>CP034371.1:3000000-3555132 GCA_003955835.1 Exophiala lecanii-corni | reverse complement strand
AACCCTAACCCTAACCCTAACCCTAACCCTAACCCTAACCCTAACCCTAACCCTAACCCTAATAATACTAACGGACCTAACTTATATAATTAAATAGCCTAAACCGAGAGATCCTCCGGTAAGGATCCTAAACCTATAAAACCTAAGAACCTAAAACCTAAACCTCTACTATCGCGTAAACCTCTATCGAGTAAAACCTACTTATTACTTATTATATCTATACTAGGGAGCCTTATAAATCTATATCTACTTAAGGCTTAGCGCCTATATAGAACCTATATAGTACGTAACTCTAGGAAGAAGAATCCTATATATAATACCCCGATATAATATTTTAGAAGGATTTAACTAGATCTAGCTTAATATAATAATATAATAATATATTTTATATTAATAGGGTTATATATCGCTAGAGCCTTATTACGTATCCTAGCCTAGTCCGGTACTCTAGTATTTATACTAAGTTATCGGGTTACCTTCCTATCCCGGCTCGTATAATCGATTGGTAAATAAGATCCTACGTGTCAGGCCGCAGGTGTGGTTAGGTTCGTAATACGCGTATATCTTTGACGCTGTCCGATCCTCGGCCAATTAATTACAATAGTAGCGATAGCTAGAGAGGCGCAGTAACGTTTTTGCCTACCTAACGCAGCCTTACGCTGGCGCACTCCTCCCTCGATAAGGAAGACCTGCCCATATGTAGAGTAAATGGGTTCTTCTAATTACTCTCAACCATTGTCAACGCTGGTGACACCGAACAACACCAAGCAATATTCCTGTCATAACCCTACCCTCTCTTTAACTATCAGATTCCTCTAGCGACGACCGAGTACGGGCGTATTGTCCCTACCACTACCGCCATGGACCCGCTCTCTATGACATCGAGTATCCTCGCGATCCGCGAGCTGACTGCGACCCTCATAAGCTCCCTTAACGGGGTCAAAAATACCACAGAAGAGCAGGCGCAAGTGATGGTCGAGGCACGCAACCTAGAGATCTTGCTCATACGCCTGAACTTTTGCGTGGAAGCAGCACGGCCGAGTGATCCGTGGTTCAATCAAGTAAAGCTTCTTGGGCGACCGAATGGGCCGCTCGACCAGTTCAAAGAGGTCCTCGAGATGATGTTAGGGTATATACCAGGATCGACACAGCGAGACCAAATCAAGTCTGCGTTAATATGGAAGTTCACCAAGACCCAAGTTGAAGATGCTTTGCAGAGGATGGAGCGGCTGAAAACACTACTTCATTACGCATTGAATGGAGACTCGCTGTAAGTGAAAGAACAGGCTACTGTTATTATTACTGACAGGCAAGGACACTGACCCGGGCCATTCACAATGACATTCGCAATCCCGGAATGCAGCTGGCGCAGCTTAACATCCGGACGAGTCAACTACAGCCACATGTGGATCGTGAGTGGACTGGTTATCTGACCGGCGCTGAGGCAGATATGTGGGACTAACGCCATTGCAGAACAACTACAAGAGTGGCTGGGGATTCCAGACCCTTCAACGAACTATCAGGCCGCCCTTCGGCGACGACATCCCGATACAGGGCTGTGGTTGATCAATGGCCGCCCATTTGAGGAGTGGAAAGACTCTGAGTCTTCTCTAATGTGGCTGCATGGCATAGGTAAGTAATGGCACATGTAGTGCGCACGACTTAGGAGATTAACATCTATCGTTAGCGGGTTGCGGCAAGACTATTCTGAGGTGAGTTAGTATATTACACCACCTCAATAGGCATGACTCATAACTGGAATATACTGATGTCTCGGATAGTGCTACAGTATTACAGGAGATCCGACAGCTTCGAGATTCTCAGCCAGACACTGCGATCGGATACTTCTACTTTGACTTCAAGGACACTGACAAGCAATCGTCGAAGAAGGCGATTCGATCACTCCTCTGGCAGGTCGCCTCGCACACTAGCCACGGTCAGCAGAGCGTAAAGCAATTATATCAGCGTTGTGAGAACGGCCAGCAGCAGCCACCTGACGATGCAATCCAACTTCTCTTTCGTGATATATTAGTCTCACCCCACTCGGTCTATATCATTTTAGACGCTCTCGATGAGTGCGCCGACCAGACGGAAATACTTCAATTCCTGTGCAGCCTTATTGAGCTGAAGCTTCCCGGCTTGCGCGTGTTTGTAACTAGTCGTCGAGAGAGAGACATTGAAGAGCAGTTACAACCGATTCTCACGTACGCTATTGATATTCAGTCGCCGATTGTGGATGGGGATATCCACCTTTACGTCCAGAGCCAGCTGACGGCGGACCGTAAACTAAGTAGGTGGCCACATGCCGTTCGCGATGAGATCTCAAGCGAACTGATGGAGAAGGCGCATGGGATGTGAGTGCCAGCGTCCAAGATAATATACTACCTACACTAACCGCTAATAGGTTTCGATGGGTGCATTGCCAGCTCGAGTCGATCCGCTCCGCTGTTACGTTGCGAACGTTGCGTGAGGTATTGTCGAGTCTGCCGAAAACGCTTGACGAGACATACGAGCGGATATTGCAAGATCTCCAGTCCCGAGGCCTGCTGCAGGACGCGATCAAAGTGCTGCAGTGGCTATGCTTTTCAGAGCGACCGTTACTATTATCTGAGCTAGTGGAAGTTCTTGCGATCGAAGGCGGTAACTCAGGAGGATTTCACTCAGAAAAGCGGTTACTCCAGCCGATGGACGTGCTCACATTGTGCTCTGATTTTGTGACTTGTAACACAATTGGCGAGGATTTTGCCGGTATTGGCCCTACCCAAGTCCAGTTGGCCCATTGGTCCGTTAAATCATATCTTCTCTCGAAGCGCTGTACGTTAGCAACGGTTTTCTCGGCAGATGTATGTCACCAGCAAATTGCCGAGGGCTGCATGCACTACCTCATGTTCCTGGCAAAGCACCAACCACTTACAAGTACCACAATCCAGGAGTACCCCTTGGCAGCATATTCCGCGGAGTTTTGGTGGCAGCATGTGCGCAAAGTTGACGAAACAGCCGAATCAACACATCTCATCTTAGCAACAAAGATGTTGATCGAGCAGAGCAATCTTTCAACATGGATACAGCTTTATGATCCTGATGCCCGACAGCAAGACGAGGAATTTTCGATCATCGCCGCTGAAACCACCCAGTCATTGTACTATGCGGCTCGGATTGGGTCGCCAAATCTTGTCAGAAAGGTTCTGTTACACTCGGAAAACGACATTTCCCACCGTGGCAGGTATGGTACCGCCTTGGAAGCGGCTGTTCGAATGGGTGACGAAGCGCTAGTCCGACTGCTGCTAGCTCACGGAGCAGATGTCAATGCTCAAGGAGGTGACTTGTACCATCCTCTGCACGTGGCGGCTCGCAGAGGTCACGAGGAAATCGTCCGACTGCTGCTAGATCACGGAACAAATGTCAATGCTCAAGGAGGTGATTCGAGTAGCCCTCTGCAACGGGCTGTTGCAGGCGGCCACCATGAAGTTGTACAGATGCTACTTCAGTCAGGTGCAAATGTTGATCCTTGGGAAGGGGGTTACGACGACCCTCTCCACCTGGCATCAGAAGTCGGGGATATAGAGGTGGTCCGGCTCCTGTTACGTGCAGGAGCAGATGTCAACGCGCAAGGGGGTATTTATGGCAATGCACTCCAAGCGGCATCGCAAGGAGGCCATGTGGAATTGGTTCAGCTCCTGTCAGACATGGGAGCAGATGTCAACGCGCAAGGGGTATGTATGGCAATGCACTCCAAGCGGCATCACAACGAGGCCAGGTGGAATTGGTTCAGCTCCTGTCAGACATGGGAGCAGACGTCAACGCTCAGGGAGGCTTATATGGCAACGCTTTGAAAGCTGCCTCATATAACGGGCATGAGGGAGTGGTACAAGAGTTGCTTAGCAAGGGTGCTCAATATGGAGTGCATAGCAAGATGGCTGGATCGGATCGGGAAGTCAGCTCACAACTGTCGACCCTGGTTGGAACGCTGGAGACGTCCTCAAAGGTGGAAGCTGCTCGGGATTTCCTGAGTCTGCTTTTCTGTCAGGACAATCGCTTGAAACCCGTATTGGCAGCCATATCGGTATTCTCGACCATTGGCCAAGAACGACTCTCGACAGTTTTGACCCATCACTTTCGAGTGTTTGCACGAGAAATCAGGGAGGAATTCGATGCCAACAAGGTCAAATCGCACAAGGAAGCTTGCAATATAATCAAGCATCATTCGAGATCGCTGGCCCACGATGTTGCACAGTCATGCCGTCCTCAGCGAGAGACCGAAGTCTTTGTGACATTACACGCCCAGTCACCGGTTTCTGGCCAAGATGATATGCTCCGGCGGTTTCTCGATAAGCAGTCGGCCGAATTGGACACTGCGTCTGACGCAGAAACGAGCCAAATACCTCTTACTTCTACTTCATATCAGACGGCACCTCATGAAGAACCAAAGATGGATGAAGATGGAGACTCAGACGCCGGCAGTGCTACTTCAGCCCAACTCGATCAACACTTGCTCATTCTTGATGGATTGAAAGTATTGTTCGAACCGAGCCGATCATTCACGAAGCTGGTTGATAACTTGTGGCACAGTATTGAACCAGATCTCTTCGACTGGTGGTCTATCAACACTCTATGGCAGAAAGAACTTGGCGAGTCGGCGCCGAACTGGCTACGCGACTCTACTGCTGGCGATGTTCGCCAACTTGGTGAGGAGCACATCGAGCTCTCGGACAAAGTCAAGCTTATTCTGGAACGTTTCACTTCTCAGCCTTGGGATTGGGCCCCATTCACGCCACCCAAGAGGCCGATACCGACTGGAAAAATCCGCCTGTCCTTCCACGCGGTAAGTGTCTCTACTTTTGGCAAGAAGTTTCGACTAATGTGTTAGTGCTGTGGGCGACTCCAAAGATTCGACGTAACTCCTTTGTTGGCGGAGAAAATCCGGCGCTTCATTCAAGTCCCAGTGGAATCACGAAAATGGTTGGACAGGCCATGTAACTCTTCGATGACACCCCAGCAGTCTGGTATGTCTCAAAATAGTCGCCCAACCCACAATCCGAACGAGAGCCAACAAGGGTCTTCATGGTCTCGTCAACCTACATCGAATTCCGCTTCCTTGTCCCTTTCAAAGCTGCCGTCAGGAGCACTCCAAGCATCGTCGTCAACTCCTGGCTCTCAGAGCAATGTTCAGAGCACACGGTCCACCACTCGCTTCATCTTGATTTGTGTCCGAAATATGTCTGGACCTAATAGCCTGCGGCACGATCAAATTGAGATTCCAGAGGGAACGACAGACAACCAATTTTTCAAAGAATTTCGCGCACAGTATCGAAGACTGCGCGGCTGGTATTACTGGTTTCATGTCGATAAATTTTGGTTTTGCCATTGCTCCAGATATTATAAATGGGACAGCGACAAGATATCTTGGGAGCAGCACGAGATGCCACGTGACGGCACCTATACCTTTATCCCCACACCACCTGCCGTTCCGTACAGCATTCCCATAAGTCGCGACGAATGGGAGCACCGTTTACAGGACGACTGCAGCCGGCCGACTTCAGATTTTCTTATCAGGGTGCCAAAACGCGACAATCGATTCGAAATCAGTACCTGTGTACAGGCGCACCAGGTCTGGGGCTTACACGTGGAGTATCGGACCTCTGCCAGAGTTGTTCTAGCATGGTCCTTCCTCATTATGTCGCCCGGAATTGTGTTCTGCATCCAGTGGCTTCTTCGTTTTCCAAACGACCTGCAAAATGCCATGATGCCACTTGCACTCTTACCAGCCATGGTCGGATTGCCTATCGGACTTGTGACTCTAGGAGGACAGTTCAGAGCGACTCGACCAGGCTGATTACAAGCACAGGAGTTTTCGTCCGCGAATTAATTAAATAACAGAGAGTCATATACCTCACGACATTCACGACACTCACGACATTCACGACACAGTGTTAGGAATCATCCTAACAAGATAGACAGCCGGCGCTTAGACGCTAAGACTACGAGGTATATAGTAGCAGTATAGGCTGTGAGACTCTTTTTTTTTACACACCGCGAGTCTATACGTCGAGAGAGCATGTATATTTAGCTAGACTCCTTGATGGACCATAACGAGCAAAACGAAAGGACTAGGACCCAGTACCTACTTTACGCACTGAAAGTTCTCCTATCAGATATCACGGAACGGCCAAAAGCGACCTCGATTACCGATGTTACTGTTCCTATGGACTCTCTAATGTACTAAGAAGCGAGAACGGCAGCACTTCCTCCGCGGGGTTAGGATCCCTTATACTTATATCCTCGCAGCGTATGGCTTAACTTCATTAGTAATAACTGACATCCGTCCAGGGAGTCCTCTGACAGGATAGCGGTGCCGCCATGTTTAAGAAACGATAAACGGTAATAACAATACATTCACTAGCGGCTTCTCCTTACCCGGACTAGTGATCAGACACGGTTGCTTTAACTACAGAGATCGCTCAGAAATACTTAGAATTGAGTTTATTTCGAGCGTACTAAGCTAGGGCTATATTACAGACGCCATAAATATTAGCGATCAATATAGTACGAAGCTAAGGTTAGACACAATATAGGCTCTAGTAATAGCAATACCTAGAAGCTAAACCTGGCACCTTACGCGTGGGCCGGTGTAATTTCGCTAATGGACAAATGTGTATTGGCGGTAGTAATTCCAGCCCCGATTCCTCTCACAGAACATTCCACGAGGAACATCGTTATGTAAGCGCTGCTGACTCGAAGGGCTATACCTACCATCATAATAACGACTGCCGTCATGTTAAAACGAAGTGAGAAGAAGGTGGGCTCCGGAAAATGCAGCCAATCAAACCTCACCAAAGGATCTAGCCAACCAGTCCATTAGGAGGGTTTCACAAACCAGCCCAGTAGATGCTCACGCCCCTTCTGTATGAGACGGAGATTCTGTGGTGAAGAGAAAATCGGTAAAATTGGGGTTATGCAAGCGTTCAGGCGATAGCATTGTTAAAACAGCGATGGTTGAGACTGGCCTAAGGCGCTGCTAGGATAGGAAGAACAATAATATCTATTATATGAACCTTTACCGGCCTATAGGTGGGCGCAACCATAGAGTTAGGATATATTGGTCAACATTTTTAGAGTATCGCAAATGAGTACGGAACGTAGAACCTGTACACAAGGAAATGGAAATGTCGAGAGGATACTTGTCGAACGATTCAGGGCTTGGCACTCTTGTGATAACGTTGACACTTACAAAGCACGTTGGCTGGAGAAGTTTCCCCGGGATTTCAAATCTGGAGAAACTTACCAGATTACGGGGTTCGCTTTTCTTAAGGCTGGGAAGGTCAAAGGTAGAATAACCGACTCGTTCTTATAACCGGTTGTTGTTGGAAGAATCCTCTCTAAGAGCCAAGCCATCTTAGGACTCAACTTCGTGTTTCTGAACATCGATGTAACATGTAGACCAGCTAATCGAAGCGGATATCTGGAAGAGATCGTATAATCAGAGACAGCATTCCCGCTAGTCTTGCGTCACACTGGAAACCGTGTTAGTGGTCATTGCGTGTTTGTGCAAACGGATCAAATATAGGCCTAATTATGATTGGTGGTAGCTCATATTGAATAGTTTATGGAGGCCAGAGCCTCACCGAAGTTAAGTACGCAGCAGATCTCCCGAATTTCCTCAGGAAACCCCGCATCTCAGTCCTTCCTTCGACTCTCTCTCTCTACAGCCGTGCGTGCGAGATCAGTAGTACTAGGTCATAACATGATGGCTCTCTTAGCGTTTCACTACCGTAGGATGATTAGGCAACTAATCCGTGCGCGATGCTAATCTCTAGGCCATAAAAAGAAGCCAGAGAAGCAAAATTATAATCGAGAAAAGAATCTCATTTACACCCTTTTTCGCACGTTCGAGTACCCAGATGTGCCTCAGTATCCCTTAGACCGCCAAAGTTAGAAATCATGGGCCCCTTCCTCGTCATTTTCGTCCTTTCGGCAGTGTTTGCCTTCCCTCTGTATAGGTTATTACGGATCGGTCGTCGACATCCTCGTATGCCTCCTGGCCCGCCAACAGTTCCGGTTCTTGGTAACGCTCACCAAATTCCGGCTACAGGACTAGGCAGAAAGTACCACGCCCGTATTCGTCGCTTCGATATCAAATTCTAACCAATGTATCTAGGTTCAAGGAATGGGCCGACGTCTACGGGCCGATATTCTCTCTGACCATCGGACCTACTAATATTGTTGTTTTGTGTGACCGACGATCTATCAACAACCTTCTAGAAAAAAAAGGCAGTATCTATTCAGACAGGCCATTCAACTATGTTTCAAACTACATAACTCACGGCGACCATTTAACCCTGGAATGCCAAGGAGCTTCATGGAGGGAGAAGCGAATGGTTGTGACGCGAAATCTGAACCCTAAAACGCTGGATGAGAAACATTTCAAGATACAAGAAGCAGAGTAACGTAATCTCCTTCCTCGAACCCAGCGCCGAATTAACAAGCCCCAGGGCGGTTATTTTCATGAACAATATTCTCAAAGACCCTTCTAAGATATTCGACTACGCACGGTTATACACCGTCTCAGTGGCCGGGTCTCTGATTTGGGGACATAGAGCTACCGACCTGGATTCTTTCTGGTACAAACGGTTCTATGAACTAATGGATCTGGTAGCTTTCTTTTTCTCGTAGCTGTCGTTATATCTCCCCTTCTAACTTGGAAACTAGTGGCTGAAAGTTCAAGAACCGGGCGCCAATCCTCCGATCGATGAATTTCCTTTTCTGAAATATCTTCCTGGGGGCTGGAAGGACAGATCTAAGAAGTGTCGCGACATGATGGATACCATGTGGGATGAGGCTCGAGCGATCGTTGACGAGCGAAGAGCACGAGGCGACACACGAGATTGCTTTGTTGATGCTAAAATCGACGAGTACAACGCAAAAGGGTGGCCTTTGTCTACCCACGCCTTCAACAACCTATTCGGAGAACTCCTTGAGGCGGGCGCGGATACGACTGCTAATCATATCCTGACGCTCATCCTAGCAATAGCAAAATATCCTCATCTTCAACAAAAAGCAAGAGTCGAAATCGACGCTGTTTGTGGAACCGAGCGGGCTCCATTGTTTTCGGATTTCGAACAGCTACCCTATGTAAACTGCATTGTTAAGGAAGGTATGAGATGGCGACCAACGTAAGAAATATCCTTTGAAAATACCATGGATTAACGCCAACGCTTATGGATTTAGGGCTCCTGCCGGTCTACCTCATATGGTCACTCAAGGTTCGTACATTCCTCTCTCAGAGACTAACCGCTTAATAATCTTTAGATGATGAGTATGAGGGAATGCTGATCCCCAAGGGTTCTATGGTGTTTATCGGAATATGGGCTATGCACCACAATGAGTCCGAATACCCTGAGCACGATCGATTCAACCCTGACCGCTACTCGAACCATCCGAAGTTGGCCAACGAGTATGCAGTCAGTCCTGATTATAAAAATAGAGATAAGTGCCCTCATTAAGAATTATGTATAGTGAAACTAACATAAAGCTGTACATCATTACGGCTATGGCGCTGGCCGAAGAATGTGCCCAGGTCTTCATCTGGCAGAACGTAATATGTGGCGAATTCTCGCCAAGTTACTATGGGCGTTCGACATTTCTGAACCAAAAGACCCTGTGACCGGTGAGGTTATTCACCTCGATGAGAATGCATACACATCAGCTATTTTAATGTGCCCGTTGCCATTTAAAATCGACATCGTCCCGAGAAGCTCAGAGCACCTTACCTGTATCCAGCAAGAATTATCGAGTGCCATGGACTTTATGTCACAGTGGAACTAGGTCACACTCAGTAAGGAGGCAGGCGATTACTGTATTTAAAATATATATCCTTTGTAAATCGAAGGTCTTAAGCGCAAGTTAGGAATAATATCATGCATTAAGGATTAAGTAAATATATTAGAGCTGATCTCAGAATGACACTATATTGAATTCATCGAGCTCAATTACTAGCTAGGCACTAATAGGGACGTGTCCCACAAACAAAGTCCGTGCCGTCCGAGAAACGCTACAGCTTTCCACATTAACTAAAGAACCTGTGATCTGGACCCTTGCGTCAACTTGTATCACCCCGCTACTGTGAGCAATCACCACACTCCGACATAAAGACCTTTGAGTTTCTAGGCTTGTACTGGGATTGTCGTCTTCGTCTGAGGGTGCGCCGTCTAATAGCATCGGTATTGATTGTGGCGAGCTTGCAATCATAGCTGATTTTATCACGGAGATTACTCCTCCAAGGCTGTGAGCAACTGTTCCCGGTACACAGACTGCAGCTGCAAGGCAGACTGCTCCAGTAAGCTGCAAACTTGGATGTGGCCGTCCCATACTCATGGATTCGACATGAATATCTGGAATTTTGTCTTCACTTTGTGAATCGAGAAGGGCAGATGGTCTCGACAAGACTGCGACCTTGGGAGTACCTCGAATTGCTGCTGCTTGCTCGACACCCGCAGCGAGACCCATCAGAACCGCCCCTTCTCTTCTTATATCCTCAATCAGGTCAATGTAACGCGATCCTTTGCGATCCAGACCTTTCGCTGCTAGAGGCAATGTAGCCGAGTCCACAAGCACAAACGGGTTAGAGGCATCGATCAAAGTCACCGAGACTTGAAATGGACTGATAGCATTACGTGGTGATTCGACTGTAAGCCTTTGTGCTCGGCGTCCTGTGGGAAACAATCCGCCTGTCATGCTTCCCGCAGGGTTCATGAAAGCGACCTTTACCTCGCTACCTGTCCCCATAACTCCAGCGATCTCGAAGTCACCCTCCTCCTTATAGTAACCTTCTTCGTCAAGAGGAATAGTCTCTATCAGGTATTTCTGGGTATTTGTATTGAATATCCTTACCTGAACCTCCTTCTGGCCAGGTTTTGTTCGGACCAAGCCGTGCTCAACTGCATAAGGACCCACACCCGAAGAGATATTCCCACAAGTGCCACTGAAATCGACTATGTTATTACCCACAGCAACTTGCGCGAAGGTAAAGTCAATATCCACACCTGGCCGCTTCGATTGTCCGATGACTGCTACCTTGCTTGTTGTACTGGTCGCCCCACCAAGACCGTCGATTTGCCGGGGATCATTATTCTTTGAACCCATGGCTGTGAGTATCCATGGTACCCAGTCTTCTTTCGATTTAGGTAGATGTCTTCGGTCCAAAAATAGGCCTTTAGAGGTCCCGGCTCTCATCAAGCAAGCTGGGACGTGTCGTTTCCTGCTTTTCCAGTGGGTCTGCGACATCAAGGATTCTTCCAGATCAGCGACCATGGCGGGGAGTTTTGAGATGCGTTGGTGACCTGTTATTGCCACACGGGGTAAATCGACGTTGATGCTTGAGATGAGACGTGTGCTCAGAGGGTGGCTCATGGATAGCAATGCAGGTGAAAGCTTATGGGAAGGGAAAGGGCGCGCAATACTGCGTTAAACAAGAAGAACTTGTGAGAGTGAGAGCCATTATATCTCTTTCTCCATATACTTCCTTTGTGGTAAAAAAGGAGGCTTTTGCACCGTAGAGTTGATATCCCGAATTCATGTGCTGATCTCTGCCGGGTGCACACTACTTCCCCCGGGTACACGGCTCGCTAAGACTTTTGACTCAAGTAGAGCGTCTACTTGCCTGCCGATTTGAGGCTTATTGGGAACGGGACGACGGGTTCTTGGCAAAGGTTTGACGGAAATGTACCCGCGGGAAAGCAGAGGGAAAACTCCAGACGACCCGACCTGCACGACATCCTCGTGAAGCGTTCCCGATCTGAGAGTTTTTTGGTCAGATTATTCGAGGTCTATTTTGGGAGCCATTTAATTTACATTAAGTCATGCTTCAGATTCATGTAGTGCAACTATTTCAGTCAATATTGTACAACTACCAAGTGTCGGGCCACTGAGCCAATGCACCAAAATCAATTGCCGATCCATTAAAGCCAAACAAGATATCATCCACTCCAATCGACTGTGCAGAGGTTGACTCAAACCACGTGGAGTGAGCATGGATTGGGTCTTGGGGCTGTACACTTCTGTCGATGGTTTGGAGCTGTGTGGGCATTGACAAACTCGTCTGGGTTGTGCCTGCATAGTCGGGTTCGGGATGTGTGGCAATTAGTGTTGGTCCAAAAATTTGTGTCTCTTGTTCTTTGGCAAAGCTTTGGATGACGGCGTCAATATCGAAACCAGGAGAGAAGCCTTCAATGACTACGTCTGATACAGAAGACGCCGTGAAGTTGGGCCGTGAGACCTTGGTAGTGACCCTTTCTAGCATGCCTGAGTTGCCTCGTGGGTCCACCATGAAGTCTTTGTTCGACAGGGCGTCTTCAATGCTTGGAAGACTCACTCCAAGTCTCTTCATCAAGTTTTGCAAAATCATCGTCGCTCTCCTAGCGGCCCAGTTCGTCCCTTGGTTTTCCTTAAACACCGCAAGGCATGTCGCGAGCCCTTTGTGTGCTTCAGATTCTATACCCCGTTTTGCTGCTATGCGGACTTGAATAGTCGCTGCCACATATGTTGCATACGCAATCAAGTAAGGAGCTTTGCGAATAGAGAAATGCCTGTGATATATGCGGAGTAAATGAACGATCCGAGTCGCAGCATTTGCGCAAATCTTCAAGGAGTTGACCGCGATCGAGCGAGCTGTGCTGTAGAGATGGCCATCGCTAACGAACGGCCGGTGGAGAAGGATCATGAGTACATCATACATTGCTCTACCATTATTCAGTATATTGCCTCCTTATTTATCTTTTTAGTCAGTGCTTACATTAGTGAAAGACCGTGGGGAGTGGGATTTTCCAATGAAGATTTGAGAGGATCGAACTTGAGGTGTGGTGCAAGGTCTCCATGCCAGTTAACGAGCTTAAGATGGAGGGTTTCCAACATCTTCGACAGATCAGCGGGAGATTGATCAAAGATACCTTCGGCGTAAATGCTGTTCAGAATATCGTTCATGATGACTGAGAGTTTGCACAGCGCCACAAAGGTCGAGACACTATGCACCGACCGATCTGGTTGCTCATCCGAAGTGTCAGAGGAGTAAGAGAAAGGCCTCCAAGATTCAAATTCCTCATATGTGTCGAGAAATTCGATTGGAACTCGAATGTCTGCGTACTGTAAGCTGACCGGTCGACCCTGATACAGACTTTGGATTTTATCCACAACTATAGATAGTCAGGTAATGTAGAATTTTCCAAAGGCCTTCGGGTCCTACCAAACGCTCCCCAGAAGACCCTCCGGCGAATCTCGAGATCCTCGTCGGATAGTTTCCGAGGACCTGACAAAGCCGAAGGTTCTGCATGCATGCCAAGATCAATAATCATCCGAATGGCTAATCCAGCATATAGCCATGCTGCACTGCGCTCGTCCCCAAGAGCAAATAGCGAGTTCGTCATCACCAGTAAGGCCTGAATAGTTGTGATGTCACTTCTATCCAGTGCGGTTCCAAGCAATTCCCTAACTCTTTGACGGAAAGTCCAGCCTGCAGTTCTCACATCTTCAGGATCTTTTCGGACTTCAAGTCGAGGGCTAAATTTGGAAGAGCCAAAATATATAGCATTAAGAAGCAGTTTAGAGAAATAAGTGCCACCAGAAGCCATATCACGCATAAATGCTGGACGATATGTGATCAAGAACGAATGGTGTTGGCGATTCCAATGGAGAGATAATAAATGCATACCCAACTCTGGGTCAACACCATCAAAATCAAGTTTACCAGCGCGGAAGTTGATGGTTTCAAGCTGTCGCTGCTGAGCGGCTTCCGCTACCAGTCCTTTCTGAACCCAATCGTTAGGAAGTCGACGACCTAAATTTGAGGCACGCCTGTCATCCAGATGATCCTCGTAGAGGGCGCTGGTCCGACCGTGATAGCTAGAACTGCCGTTTTCGGTGAAAATCATCCTTGAGACGGATCGGTGGCTGTCTTCTGATGGGAAGTTTGTATGATTGACCAAGGCGCCTGTCGAAGTTCATGTAAGATCACTGATCGCCGAAGATACGCTGACTTCGTCTTCTCCGCATCACGTCAAAAAGATGAAGACTGTTCCACGCAACTCACTAGTTGAGGAGCCATCGAAGTCTGCATGGACTGTATTGACTTCTTGTTCTTCAAATATTTCATCATCATTGAGACGACGTGACTCGGCGTCAGTGATCACATTATCGCTTGCCAACTTTCGCTTTCGCTTTCGTGGCTTTTGATTTGCTCTGCAAAGTTATGGTCAGCCTTAGAATATTTTTCATGGGCGCACAAACCTCGTCTCATCATCAATCGGCTTGTAGTCGCAGGTACGGCCATAGATCTTGCAGTTAGAACACTGCGGTAGGTCGTTATTACATTTTATCTTGGGCAGCCAATTAGTATTCTGATCAATGAACGAACCGTTGCTCGACCAGCCACGGATTATTCTTATCACATACCTTCCGCTGTCTGCAAAATGTGCACGCTTGTGTGCTACGGGACCTTGGTGGAAAGTTGGCGGCAGTATCTTGCGATCGCTCAATATTCATCTCAAGAGACTCAGACATCATGAGACTATCTCTTGAAAGCGATACAAATGGGTGGAAGTTGCCCGGGTCAGTTGCCGCGGGAAGAGGCTGATGAACGGGAAGGTCCCTTGTTTCCGCGTGGAATTTCCGGATCTTGCCAGCTTCCCCGCATTTCGCTTAGAATATCCCACAATGCGTGCCAAGTCTACAATTGATACATCATAAAACTTGTCTTGCCGATAATCCTACGAAGAGGTTTTAATTTTACGACCAGGTTAGTACATTTTACTACATAATTCGAAGCATTTCGACACGCCTTATAACATATAACCTCACCCAAGACAATGCAGCCGTATCCAACTACTTTTAGTGATATGAATCGACGATTTCTACTATCCCCTTCGCCGCATATCGAAGTCTGCCGTGTCCTGTTTGTGACGTCATGATGATCTGATCAGAGCCAAAGTCCTGCCCCTTGCTGATTCGGGTCTTCCCTCAGTGGAAGCCGGACAATATCTCCGTCAACTTCTCGTAGACAGTGAAGACAATCCCGCCGCTCAAGACTAGTCGGCCCAACCGCATGGTACTACCACTCCAGAGCCCTTTGATACCAGTCGTCTTCAAAACATCACGAAAAGCAGCACCCATCCCAATTCCTTGCGTACTTTGTGACCTCGTCTTAATCGTGTCGAATGGCTGTGTGGCATAAACAGTTATAACCCCAGCAATAGCACCCATCGCAAAGGTAGTGGTCGAAGTCATTGGCATCTGGTGATGCTTTGCGGTTTCCCTCAGCATGTTGTATGATCCCATACGTACAGCTGAGGTAGCAGATTGTTTCAAGGTGGTAGCCAACAAGCCGCGATAAATGCCAAAAAGCCCATTCTCCATGAAAATAATCCGCGCAGCATTCAGTCCTCCCTTGAACCTTCTGGGACCTCTCGCATCATCAATCAAGGCTGTTTTGATTCGCTCGGTTGGTGTCACCGCCACGATGCTCTCAACAGCCCCCGCAGCCATACCAGCTACAATTCCGTTACTTGCTGACAGATGCCCATCTGTACTTGAGAGGAGCCCCTTGATAGAATCGAATGAGAGAAATCTGACACCGGCTTTGAAGGTAGTTCCAAAAATGAGAGGTGCACAACCTGTGTAGATTGATCCAAATCCAGTTGCTCTTACAGTATGAAGGATAACTGTAAATGGGTTCTTCGCTGTGAGGCATTGTTCTTTGAGCTGTACACGGGTTTTTGCAAACTCGAACGGGTACGTTGTCGCTGCCTCCACGCCACCGGCGATACCCCCTGAGATCAACGATATCAATGGCTTAATCTCGCTGCTTTTACGTTTTGTCTTCACCATGACAACATTCGAAGGATTTCCGGTCAACGGATATGTCGTAGCTGTTGCTGCCATGACTGACAATTTATCAAGCGGGCTCGTCGTGAGACAGTGATAATGATTTTGTCGTCAAAGACTTTGTGAACACCTATTTGCGGTAGAAGTCGACCCAAGCCAGAATGGAGAGAGAGAGAAAAAGAATCAGAAAACTCAACAGGCCCTCAGCTTACTAACAGACTGAGTGTAGCTGCTCTAATGTAACGCGTGTATTCCGTCTTCTTGTACTCGGGTAGCTTCTAGGCAATCTCACTTTCGAGCCCTTCTCAGATTTAATACATCATCTTATTTGTCGGCCCGATTCTGACGGATCTTTAGACATGAATATATTACCTAGTAGTCGTCTTGTAATCATTACGCAGCTTAGGGATGTAAAAACCCTATAATGTTGATTTGTTTTTTGCGAGGTCGAGACAATCTGATTCTCCCGTGTACCCGTGGGTACACCAGATCGAACTGCCGAGTCAAGAACCTTCGCGCCGTGGGAGTGGCAAAAGACGGCTTGCATCTTCTAGTTGCAACAAGTTTCGCTCTGAGCTCGTATTGTAGGCCCCGGATACCCCAGAGGATCTCAACTCCGCTTTGTTGCCAACGGCTGCGATAGCATCTTGAGAATCCCCGCGGGGATTCCGCAGCTATTTTTCTCTTGTCACGAAATTTCGCGCGCATCAATGAGTTGAGAGGTGTCGTACCGCACCGCCTATATAATGCTCATCACCTCCTCGCGGTTACTTCATGCCATTCATCACCAGTTCAGCCTTCGCAACAAAGGTGAACGCGTACCAATAATTTCCTCAAGACTTTGAAAGATTCAAGTCGACTTACCACGATATTCCGTCATGGCTACCTTCAATGAAAAGGAGAGCTCTCATGTCAAAGCAGAAGCCGAGATCATAGAGACTGTCATCCTTACTCCAGCCCAGATTCAACATCGGTTTGATACTTTGAGAGATTTAAGCAACGAGCAAATGACGGCCCTGAACAAGCGTGTGGTCAGGAAGGTCGACTGGCGTCTCATGCCATGCATCACGGTCATGTTCTTAATGAAGTATGTTGCTTTGATCATATCCAATCAGCTGTTCATTCTAATATCTTCCCAGTTATCTTGATCGAATCAATGTGTCAAATGCTCGCCTAGCTGGACTCCAGGAGGATCTCAATATGAGTGACACGATCTGGAACGCCGGTATCTCCACCTTTTACGTTGGTTACCTTATTGGCCAGCTGCCAGGTAATCTTTGGCTGGCAAAGGCCAACCCAAGCAAGTTACTTCCAAGTATCATGCTCGCATGGTCGGCTGCCACGATATGTATGCCTGCTATGACCAATGGCGCCGGATTCTGTATTTGTCGTTTCGTGATTGGCCTTTGCGAGGCTCCTTTCTTTCCTGGAATCACTTTGATGACTTCATCGTGGTATAACAAAGAAGAAAATCCAACTCGAATGGCCGTCTGGCATGCTGGTAATACAATCTCCAACATCATCTCAGGCTTTTTGGCTGCTGGCATTTTGGAGCATATGCAGGGTACCGCAGGACTGCGCGCATGGCAATGGTTTTTCCTAATCGAAGGAGCTGCTTCTATTCTGGTTGCCGTTGTTGCCTTTTTCCTTCTTCCCGATTGGCCTCACAACACCAAGTTCTTCAGCGAAGAAGAGCGCGAAATGGCACAATATCGCATTCTCGTTTCTAATGGGGGAAGAGATGAAGGTGTTGGAGGAACTTGGGATGGTGTCAAAGAGGCAGTAAGGGATCCGTTCACTTGGTTGTTCTGTGGAATGCATTTCGCATTGATCACTGCACAGAGCTTCAAAGACTTCTTTCCCTCTATCGTCAAAACCTTTGGCTTTGACAAGATGACCACTTATCTCGTTCAAGCCCCACCTTATGCAATTGCCTACGCCGTGGCTTGTGGTCTTGCATGGACATCTGGGCGCTTCCAAGAGTCATGCTACCACATTGTCGTTCCCATTGCTGCATCAGCGGTGGGCACCGCAATGCTAATCTCGACGTTGAATGTCGGTGCTCGTTATTTTGGGATCATTCTTTTGATCAGTGGCACATATTCTGGGCTCAACTTACAGCTCTCTTGGGAAACAACTCTTGTGCCAGCTCCAAGAAGCAAGAAGGCGGCTTTGATTGCTATTGCAAATTGTGTGTCCCAGACAAGTCACTGGTTCAGCCCATATTTCTTCCCTAGGTCGCAAGAACCATTCTACCGCCTCGGTGGCGGCCTGATCCTTTTCGGCTGTTTGATGACCGCAGCTCTTTGCTTTGGGATTCGGTGGAGAGCAAAGAAACTGAACAAAAAGCTTGACGAACAGGAAGGCTACTCGGAATTTTCCGGCAACGAGAAGGGCTGGAGGTATGTTTATTAGTGAAAATACCGATAAAAGAGTGAAAAGTGTGCAGATACAATGCTTGGGACAATACGGAAGTCGCGAGAGGAAGAGAGATAGTCTATTCGGTATCTCGGGTAGAAACCCAATATGCGCAATTGTTATTCTTACTCTTTTGAGGTGACCTGTCTGATACATTCGATCCAATATTTCACATCCTTAAATAATAGACCTATATTAGATATCTGGGAAGAGTTTGATCTAACTAGTAGTATATCACAACATTTCCGGCTTCGACAAGCTAGTAGGGGACATCGCCCTAGAAAATAATCGGCACATTTCTTGGCAGGGCTCATAGCACCTTTCAGACTGCTATGGATCACGTGGCAATTCTTTGATTCTCACTTCGGAAAGATTTGCCAAGGTTTTTCCTCGACTTACATATAATACATTGATTTGTTCCAGTGATGCACGTATGGTTGGGAGCCGACTCTCCAGGATGAGGATGTCAAGGGAGTTTGGGTCCGCCAATCACGGCTTCCGAGATGCGGATGCGAAGTCATGCCTCATCGGCTCTGAACCGAACGGCAGCTTAGGCACTCGTTTCTGATTCGCGAGCCTAACGGTTGAAGGCCGAGTTTCTCGTTCTGCGGGAGCCGTTATATTCTCTGGCCTTTTCCCACGAAAATCGCGCTCCTGAATTTCTCAACAGAGATCAGAACCTCGATGCCATGCCTGTTCGCGTTTTTCTCGTCACCGGGACATCAAGCGGCTTCGGCAAGAACCTAGTGGAAGAAATACTCAGCCAGGGGGACAAAGTTGTCGCAACAACACGAAACAAATCCAATCTGGACTTTGAACGGGCCACGAAGGACAACTATGTATCTGTGGTTCTGGATGTCACCAAGAAAGAATCAGTTGATCAGGCATTCGAGATTGCGCTGAAGACGTTTGGTAGATTGGATGTGGTTGTAAACAATGCGGGGTTCGGCCTTTGCGGTCCATTCGAAGAACTCGATGCAGATCAAATCTCACAACAAATGAACGTCAATTTCTTTGGTTGTGTTAATGTCACCCGCAAAGCGATGCAGGTTATGCGCGAGCAAAAGCCTGCTGGTGGATTGATCCAACAGATCTCAAGTATGGCTGGACAGAAAGGAATGCCAACGTTTAGCATTTACTGTGCGAGCAAATGGGCTTTGGAGGGCTTTACAGAAGCAATTGCACAAGAAGTAAAGCCAGATTGGAGGATCAGATTCACTTGCATTGAACCTGGGGGCTTTAGGTAAGTATATATACCACAGATTAATGGTTCCGCGATTAACTATCAAATAAGGACAAATTGGGGAGGAGCCTCAATGGAATTTCCGAAACACAGAATGGATGCATATGATCATCTCGATGCAAGGGAGAGGATGAGCAAAAGACAGGGTAGTCAAGGTGGTGATCCACTTAAAGCGAGTAAAGTGATATATCAGCTTGCGGTGATGGAAGAACCACCATCAAGGATTGCCCTTGGCTCGGATGCATATCAAGTGGTGATGGATAAACTAGATGACTACCGTAGTGTCTTCACGAAGTTCGAAGCCTTGACGAAAAGCACTGACATCACGGCATAGATATTAGCATTAGTACTTTCAAATTATTCTTGAAGTGAAGTATTAACTATGATCGGTGACTTATGGCATTGGAAAGTTTTCCGATCTCTCAATTTCAACTGATCGAACGGTTTCAGGCGGAGGGTAGACTTGAGTTTGCCACCCAAGGAGTCACTCAACCCCTCTGGCCAAGATTTGTTGCTTGGCTGAAATTCCACACCAACTCCAGCCCTGAGATCATCGCTCTTCACATTTTCTATAGTATTCGGCCAACTTTCGGTAATCGAACGGGATACTTACATCCTGCTTTTTTTGGTCAACAATAAATCCCCCACGTCGGTCAGCTCGATCATCATAGCGTAGCGCCAAGTCCATGATGCCTCGTAGGCAGTTCTCTAGCTGCGATGCGTGTAGAAAGTCTCGAATTCGCTGCGATGCGGTCAATCGCGATGACTCCTGCACAAATTGTATCCGGCGAAAAAAGGCTTGCAGTTCTCAGGTAAGGCCGCATCTTTTGTAAGGCTTTCGTCCTAACAGGGAAACATGCAGTGGATCGAGCAGTTCGTCGGTGGTCGACGTTGTCGTCGGAATGAAAGAGACTCTGCAGACCGTCCCACTCAGGACGTGGAAAGATATGCAAGTATAGAGCCCACAACCAAAGGGCCTATTAGTGAAACAACAGTCTCACGACTGGATTGTATGGTGAACCGTAGGCAACAGGCTTTGACCCTCCATCATGTCTTGTGGGATATTTTCACCAGTCTGTATGAGCCGCAGCTTGGTTTATGGATAGGATCAGAGTGCAACCCTTTCAAAAATCTGAACACAGTATGATTCTATCCTGAGTCGCGCGGTGACAGCTGACTTCAAAAGGCTCCCAAAACCTTGATAACACGCTTAATGGTATTGCTGGACAGCTCCTCGCCGAATTCCATCGATAAATCCATTAGCCGACAGCTTGGACTTCTTGATGTAGCGTTGTCTGAAGAAGACGAACTGGAGCATGAGCATTTCACCAATCAGGCTTTGATAAGTGCAGTTCATGCGTTCTCTGCACGATGGATGCCCCTCAGTTGCTTTGGACCAACTACTGAAGAATTTTCGAAAAAGCTGAGCCACACCAAAGAACAATTCATCGAGTATATCTGGAAAAGAGCCCGAGCAGATGTTGCAAGAGTTTTAATGAGACCGAGCTATCGCGCCATCCTGGCTTTATACCTCTTTGGTGTAACTCCAACTTCATCCAAGAACAAAGATCGACCGTTTTCAGACCACTGCATGGAGACGTCACTACGACACTATTTCAGCCTGAGATCAAGGCACGTGATCGTTGAACTACAATCTTCCTCTAAATCAAGTTCAGCTCTTGGTCCAAGTGAATCTATCTCTGTCAAAGCAACCAGAGATGAGCATCGGCATTTGGAAGATACTGCTTATTGGTTCGGCATTGTGATTGATGGGTCAAGGGCGCTGACGCGATGCAAGCCCTCGGTCCTACTTCCAGGATTAAGCGGACAATCCCAGGTTTGGCACCTGATTGAACAATATTCTGAGGATGCTGGCAAAGCCTTCACTTCCAATCAATCAACCAAGGCGCTCTTGACAGATGAAACAGTGACTAGTATGGTCCAGTGTGGTTTCTCGTGCAAAACACTGTTCTGGAAAGCAGTCTCCCGCCTCCAAGAACTTTTATTTCACCAAAGTATGGAGGCCACGCTCGAGGCTGTGCTAAAGGGTATTCGGACAGAAATTGATCGGTTCGAAAGGAACTTTTCTCCCTTTCTTGACCATTGTGGAAGGGATTATATACTTCTTTCCGAGAAATCTCGAATCAGCTACTGTAAGAAAATACGCCTTGTGTTGACTGAAGCTTACTATTAGAAAGTGATACTTAGCTTCCATTTTCATCTGGGTATATTGATCTTGGTCGATACACTCGATTACCATAAGGGGTTGATTGACGGTTGTTTAGAGACTATTGACGTTGACCTTTTCAGACTTTCATCCTCACGAGCAATAGTCAACTTGGTCAATCTTATGTTATCACAAGCAGACCCATTCTCGAGCGATGATACTAGCAGCATTATTCTGAAAGACCCATACCCAGAGCATACTAGGAACGGTCTCTCTCGAGCGGCGTACTCGATTTTGAGACTTTACAACAGCGGGATTTTATCTAAGAATGTAGCAGAAGTCATGTCTTCCTCTCTTATCGCAGGATTGGAGGTTCTGAAGCAAATATCATTTACCGCTGCTGACACCGTAGCCGAGCTTTACTTGGCATATTCAAATTCGAACCTGGCCGTCAGGCGTCGGCAATCTGGGATCTCAACAATTTTGACAACGGTTCCTTCAACATTTGGCCCTTCTCTCACCCCGGAGCTTTTCGAAGAGGAAACTTTCAAGCACCTAGACCTGGCGAAGGAAGATCCATTGCTGGTCAGCAAGACAATTGGCCGCCATGAAAGCGACCAAGTTGAGAATACCCTTGCCTGGTTTGACTTGGATAGCGTGGATATTGATCTGGTGACCCAAGACTGGTCGTTTGAAGTAATGCCCTTCACATTCAGCATGTTTTCAGACCACTAATCTTACATCATAGGATTGCTTTTCGTACAGTTAGAGCCTCACAGTATCTGCGCACCGCTTTTGGGGAGCAGGTAAGCATAGCGAGCATGTCAGCAGTTTCCGTGAAAACACATCAGCTAGTTCGAACAATAAATAACCAAAAGATTTTTACCTTAGTGGTGGCGGGGCTGCCTATCGAGCCCTCGGTTCGGAGCCGACGGCAACGGCCCTCGAAGATATTTTCTTTGATTATCAGCAGCTTCAGTCAAGGGTCCGATGAACACCTCGGACATCCGAAAGCAAAATGTACTAGACAGGCCTGAATTTCCGATGGATGCAGTACAAGATGTCAGAGTCCGACTTGTCGCCTGGTGGATCCGCTAATCATGGCGGTCTGAATGGGTCTGGAGTTTCAGATGAGCACCTAGACCTGTCTAATATCTCGGTCAAACTAGAATCTAAAATAATCATTGATATAATGCACATAAATGAAGAGCCTCCACATGATCGTCAATACCACAAGAGGCTAAGAACATCCTTTCGCACTTTTAACTCGAAATCCGCTATTGGCCGTTCCAGAAGATGTGATCAATTTGGGTCAGACGACAAGTTCGACTACTCCGTACATAATCAAGAAACATCGAGAAACTTGCACTACTTGCACCCCGACTTCAAACCGAGACACGATATTGAATATTTCAACTTATTATAAGGACTGCCAATGCCTTGAAAGCATTAGATGAAGGTCATGTAGGCTTCTGATGGGATTCGGCGAAAATCACAGCAGGGGCTACAATATGGAGTCAAGAGGGTGAAACGGCCACATATCTTGATAAGAATTTTCACGGGCAAGGTCGAGGAAGATCGCTTTTTGGTGGACTTTGACTTTGAGGACGGCTCTTGTTTGCCAAGTTTCGATGCAACCAAATGGCTTAGAAACTAGTGACAAAAGAACGACTTTTGGAGGACTAAAGGATTGCGTTGGTTTATGACGACATGAAAATAAGGAAATATAAGTAATGGAATATACGCTAGGTTGTCGATACTGTGGAGTTGACAACTCCAAAGAGAAATCCATGAACACGAGTACGATCACCATGCTGTAAGTTTCGTCATGTGTCCCAATACCAAAGGGGAATCGCTAAATAAGTGCTTCGGAAGAACACTTGGCTGCACGGCGACGACGGTCGGTTTTGGTCTGAATACTAAGGTCTTGGCTGTGCCAGCAGGCGCCTGTAAATGAGATACATGTCCACCTAAAGCCTCAGAAGCGATTGAGGGCGAAAAGTACTGCGTACTAGAAAAGTCCACGGTTTGTAGCAGTTGACAAGTATATCAACTACGATACATGAGAACTCTACCATGGAGATTCCCTGCCGGTATCGCACAGGACGTAAAAAGTTTTCTGAACTATATTCTACAGTACACTGTGGTGTCAGCCCGTATGCTTTAGTGTCAAAGATCAATCTCAAGTAGCATTGTCGTACGTAGATTATCAGGAAGTTCCGAAAGTTGATTTCGACGATTGGTTCCACACACGTTCATGGCTTACCTACTCTCGCGCCTACCACTGCCGACCCAAGAAACTCGGATGTGACATCTCGCAGGAAATCTGAAGCACTTCTTGGCCGACTACCATATCAGTAAGTTGGTGCCTGTATTTATTTAGTCAGCACCTATCCACGATGCCTAGCCCAGCCACCTGCGGCGCCCATCCCTCACACTAATTAACGAGCGGCTTGGCAGGAGCCCCATTCGACCTATTTTCTCTACGGCTAGACTCGACATCTGCAGACTTAAGTTTTGACGACGGAATTTAAACCACTTTAATTGCTGGTCCCATTGTAATCAAAAAGGAAGAAGTCAAAAGGTACTGTGGCCGACATCAACCTTGGGCAGCCATTATCCGGATGCAGGTGGCACTACATAGGTTGCGTGAATAACAAAATGTGCGCCAGTCTCTGTCTATCGCCACTCAATTAGCCTCCAGCCTTTTTATGCGCAGAACATGGCTCTGGATATAGTGAAAACGATACTTTGATCCTTTTGGAAATTGGACACACCGCGGAACCGTTTTTTAGTCCTGGCGTCCTGGCACGCCCCTGGAAAATCAATTGGCTTCGATTGCGATGCGTTCCCTTTTAAATAGCCCTCATTGCCCAACTTTAGCACTATGTGAGAAAAGAAGAACGCTTCAGCCAAATGAAACACCGATCAGGTGACTCTAAATTGCTAGCGTCCAGAAGTCGCATGAAAGACACCGATCAGCTGAGTATATGAAGTTGGATTGTGGACATTGCGTCTCGCCGTCTTCCTCAGGCAATGGCTCTGTATTTCTTATGATTGCGCTAACAACGTGCGATTACTAAGTCTCAGCCGTTCATGTTCAGGCCAGCTGTCGGTAGAAAGACTCTTCCTGACTATTCGTTTGATGAGTTCATGTCCAAATCCTCGGATCCAACGTTTCAAGTATGTCTTGATCACATAAATGCTATCTAACGAGCAGCACCTTCCCACTTTACTTGCTTCAAGGTGCACCAGAGAAGTCCGCTCGCCAAATCTAGTGATTCTTCGTCTACACTTAAGTGGTTGTAACACGGTCCCAGTTTGCGGCCGTACAACCGAGTCCTAAGCGTGGAAACCAGAGAATCTTGTGTTGCAGAATCAAGGTACGCAAAAATCTTTAGCGCATCGATTTCCGCAAGACATAATTCGGCCTCCATAAGTGCTGCCATTTTTGCAGAGTACAAACTCTTGTAAATTTCAAGCCGAACCTCAGAAAGCATATACATCAAAGCCGGAAGTTTGATCATGCTTATGCCGTGAGGTGTTCGGACTGTACTCTTGTCGATAACCATTGACAGCCGGTTCAAAAATCTTATCGCGTTCTCGAAATTCTCAGAGAAGCTGTGTAGAGTGAGATTGAATGAGTACAGAATCGAAAATGTACCAGCAGTAACAGCATACAGTTGATAGGGATTCTCAGGAGATTGCAAGAGTGAATGGATAGCTGGCGAACCGAGGATATCTCCTCTCGCTTGCCAGTATGCGTCTTCCAAATCAGAGGATTCTGCGGACGACGCAGTGCGAGCGAGTAGACTTAAGTTCCAGTCTTCCAGCATTCTCAAGCTACTCAGGAATCCTTCCTTAGAGATGTTGAAGGTAGGTTCGTCATCAAAGCCGACTTTACAATGATGATAAAGAGCAGCAAAGTACGAGGGTCTCAGTATGACGTTTGGACGAAGCAGAATTAGCTTCAGTCCACCTCGTTGCCGAATCAACTCTTCCATACCTTTTATATGTCGAGCTGTGGCGACTTCCCCTGCAAACACTGAATCCACTGTGATCGCGGATAAGATTCCGATGATCGTGTGGTCTTCTAAGCGAGTCGTCTCGTCAGAGAGTAGGTTGTTAAGCGTCCGGTAGGCATCGACTTTTCGCTTCATGAGTTGTTTTGGTGGAACTTGCTGAGTGACGAAGGCGAGAAAACTCTGGGCTGCAATGAGAACCCATTGTAATGCGGCTTGATAGTTCTGAGCATTGATGAAGCTGGAGTCACGTATCGGACAGAAGACTCCATTGCTGTGGGTCCCGAAAACCAGCGGAGGCATGCATTTCAAATCTTCGTATGTCAGTCGTCGCTTCAGTCTGAGAATTTTGGTACATACAGTAGTCGAGGAGCATCCTGTCATCACTCGTTATCGCGACTGGAAATGTACAAAAGCTCCCAAATGAGGTTTCGGGTTGCGAGCATGGCTTTGGCAGACTCATAATCGAGTTCCTACAAGTTCCGCTTTGATCTGTCAAATCTCTATTGTGGTCTCCAGACGGAAGCCGCCTCGTGGACTTTTTTCGTTGGCGATGCGAATAGGATGCGATATGAGAATTGATGAGCGACTTGTTGGCTCCCACCTCATGAGCATCACCGGATGTTGAGAATATGAAGCACAACGGCTTGTTAATTTGAGGCCTCATTGCGGGGTTCCCTCACTTGTAAGGTCGGAGGATCCGAAGTGAGGAGAGTAGCAAGTATTTGCACAGAGCGGCAGAGTTTTATCTTCTGAAACGAAGTCTAGAGCCACTTTGCGAAACCCCATTGCTACCATTTTCTGCGTAAAACAGAGTCAGCCAAGTGCCGCGGGCATCTTTGAAGATCGACGATGTTGTACGTAGGCAGCTAACAAAAAAAGGCAAGGACAGCCACCAACGCCTTCAGCTTCATGTGACTAAGCGCTAGGATTGTGGACCCTGGGGCGCATTCGCATTAGTTACTGTGGGAGAAGTTGACGATGCTTCTCTCATTGGAGGCAAGGGTTGACCCCAAAGTTATAAGCAGATAAAGTCCGATCTGGTCCCCATAATGTTAAAACTTCAACCTTACCTGAGTATCCTTCATCGCCGTAATTGGCGGCACGAGCCTTCCTGAAACGGTCACAATGGTCTTCTGTTTCGTCTAAGCTAAGCACACGGGGAGAAAGCATTCAGAGTCCATTGACCCCTGTTCTACAAAAGCGCGATGAGGATGGCAATTGTGGTCTTCAAATCGATCTAACTTTGCCCTACTAAACCAAGATACTATCACTTCATATAGGCTTGTCAAGTACGGTACCATAATTCGGTAGACACGAGAACAAGGCACAGCATTTTCTGATTCCGAAATCGTTGTCGTCTTCACAAACGCTACTAGGTATACATTGCGAGTCAAGGCGCAGAGCCGTGCCAGTCCTGAAATTGTAGCATATGTCAACTGTCAACGAGAACAGTGCCTATATTCCAGTTTTCCACCCGAGTCGTATCAGTTACTCTGACGGGGTGATTGGCCATGCCAACTTCCCACTCTTAACAGTTTTGGGTCATCAAGACGACATGCCCTTACTAAATCGGCTGGTTCGCACAGAATTCTGTTACCTAATGAAGAATTAACATGAATCAATATTTTCCGCGGCGTCATGTGTGATACCGGCCATGATAGTCTAGAAGTGCAAGAAACGAAATACCTCTAGAATAGACCTTGCCTGATCAAGGCTTTCTTGACAATCACAGGCCTTATCGTCGAAGGATCCCAAGATAGAATATCACGAGGCTAAGATCCTTCTGATTGGCCAACGGGAAACCCCCCATTGCTTACATATCTTGTTCTCAGGTTACTTGTCCCTGTAACTGGTTATGTGTGGCTGTGGGGGACAAAGCAAGACGCGTTTCATGCTCTGGACCAACCATATTATTTTGTATAGCAATCCCATGATCGTTCGAACCCTCACGGTTTAAGCTAACATTCTGTCAGACTGCTATGCTATTTCAAGTTAGGCGCTGAACGCTTCATGCAAGGGAGGAGAGATGGTATGTCTTTGCATGACCTATAGTCTTGATGCCAGTTTGGTACGCCGCTTGCAAGCTCATGGGACTTGTAAGGGTCATCTCAAGCATTCCTCGAACATTTACACTCATAAATAAGGTTTTTGTTCTGAAGTCCACAGCCAAGACCGTTGATGCTTGTTTTTACCTGTCGAAATTGTCTACTGTCATTGGCAATATCGAAATGATCATCCTGGCAATGAAGAATATTTAGCACTTGACGTGCTTTTGAATCCAATAGCCTTTAGACTAACAATTGTTCGGTGATAAGTTGTAACATTACGCCTCAACACTTGACATGTCTTTTTGAGATGAACGACCGCGACGGCTAGAGTTTGCTCACGGAAAACTACAATGGTCGGCCTGTTACTATATAGTTTTTATCCAACCGAGTGTAGGTCAAGCAGCTATACATCAGTCTTCACGCTATTGTATAGTGTAATGCATAGGGACCCGCTGGCATAGTCCAGGTCTCGGTCGTCAACGTTGCACTAAGTATCGGGATACTTGTTTAACAATGGGGACTCTGGCCTCGAGACACATGTTGAAGATGCGGTCGCCATGCCTCCATAGCACTGCAACTCTGATGTGTAGATTCTGCAAAATTTGATCGGAGCACGACGAAAGTTTTCGTGGTGGGTTAATTAGTTCAATTTTGATATGCTGCTCACCCAAAGCTGTTACCGACATGACTATTCTTAGGCATTTATTTGGAACCTGGCTCGGTTTCTCCATCTGAATACGAGACTGAGAAAAGCTGGTTGCATCGTGTGGGTGAATTTATGTTACTTGGAATCGCTTACCGCTAGTCACTCGGCATTACCCCTCGCCAGATACCCCTGAGGCAGCAACGATGATCGTTAACGGTGTCCCCGGGATTGCTTACCGACGTTGGAAGTGCCTGTGGAATTTCACTGGACCAATGTGCTCTGTGTAGAGCATCAATCTAACCGAATTCGTTTACTCTCCGCTAAAGGCTACTTACAAATAATTTGCTTATGTAACGAACGCTTTGGAAAATGCTCGCCACTGGCACGGTGAACATCGGTCTTATGCGCATGATTTGTCTTTCATCCACTCTATCAAGCACGATTCATGGGTAAGCGGAGAAGTTTCACATGTGATTGGCCTCTTTCTGACGTGAAATTTTTGAGGGCGGTATGAATGCTGATGAGTTTTCAGCCAGGTTAGAGGAGGACTCAGGTCGGTCCCGGCTATGCAAAATGTATATTGCGGATGAGCAAATAGTCTGCGGCTCTTTCTACCTGACTAGCGTCCCCGTTATACGATGAATGTAGACTCATGTTGCCCAAAATAGGGGATTGGATCTATTGTTGGTTTCTTTCGAGGTTCCTGCTGAAGTTTCATCCATAGAGAGGCAAGCAAGTGACAATTAGTAAGTGCTCTACGTCCAAGCACCAGAAATCTCTAAGCATGCATCAGGTTGAACGCAGAAGCCATGTCTGTGCCGCAAGCTTCAGAAATGCTTTCATGTGTATAGTATAGGCAGACCACAGATGGCCATGAAATGTATAAGAATGATGTAGATCCTCTTCCATCAGGTCAGATTTCTTTCTCATTTCATATCAAACATCTATCGTTCACTCTCAGTCTTATTCCTTTTGTGTTATCCTAATTCTTTCATATTATTTTCCTTCACTTTAAACTTCTCAAGCCAGTTATCAAGTTCTGATCAAGCAAACGTCCAACCTTACGAAACTTCCGAACACACAATCACGAAAACGTCACAATGTATTGCTCAACTATCGCAATTTCATTTCTCGCCGTAACAGGCGCCCTTGCCGCACCTCACACTCGTCGCACAATGGACAACGGAATTACTGTCATCCTCAAGGACTCTGGTTACTCCAGCACAAATCTAGCCTTTACGGAGGGTATCGTGGATTCACAGATGCCTACAATTACGGGTCCTTTTAGTTCGGTCGAACTCAAACTCGGTAAAGACGTCATGCAACAAGATCTTCGTTGTACAGCGTTCGACAATCAGGGAAACGAAATCGTCGTGGAGCGCGGCACGGCCGAGGACGTCGCATTCAGTGATGCAGGAAAGGGACCTTGGACTTTTCGAGAGCCTAGCGAAGTCAGCCATGTTGTTTGCGATCCCTCGTTCCAAAAGATCGGTCCAGATGGCTACGAACTTCGTGTTATTTTGCAAAGCCAAGCAACTGAAACTGGTTCCCAGACTGTGTTCGACGCCGGTGTGTTCGGGGAAAGTGCACCAATAGGATCTAGTGGTCCATTCGAGACTGTTGAGCTCCGCGTCGGCAAGCTGGTCAACTTCCGTGACTATCGCTGCCAGGTTCTCGATGAGGCGGGCAGCCCCATTCTAGTGAACCGAGGCACCAACAAGGATAAAGCGACCTTCAGCGACGCAGGGAAGGGTGAATGGACATTTAGCCATTCAAGTGTTGTGAGCGACATCATCTGCGACCCTAATTTTGCCTGAATGGTCTGAGACCAGGCTTTCATCGGTACAAGCATTCGTGGTTGAGTTAGTTATGGATACTGAAGGGGAAGGTTTAGGGCACTTTGCAAGGCCGGCGCTGGATCTGATCACTTTCGTTAATATTTTGTGCTGTTTTGGTTTTAGTTTTGTCATTTTAGATCACTTTCGTTCACAATAATCACACACTCGTTTCTCAGTTGGCGCATCATCCAGTTCTTGACAAGAGTAGACAAATTCAGGTGAATTTGACTTGATGAGAGTAGCACAAAAGACGGAAAGGTGCTGCAAATAACAGGCTATCATTATTCCTCAAGGTAGCTGCAATATAGATCGCTCGCTGGCGAGGACAAACTACTTTGCAACGACGCAGAACGGGGAAAGCGAAGTCTGCCCTCTCATGAGCCTGATGAACGGAGAGTCCACTTAGGATGGGTAACTCGGGGCTGCTCAAGCCCTCCAAATCGACGTTGGTCCACTGAGCCCCAGGCAGCCTTTTGCACCTCCGAAAATCCTGATAAATACTGTTCGGAGGGATCCACTCCACTTGGCAATCGCGGCTAGAAGAGATTGCTCCGTGTCGCAGAACTAATCAGTTTATTTCACTGTGTATTTGACCATATCCTGGAGTAGACAAAAGATTGGGAGCTTCGCAAACACCTCAGTATCAGTCCTTCGTATCCAATCTAGAGACTTTTACTTCTATCGCCTCTAGCTGTAACTCGCAGCAGTTTCCCCAGCCTCGTCAAGTTCGGTCTAACCGACGCCGTGGTCGGTAGGGCCCCACAGCAACGAATACCAAACTCAGAAACATCAACGTGTTGAACTAAAAGCCATCATTTCAGGATTGGGGGTAAGTTATATCCTCTGCATCGGTTCTGAATACATCAATAGGGGCATTCTACTGAATGGCAACCTTGACCAGAGGTAGAGCTCGAAGTTTAAGGGAAAGAAGCCCATAATCTTGGAACTGTCGAAGCTCGAATGATCTTCACAAGCTTGGAAAAGAAAGGCCATCTTTTAAGAGAGAATTCTTTGTGTGCCGGGGGGCTCAGGCTGAACATTCCGAACACGTCTGTGGCCATTAGCCTCAAACATGCGGACGCCGTGGGGAGCCTTAGGTTCTCAACTTGTCGACGTCGGATGCATTGCTCATAACAGTCTAGGGAGACAATTACCAAGAAGACATGCACATATTTGCATTCATGTTGATAAATAAGAAACGAACCTTGCCGTCAAGTCTTGTTCTTCTCCAAAATTTCACGGACGAATGCCTCGGACCATTTTTATTGATTCGGAACAATTATTGGCGACTAGCAGCGGAAGAAGCCAGGACTGGCCAAAGTCTCAGGCTTGACGACTCCGGGCTGAAGGGCAAGTTGGTGTGGTATCTTGGTCACAGACTAAGCCACTAAAGCCGTGCTACGCCCTGCTAGGGATGTGCCCATGTGCCAACAACTGTGATTTCTTGCTTGCAGGGCACATTGTCGGCCCAACTCTATGATGGGCTATTAGTCCGAGGCGCGTCTCTCGACACTCAGCGTCGGTATATCCCTTTCGTTTTGTGGTCGGTCATAACATCTTAGTACATGGGTCTTTGAGCGGAACCTCGCGCCATCCATTTCTTCCATAGCATATTCCGGTTCGAGTGTCCAAAGCCTCTGAAAGATCTCCGCGAAGACCATTCTGCGGAGGTTCCCCACCACAGTGAGCTCACGGGAGCGGTCCTTCGGCCTTAGTCGTCGATGAACACCAATGAGGAAGGACGCCTCCGGATATTCTGTTCCCCGGTCATTCAATAATGTAACGAGGTCATGGGTTCAGCAATGGTAGTGGGCCGAGTCAGTCTACTCGACAAATATTACGGAAAGCGAGAGAAGTACCCCGCAGGTCACTTCCCCGGATATTGTGTAGCCTTTCCTATCCCCAGGATTTGTAACCCTAGTTATCTCTGTTCTATCAGCGTTTGCAAAACTTCAAGGCTTCAAATCTTGCTTGAATGGCGTCCAGTCTAGCTGACACAGTCGACAACGAGAGAAGGTACCGAGTTCCTTCTAAAAATGGAATGAAAAGCGGCAAGGAAAAGTCTCATCTGGCTTGTACCGCATGTCGATGGTAAGTTTAACCTCTTCCGGCCAGTTTGCCTGGGTTGAGAAATCTCTTCATAGGAAAAAGATCAAATGGTAAGACGACACTACCCTTCCAGAATTACTACGATTGGTATTTACATTGAGTTTGCTAATTCGCCGCTGAAGTGATCGCAGAATTTCATCTTGCTCAACCTGTTCGAGGCTTCGTCAAAGTTGTGTGTATCCTACTTCACGCCTGAAGCCCGGTCCAAAATGCCAACGAAATAATTCGGCTAACCACCGAGGAACGTCACCTGCATTGTCTCAAAGTCGCGCGATCGTGTCCAATGAAATACCAATATCTCCAAATAGTGTCCAGCAGCTACCTACCGAGGATGATGCGGACCGTTGCTTAAGTCTCAATTCTGGAATTGAGGGTTATACACTTGACCTGGATAACGAATCCGCCTCGTCGCCATCGGAGCTCGAAGTCAATTTTGTCAAAGCTGTAAGCCTTTCGTCGTTGATCCATCCCACCCATGATCAGTGCTATATCCCAGCACAACCGGAAGAAATCGCTCTTGGATCAAATTCACTTCTGGAATTGGTGGGAGCGCAAAGTTTGCTTATGGAAGCTTCAAAATTGTTTCAAATATCAATACAAGAATTCCAACGGCTGTATGTAAGTTTGAACGGCGATGTAATTTTATATTAACTTGTAATAGCACCGACTCATATTTTGAAAATATGACCACATTCTCCTTGTTCCACCGGCCATCCTTTGCCCAGAAAATTCAGAATATCAAAGACCCCTCGAACTCCAAGCCTTATTCGCTGCAATGTTTGCATACAGCACAAAATTTGAGCCAGTGAAATCATCCGGGATGAATTTTGGCAGTGCCAAGTTTCAAGAAGTTGCGTTAGATGTGATACGAGAAGCCTTCAAAGGGATCTCGGATAAATCTCCCTCTCTGTGCTTACTTCAAGCCATGACAATAGCCAGCTTTTGCGAATTGACAAATGGAGTTAAAGCACAAGCTTGGAGATTGTTGGGGTCTTGTGTTCGGGTTGCTTATGAACTTCATCTGCACCTGGTTGACTATGAGGCACTTGAACAAGATGTCAAAGTTGGGCGTGATCTACTGCGTTGGTCAGCAGACGAAGAGAGACGACGATGTTGGTGGGCCATCTGGGAGATGGACACTTTTGCCAGCACTATCCGAAGGTGTCCCACCGCTATTGACTGGAACATGAATGAAACATATCTCCCTGTCCAAGATGAAGTATGGTTCAACAACGAGTATCAAGCTAGCGGTTTTCTTGAAATAGAAGTGATTGATCGATGGAAGGTCCTCAAGAAGCACAACAACGAAAATCCGAATTCGTGGCTTATAGTCATCAACTCTCTGATGAGGACAGCCCAGGTCCTCCTCAGAGGGAACTTACATGGTGTCCTCTTACACATTGACCCCAACAACAACTCTGACCAGCTGTTGCATTATTTCCGAAATTCTTTTCGGAAGAGAACATCGCTGGAAGACTCTGCAAAGCTGAAAATGCTGATCGAAGCTCTTCACCACACAATTACGAACCTGCCGCTGTCACTTGTCTACTATGGGGGCCATCTTGATTTTGGCACCGATGAAGATGGACTCATAACCAATATGGAGAGGAAAAGAGTTCATTCGGCGAAGTATAATATCCATCTCTCGATTCAGCTTGCCCGATTCATGATATACCATCACTACGCCTTTAGAGAGATTGTCGCTGGTACCATCTTTTCGGACAACGAAAGAGAAAAAGACCAAGCAATACCATCTCAAAGTCAATTATCGTCCTCCAATCCCCAGGGATTACGGAATTGTCTTCGAGCTGCTGATGATATCTGTTCTTTGGTAAGAAATTGCACAAATGAGCATGTTAAATTCGTCAATCCATTCATCGCAAGCATAGTCTGGCTGTCAGCTTCGCTTCAAATTCTCCGACGAATCTTCGGCAATGATGAAGATTTGGCTGAAATTGCCGCCAAATGTCAAGCCTTACGCGAAACCTGTCAACGGTTTACAGAATTCTGGCAAACTCCTCTAGCACTGTTGGATAACTTGGACTCCTTGGCCAATCGCCTTTGTTATTATCGCGAATCTTTCTGTGAAGCAGCAACTGCATCTAGAAATCGGAGAGCTTCGACAGGTCAGAGTTCCGCACATGGCATATCCTCAACCAATTTGGAGAAATCGCACGACATGCTATCCGAAGGCCTATTGAATCCAAAAGATGGGAAATCCATATCGCAAACCTCTCCTAATAAGCAGGCAACAGAGCTTGATGTCTCGAGAAATCATATACCGTCTTTCCAGAGTCGGTGTCTCCCTCTGGACCCTCAACTCTCACTGAACAGCTACGCAAACCACATTTCGGAAGATTACATGATCGGCAACTCGGAGGGGATTCATTGGCAGTGTGCAGGCGTCACAGAACTTGTTAATCAAGAAGATCACCAAGCTGGGGGCATTCATGGAGAGCTTTGGCCGGATGTGGATAGCTACTTGACGAGCGACATTGAGTTCGATAACGCTCTTTCGCAGCATCTCGTGGAGCTGTTCTCATAACCATTCTGAGAGATCTAAAAAGTTGCTATAAACATGCCCGCACAGAGCTAGAGACTGGTTGACACGCAAAGGACATTGAACAACGCTTATGTGCAGGCGAATCGCTGCTTCATGTATCACCACTCGTGTATTTCAACAACCAATCATACTCTAAGAAAGTTTAAATCCTTTCCCAGGATCCAAAGACGCTGTGAAATCTCCCTTCTGGGTTTTCATGTCAACAGGAAACGACAAATGCTCATGAATCCATCTCCATTTTCCGTCCTTGGGACTCTTATGCGCAATTCCTGTTCTTCTAAAGGCTGTATCAAATGCCACCCCACCTGCAGTGCCCCAAGTATGCTGGATCATGGTCGAGTATGCATAGTCAGGTGCAACCGCAGTAATCTCGAGGTCCTTGAACTCCATCGCACCATCATTCCAGTAAGGGAATATTGATTCAAAGTGCTCGTTGAAGCTGCCGCGAATTGTGTTGCCAAACATATCGTAACTGAGCATTTCTGGAAAATCATAGAATCGGCGGGCACCAGCCATGCCATTATGGAAATCTTCGCGGGATTCGTGGTTCCAGTAGTGTAGCCAGCCTCTGTATAATTGATCCAGGACTTCCTCTTCGGCAGCGGCGAGCTCTGGATTGTGATACTAAGGCAGGAAACTGTCATCCTCTGCAGTACAGGACAAGAGTGTCTGTGTTGGTTATGTGGAAAGTTGACAGACTTACCTTGCTCTTCGGCATTTGAAGGAATGCGTACTGTGCATCTATTGACTTGTAGGATTTCTATCTTCAGTCAGTTCTTCTCCCCGTCGTAAACTCGCAGCATGGCTACCTACATCATCTTTGACGAACCCATTTTGATCCATTGTGAGATTTATGTAAATTAAGGTGACGGATTTCTGAAGTTCAAAATGAATTTTGGATTCTGGCTGTCTGCAGAGGATGAAGCAAGGGAGATGCAGAGACTTACATATGATTCATGGGGCGAGAGTTGCAACCCGCAATTTCCCCAGATGGACCGTATTACAGAGTATCACTCCCACAAAGAAGTGGACACGGCATATTTCTTAGCCCCAGACACGGCCTGATTGAATAGGAGGCAACAAATTGCCAGTGGACGATCGGCCTATTTGGCCAAATGATAGGCCGTTATCGATTGAGATGCCTCCATGTGCATGGGATTCGGGTTAACGCTACAGCATAGTGACTGCTGCGACTGCTCGCTGAGTTCATAGTGAAGGCAGAGTGTGCGGTACTCGAGCCGATGTTCTGATATGTGATCCGTAACAAGGAGCATGGTATAAAATCTAGATTCGCCAACTTCCCACTTGCAAAATCCAACCTCTTTCAAGTTGTCCTGAACTTAACCTACAGAAGAAACAAGACAGAAGCCATGGGATCACTACCAATCAAACCTCGATATGATGCCATAATAGTCGGCGCGGGATTCGGAGGCTTGTACACACTCCACGAACTTCGGAAGCGGCATTTCAATACCCTTGTCATCGATGAGGCACCCGATATTGGTGGCGTCTGGTACTGGAACACATACCCAGGGGCAAGAGTCGACACAAAAGTTCCACTTTATGAATTTTCAGATGAGTCGCTCTGGGCAGACTGGGTATGGAGCGAAAAATATCCAGGAGGAGAAGAAATTCGCAGGTACTTCGAGCATGTGGAATCCAAGCTTCACCTGAAGAAAGACATCCTCTTCAATTCTCGAGTCGTCAGTGCGACCTTTGATGACAGCCTAAGCGAGTGGACCGTGAAGACAAAAGCTGGAGAAGAATTGATTGCTCGGTATTTCATCCTAGCCACTGGCTTTGCTGCGAAACCCTTCATCCCAGATTTCCCAAATCTGGAATCATTTTCAGGACCCAGCTTTCATACAGCGCGATGGCCCCAAGAGCCTATCGACTACACGGGCAAAAAAGTGGGCATCGTCGGTAATGGCTCTAGTGGTCTTCAGGTGATCCAAGAAATGAGCCCTAGCGTTAGTCATATGACAGTTTTCCAGCGCAATCCGACGTACGCTCTGCCAATGCGACAGCGCCCGCTCACTGTTGCCGAGCAAGACAAGAGCAGGTATGCGGCATTGTATCAATTGCGTCGGCAAACATTTGCTGGTCTCGACACCGAATTCAACATTCAGACTCATAGCACGCCCGAGGAGCGACGTGCATTTTTTGAAGGCATATGGAAGGACGGTGGCCTTGCATACTGGTTGGCAACGTACCGCGATGTTATTATGAACAAAGAGATCAATAAAGAAGCTTACGATTTCTGGCGAAGCAAGGTCCTCCCTCGCATTGACGATCCAGACAAGGCAGCAGTCCTTGCACCTGAGGTACCGCCCTACTATTTCGGCACCAAAAGAGCGACATTGGAGCAACGATACTACGAGGTTTATAACCAAAAAAATGTGGATCTTGTTGACGCAAGTCAAAATCCCATTGTTGACGTGAAACACAACGGTGTGGTCACCAAGGATGGTCAATTCATTGAGTTGGATATTCTGGTTCTGGCCACTGGGTTTGATTCCGTGACAGGAGGAATTCTCAATATTGACATTCGTGGGCGTGGCGGTCAGCGTCTACAGGAGAAATGGAAAGATGGTACTTGGACACATTTGGGCCTGATGACCCATGGATTCCCCAATATGTTTTTCTTGTACGGACCACAGGCACCAACGTCATTCTGTAATGGGCCGACTTGTGCTGAGATTCAGGGAAATTGGATCGTGCAAACTCTGACCTACCTGAGAGAAAATGGTCGTAAAGAGCTTGATCCGCTATCTGAGTCGGAACAAGGTTGGAGAGCTCTTGTGAATGGTATCGGTGCACAAACCCTTCTACCGGAAACCAAATCGGAATACATGGGTACCAATATCCCAGGCAAACCGAAGGAGATGCTGAACTACCTGGGAGGCTTGACTGACTATACCAAGCGTATTACCAGCACAGTGGCTTTTGGCTATCCGGGATTCTCGATTAGCTAGTTATTGTCTCAGGATGCAAATGAAGTGGATCACTCCATGAATAAGTACTGATTAGGGCCCAACTCATGAAATCTGCCCGCAAATCGCCTCGTAGTCCGCGCTTTAGCCTTCATACTATGGTCGCTACATCTCGGAAGGCATTAGCAAAGCGGACTATCCGGATTTAAGAATCGGACAGTCGAGTCGAGATAATTGATAGAGTTAATAGCCAGAGTCTAGGACTAATAGCGCCGGAGAAAGGCCGAAAAGGGGGATGATCACGTGGGTGGCGGAACGCCATGGCCAATTCGCCGTCAGAAACTCAGGCGGAATACGGTGAAACTCAACGTAAAAGTTCAAGTTGTCGGAGTGGAGAGAGAGACATACACTTTCTACCATCCAAGATCTGAGAACTAATGAGCTGTAGAATAAAACTCTAGGCGAAATGAGACACGCGCCGTCTTTCATACTTCGAAATTCTGTTCCTCTCGACGGCTTGAATTCAATACGCTTCAAGAAGATTTGCCCGGCGCTATGCCGGCTCTCGTGAAAGCCCTCGATTTCGCCACTTGATCGGGCACCTGGAGTTCTATCGGATGCCACAACGAAATTATCTTCAATGAAGTGCCTTAGGATCAGTGTCTACGAACTAGAAACTAAGCTACAAACTAAGCTACAGGGCTCATTTTCACCGGGGCAAGAGACCAGTCGCAAATCGCTTCCCATGATTGGCTCCATATTCCACCTTCTCCGACCACCTCAAAGCTTCCCCGCTTCCCCAGAGTCTCTCCATTTGCGAGTATACATATATATCACTGCGATTGCCATCATGTTCAAAATCCTCCCACATGATGACATCGTCGGCAGCCTCACCTACGTCCCTTGATGCCGAGCATCGAAATGTATCCGGGGCCAGTAGGGAGAGCTCCAACTATGCCGGTGTGAAAACGTCCTGGACCACTCTGTATGGTTAATGTCCTGACTTTCTTCCTGGTGGTCTGAGCCTACACCTTGACCACAATAATGCCCATCGAAAAAGTCCACCCTTCAGAACTACTCGATTTCACTACCCTGTCGCCCGACATCACCCATCGCCACTACGAAAACCATGACCCTAATCATGAAACGATTAGTGCATCGGAAGCCTTTGGCACTTTCGGCGCCCTAGAGCCACCAGGTGCCGGCGGAAATGCACTCCTGGCCAGCCAAAACGAGCACCGCATGACATTCCGAGAGGGACTTCGACTATATCCCAAAGCAATTGCATGGTCAGCCATGATCTCACTTGCCATCGTCATGGAAGGTTACGACACCGCTCTTGTCACCAGTCTATATGCCTTTGTCGAATTCCAACGCAATTATGGAGTTCCCGTGGCAGGGCAGTATCAAATTAGCACGAAATGGCAATCTGCACTGAGCAATGGTGCAACTGCAGGCTCCATCATTGGGCTTTTTGCAAGTGGCATCATCACCGAAAAGTTTGGTTACCGCCGGACAATGATGGGTGCCTTAACTTTGCTTGCGGGCTTCATATTTCTGTCTTTCTTTGCATTCAACATTGAGACCCTCCTTGCTTCTCAAATTCTGTGTGGCCTGCCTTGGGGATGTTTCTCGACACTTACTACGACTTACGCGGCCGAGGTCATGCCGATGAACCTCCGAGTCTACTTGACCTCGATTGTCAATTTGTGCTGGCTACTTGGTCAGATTACCGCGCTGGGAGTTCTTCGTTCTCTTATCCACTGGCGATCTCCTTGGTCATATCGTATTCCTTTCGGCTTGCAGTGGATCTGGATTGTTCTGGTCTTCTCAGGGACGTGGTTTGCACCCGAGTCTCCGTGGTGGTTAATCCAGCACAATCGGAAAGACGACGCGGAGAAGACCTTGAAGCGTTTGGCGCGTCGAGACATGGGTTTTGACTCTTTGAACACCATTGCTATTATGGAACATACGGACAATGTCGAGAAGCACTTCAGCGCGAAAAGCAGTACTGGAAGACCTCGTTTTGGAGATACATCTTATGTCGAATGCTTCCGGGGTCGAAATTTACGCCGCACTGAACTTGCTTGTATGATATTTATCAGTCAGAATTTGTGTGGGCTACCAATCATCGGCTATGCTGCCTACTTCTATACTCAGCTCGGATTTGATGAAGCTCGGAGTTACGATCTCACCATGGGTATGCACGGATTGGCCATACTAGGGTCCTTATTCTCCCTACTGCTTTCGAGATGGGTTGGACGCCGTACTTTGTACCTCACGGGACTAGGCTTTTGTTTCTCCATCCTGGTCGTTGGCGGGATTATCAGCACATTGAACGAAACTACTGTAACGCTGTGGACCATGGCTGCCCTCTTGATCACGTTCATATTCGTCTTCGACACAACAGTTGGACCAATAACGTATTGCTTGATTGCGGAAATCCCTTCGACGCGTCTTCGAGTCAAAACTGTGGTCCTCGCCCGTGTGGCTTACAACATCAGCGGTACCATCACGAACATACTAATTCAGCGAATGCTCAACCCTAGCGCCTGGAATTGGAAAGGAAGAACGTTCTTCTTCTGTGCAGTGACTTGTGGAGCGTGTCTAGTCTACTGTTTCTTTCGATTGCCCGAGACACGCGGACTTGGCTTCCATGAGTTGGATATTCTGTTTGAGAAAGGCGCCAGTGCAAGGAAATTTTCAAAGCTGCAGAAAATCTTGGAGCAGAATAATTACTATAGTTTCACTGACCGGAGTGGATCTGAGGGCGAGCCAGGAAGCGAAAGGAGGAGTGTAGTGGTACTTTGGCGTTAGAAACCATGATTCATGAATTCATGATTCTCGTCGGTATCATGCTAGTCAAGAAAAGTCACTTATTCAAAAGAGACTGATAGTCAAGCTTTCATCACGCAGTAATTAGCACCACAGGCTGGGAAATTTGTGGCGACCCTGCAGTTCCAAATCCCTGTAATACGTCTTGATTCTCCGCCCCAGAAGGCGGATTTCGCCTTCGGCGGCGGATTTCGCGCAGAGGGCTTATGCTTGGCACTAGATCCCGTTTCAGTGAGGCTCTGGTGGCTTTGTAGCTTTTCCTGCTCTGACTCCAAGCCTTCTTGCCCGCCATTGAGATGCTTACTGTGCAGATAGGTTGAAAGGACAGTTCTGATGAAAGCGTGCAAAGAGATGTGAGACAAGGAAGTTTTGGTACATCTGGCAATGGAGTTTCCCCTACCCACGAGGCTTCCAGCTAACCCGTCGAGGGGCCATTCCTGCAATTGTTTCCGAACACTGATCCGTACGCAATTCCGAAAAGTACCTCGCGTCGTTACTGAGAGTCTGAAAATCAAGACCTCTGCGGCTTGGCGAAAAACCCATCCGTAAGTCACCAGGATAATCGGGAGTCTTGTGTTGGTGCGCTCACAACTCAAAGCCAAAATTCTGCGCAACATTTTTTGCAACCCGAGTCAAGTTGAAATGACTTTTTGCCAAACAGCCGGCCCTATTCCCATCTTTTACCGCTAGCAAACACATCAACTGTGCCATCGGTCACAAAGGATTAACACCTCTGAGCTCAGCCGACATCTTATGTATCCCAGTAGACTCGATAGCTTGATAGCCTGTCCCTCATTGCACTGGCTCTTTTCTAGATTACCCGCTTTCTTTCCACGCCAATATATTCAAGAACTCTCCGACACATCATATAGGACATCGGTACGAATAACGTACTTGGCCGACGGGACGGTAGAGTGGCGTACTCCAGTACCTTCGTGAAGAAGACTACCCTCGGTCTCACCATGAGGGAACATTGCAACACTTCCCTTGATAGGCTTCACAGGGTATGCGTTCATCGTCCCTTCTCGTGCACTTGGCAGGAAGAATGTGGTTTCCCCAGCATCAAATTCATCGTTCAGGTAAACGAGGAATGTAAACAAGGAGGTCTGCTTCTTTTCTGGAGGTGAGGCATCGTAGATATAGCGATCGGTGGATGGATCTATGGATGATGGAGGCCATGCACCGTCGATGTGGGCGCGGTATTCGGCACCTGGAACGTACCTGTATACTCTGAAGCGTCTGTTTATGCCTCGAACCTGTTTTCCATGGACCTTGGCAGGCACAAAGCGTTCTACTCTCTCCCACAACCTGGCACTGAAAGCAGTATCCACAATCCAATAGAAGTTGTGAGCGAGAATACTGCTCTCCTCCCAGGTGCTCGAATCGGCGCATCAGGGGTAAATCCCAAGGATTCTGCCGCACTGATAATGCGGTCACATTCTTCTGACGTCAGGACATCCTTGAGTAGATGTAGGTTGGGTACAATAGGATGTATGTGGTGTGTCGTCACAGGGGATTTGGCTGAGAACGGTACTGCGTCAATCTCGGATGCATATAGAATTGCGGGATGAAGATTGGGAGGCTTTCGTTGCGACCCGGCCGTAATTTCGATGATCCGAAAGCGACTAGAAGTATCTTCTCCAGTAGTAAATATACTGTGGTCCAGGACTTGTGCATATGTTTGCGATCTTGGTATATTGTCTCGTAGATCCCATGGTTTTTGGGGTGCAAGTGGCTGATGTACATCGGTAAGTGCCTGAGTCGCATAGTCTACAGGTCCGACCACTCGTAGAATTGCATCGAGAACTTGAAGGGCCCTAGTTTCTTTCGGACTTCGTCTGGCACCCATCTCGCTGACTTGCTCAGCCAGACCACTGACAACATCAAGGTCTCTGACCCATCGGCACAAGGCGCCAAGTTTTGGTGATTGGCCTCGAATTCGCATCTCTGCCAAGAGAATTTGAGCTTCGACATACTGTTCGTCTGCTAGAGCTCCGCTGATACGGGACGTCAAGTTCGAATCGGCTTTCATTGGTCAACCTCAGCTCAAAATCGGGCAAGGAAAACTCACACGCCGCATTAAAACCAGTTGTACAAGCATTGCGAAATTGGAAGGCTGCAGTACGCAAGTCCTTGCAGACTTTCGTCTTGATGATAGCAGGATTATTCGCGAGAGCCTCAAGGGTCTCGGTAGCGATTTCAAGATCATCTTCTGTCAAATTCAAGTCATAAAGAGATCTAGGTTCTTTCAATGAATCTGGTGGCGGCGTAGTAGGGGAAACCACCTTTGGTATCTTCGAAGGCTTGGATCCTTGAACGCCATGAAGTAGTCGCTTATGTTTTGACTTCGCCATATCGGTGGACCTGATTAATGTCTAGAGAAAAAGAACAGGATTTCGGAGACTGTACTGGAAGAGGTTTAAATCGTGACATGCCAAGTCTTCGGTACACCACATGTTTTCACGTGATCAAGGGCCAGCAACCCATGTAGCCCGCACGTGCCCGCGCTCCGGACGAAGTTATGTCACGTGATCCATTGCAAACCCCGGAGTGGCCCGGCTGTGAATAAATTTCGGTCTACCTAGACGATGAACCGCGCCCTTATTTTATACTGTTTAGCCTGGAACCGTATGTGGGTCTAGAGCCTTCTTGTTTACTCAATGGACCCAGTTTCTTTCACTTGACAGGATATCTGCTACTGCCTGCAGGAACCGGCGACGCTTTGGCTCCTGCGAACTACTAATCACAATTTGCTTCTCTGCCAGATAGGGCAGACGCATCGTCAACGAGTCGAGCCATTAGATTGGACGAAGCTGAAACCTGACTGGAATTTTCTTTGCACGGCCTGGTATGAATTGCTCGAGTGAGATTAGCCTCCGACCTCTGCAAGCCGATTCGTCGAGTGGACCAGGCTGGGAAGGCTACTCTCGACTTCTTGCTATTATGAAAAGAATTAGCAGTCATGAATCAGGGAGCGCATCAAACTTCTGTTTCATCAGAACACTGTATGCTGTGACAAGCAACTTCATTGCATGGGATTATGTGACTTTCACTAGATATTCGAATAGCTAACTATCAACGATATGCTCTAGAATTGAGCCTAAATAACTCTTCTACTCCGTTAAAAGGGCATGAAGGACCAATCAGGGTTGAGCCGCTGGAGTGTTCGGAGAATCCGCCTGATGGATGAATCCTTCTACTGTGGTGACATGGGATGCAAAAATTGGCCACACAATATCGGTTGCGGCATCTGTTGCCTTTGCATCAAACCCAGCTGTAGCGTCAGTACTGGTTGGAAGTGTTAGTACTATACTCAAAGGCGGTTGAGCACGCTCACAGTAGTGTTATGTGGTATCCTAACTCATAACCATAGCGAGCCGTTGATTCGAGGCAAGTATTCGCTGTCATTCCGGCCAATACTAACTTGGTGATTTCGCGTTGGCGAAGCTGAAAGTCAAGGTCGGTGTTTTGAAACGAACTGAGAATGAAACGTCAGTGGCTTTGATAAGTGGGAATCTGTTCATGACCCAGGTGTCACAAACCTGCTGTTCCAGTGCTTAGAGACCACGACGTCTTTATTCTCCAAGCTGGGTTCCAAACCAGCGTAAATCTGTGCTCCAAAAGAGCCTTCGGCAAATGTAGTCGACTTTTTCACCGCCTCGTGTAGATGTGCCATGTGCTTCCATCCGTCGAAGAATCCTTCACGATACTGTTGATGCAGGCCATAGTAGATTGGAATCTTCTCCTGACGTGCAAATTTCACCAACTTGAGAAGATTTCCAATCGTCCTTTTGCGTGCCAGGTCTTCTTTCGTCGCGAAGTACATCTTCCCATTTTCGTGTAGGAAGTCATTATACACATCAATAAGAACAATTGCTGTGTCGCTGTAAGTCTTCGACATATTGATAGAGTAGGTGAATGAGGTCCACGGTGACAAAATTCTTAACAAACACCGGAGCTTTGTCAATCATTTTATATTCCGTCAAGGTGTGCGTCAGCCATTGTGGATCCTTAAAACCTGGACCTTGACTTGAGGGGTCCGAACATGATATAATCCTCAAAACTCTAATTGTATGCATATTTAGTTCATCTCTAAGCAACTATTGCTTGACGATGCATAAAAACAGCTGGTCAAGTACTTCCGGTCCTTGTAGGATGAGAATTGTGGAGAGGCAAAACAAAAGGCACAGCCCTGGCGTTTCCGCTGCCCGCTGAAAGTGAATACGAGACCAGGTGAGTGATATCATTCGCACACAGGCAACGTTGAAATATTATTGCTTCTTCAGGATGCTGACAGATATTAGGACAAATCGGCGCTGGCGCCGCCGCGGCGGCGCTCATCCGCCTTTGTTTTACTCCGAAGACAGCACTATTTATGCGATTCATGCTTCCAATTGGTAGAGAACTCCGGTGAAATGGCTTACAGTATTGTGCAACGTCGTCGTGCATGACCAAAAGACATGCTCAGAGAGAGCTAGCTAGTACCTTAGAAACGGGTCTCATCATCCCCAGTGTCTCGCGGTGATTGGTTGAGACTATGTCGGTGGACAGAGGAGCTCCTATTGTTCAGTGATCAGGCACTTGAAAGTGATGGAGGAGATCAACGGGCCTGCGAACCTGACCACGTGGAATTTCGTCTTCGCTAGAGAAGGGAAGTAAGTGGATTTTGAGTCCGATTGCGACCGAGAGTTTGGATTTTGCCATTTCAGTTTGATGTGAATTCAGATGTACCGAGGTTTCTGGTTGTTGGCATTAAGATTATGTCATTTATACAATTTAATGCTGGAGGTACTCTGCATGAGCCGATCCACAAATGGATGGCGGTTCTGTATCGATGTGACAAGAAGATCGACTTTGTCTCCTTACAGTTCCCCATTTCACAGACTCGGCTTTCTAACCAGTCCTGTACTAATTGAGGTGATCCTTGGATTGGGGATAAATCTGTTTGCACTCTAAAGAGCTAATGCAAAGCCTAATATGTGTTACCTGAGACTCCAGCATCTAAAATACGAAGATAGTCCCTAGAAAAAATTTGCGGGTCAGCTGTTGTTCAAATTTACGATGGACAATGATCAGCATACTCGCGGCACACCATTGCGTTCCCAAAAGCGATAACTTGTGCCGCATTGTCTCAAATCCTTCGCTTGCCTCCATCATTGACTGGTAGCTATCAGCTCGGGATGTATGACTACTTGTTGTTGAATTGAAGATATGAGCGCCATTAAGATGGCAAGATATCCTCCAAAACATCACTGCTGTTCTGTATATCCACTGGATAAGGAGTGGAGATGACTTCTCTAGCGACCAGGGCTGGCGTCGAAAAAACATTGAGGCCTGGATGTAAGATTCCACTGCCAGAGGTCGAATGATTGCTAGGCTGTCGAGAATATTTTCCTTTTGAGGCACCTTACATGTGCCTCTCGGGCCTGATCTCGGACATACAAGACCTTCAGATGCATGAAGAAGCATTAGGGCATTGAAGCATGCTGCAATTTGTGGACAAATTGCCATTAAATATCTCGAGCCTTCATCATACGATAGGTTCAATAGAGCGCGGATTGACCTATCTAACTGCCATTTCTCATCGAGATTGAATTGTGGGTCATTTGTGGGATTTTCCCGATGTCGGATTACTCGTCCTAAAAGATGTGCTGCTTGCGAGAGTCGCGCGAGCATTCCCAGGGATTCGCTGGTTGTAGAAGACACGGTCTGCAAGCCCATTGGGTCCACGATCTGTTGAAAAGTCAAACACCAAGAACACAGCCAGCAAAACGGAGAAACCTTACCCCTTCGTCCCATGCGTGGTCATCAATCGGCAGCAGGTCATCTGATCTCGGTTCGGGACATGTGGGCGCCCATTGCGAGCCCATCCTGTTCATGTTTAGCCATCTATAATGCTTTAAAATCGTTTACTCCCCACCAACCTATCTAGAATGAAGATCATCCACCACACCCTTCTTCTTTCTTCCTGGGCGCCAAGGTCATCATCGAAAGGAGAGAGCTCGGCGGCACGCTGCTTTTCCAAGCCCAGCGCTAGACCGTACCTGACGCAAGCACCGATTGACATGTAGGCGGCAGGGTAGATGGCGTGCGCCATCTCGTAGACTGAGACTAAGACCGATGCTTGTAGAAGTTGCAAAGACAATACACCCTTTGCTTCTGCATCATGTAGAATCCTTTTCGCAACTAAGTAGCCTCCTGTTCTCGGGTTTGCTTCGCTTTCTTGTGGGACCCACTGTATGAGCTGCATGCAGAAGAGCAGAATTTTGATGTCATCTCTTGGAGCCATCAGTGGACTCATGTGATGAATGTTCCATCTTCTCTTGGATATGATGGGCATCCACAAGTGTGCCCAAGAGAAATATTTTGCTGCAATACTAGAGCTGTCGAGATGTGTCTTCAATACCTCAGGAGGAAGATTCAAAGCCACAGGCAATAGCTTCAACTCGCACCTGTCAAATAATTCGTGGTCTAAGAAGTACACGCTTGGAAACTCGGAATTTCGAGCTTGTTTGAACGCCACAGAATTAACAGGTCCTGCTTCGCTTGCAGAAGCCATCTTCAGCTGAAAAGAATCTGGACGATCATGGACAGTGAAGTCGAACATGTTTGCACCACTTTTCGCTGGCGCCGAAGAGCCTGCATAGCGGCATTGTTCGTTCTTGCTGCATTGTAGTCGTGTGAGTGAGCTCCGATGTCTGGGGGAAATACATTACATACTGGTGACATAGAGAACATCGGGGTAATATCCTGTCACATTTTCTCTTCCGCCGGCGGCAGTAGTCACAAGCGGAGCTCGTTTGCGAGCGCTCGGGGATGGTAGAACGCTCATACTCGGAATTATTTCTGAACGACTGAGACTTCTGAGCTTTTTTTTTAAACGCAAAAGAGTTATGTGATTGCTACTCCATCAACCGTTCTATGACTTCCCACCACGGGGACTACAGAAGAGCATTTTCAGACTGATTGCTAATCACCGTGTTCCACGTCATTTGATCCATATCATTACACTTTGATCACGTGAGTTTCGGTCTTTGGAAACCAAGATGGGAACACCAGCGTTTTCTTGATTCCCCGATTTTAGTACTACTTCACATAGATCAACTGTACTGATTTACAGGGATTATGATAATTTTATTTGCTCCGCCTCCTGTGAGTAGGACGTTTCCTCTTGTAAGTCTATAACTTGGTGTAGTTTGGAGGGAAGTTGGAAGATTGGACTCAGTATTAGACGTTGTGTAGATTGAAGGATGCTATGGTCTAATCTCGGTGATTCCCCGCTTGTGTCACATGTTACAAGGACTCCGCTTCTGTGATGCCTAAGCAGTGGAAGGTATCCGCAAAACTCGCCAATCTCCTTTTGCGAATGTTTTGCCTGGCATACAGTCATTGGACTGCTGAGAAATCTACCCTTTCAGGATAAGAATCTCTATAATCCCCATGTCAAGTCCTGCCCTTAAAAACGAGATGTTACATGTGCACAAGTCCCTTCGTACGTAAGATTAGGAGTGTGGGTTTCCCGAGCGGTATCATCTTGCTTCCAATAGGTGACAGGCAACCTGTGAGGCAGATAGATTTCACGGACTGCAGTCAAGTGGCAGTGATTCTGATTATTGGACTGGCTATGCATGAAAGCCTAGTAAAGTAGGTGTGGGGCAAGGATGTTGGCGGCGGAGACGCTTGACTCGCGTCCGCCGCTAGTCCCAGGATTGTCCATCTCCGCTCGCTGAAGTCACTAGGTCCCCCACATCACTCCGCCATTGTAGGTTTCTTCGAAGTCGTCATTCAGGGCCGAATTATGGGAAACGCTACATACTCACAGCTTTCAAGATTGTTTCTCCTCGCTGCATTAAAACGGCTGTAGCATCCACCACGTAGGAATAGATTTAACAGTTATGCGACGAGCTGTATATTCCGATGCCCATCTGTAGGTTGGCAGAACAAGGTCGGACAGATATATAGGGGTTGACTTTCACATAATAGCAAATAGTTTTCACTGTTTTCATGTTTTATTCCTCGCAAAAGCTGTCGTCAGGGGTGTGATTATGTGAAGGATCATCATATCACCTCACATTCACGGTTATATACGACGATTATGATCCTCATGATGAGAGTGAGGACGACCGGTCGTCTTCGCTCCGAAGGAAGTCGAGACCTACCAACTACTAGACCCACATCTTTTTGACTAATATAAAACCAGAGTGCGACTTGTGCATAGTCATAAGTAAGCAATTCTGCACCGTGCATTACTTGTAGCTCAACAGATTTGGAGTTTCTTGTCAGCATACCTTTCTCTGCTATGAAATGTTTGAGTACTAAAACCTCGTACCTCGTGCCCAATGCCACAAAGATGGATCACCAAACGAACCAGCGACAAATGAAGAAGGTTAAAAGTGGTTGTGTCACCTGTAAGTGAGTATCCCCGTCTTCGACCCATTGATGACGATATGGTTATTCAATAAGCATAATTTCGTGGAGGTCGACCTAATCACCACTTCTCGTCACTGACAGGCGATCTTCAGAATTCGAAAAGTGAAATGTGATGAGGGTAAACCAACTTGTAGGAGATGTATAAGTGCAGGAAGAAACTGCGACGGCTATGTTCTTTCCAATGCCTTGATCTCAAAGTTGTCGGAGAATTTCCAAGAAAGAAAAATGTTTCACAGATTCTGCTCCCAGTTTGCAGATAACTTGGCGGTTCCAGAGACCAGGCCTTTCTGGATGAGCTTCATACCTCAATTGGGACATTCGTTTCCAGCCATAAAACACTCTATCTTGTCTTTATCAGCTCTATGTGAAGATATCGAGGATCCAGTGGAGTGCACTTCTGACCCTCGATTTCGAGAGATCGAAGATTATTCGCTTTGAGTCAGTCAACAAAGGCATGCTTATTGTTGACTGCACCTGGCGCCGATCTCTGTATTGAGGTCCTACTGGTATCTTGCATTCTCTCTGTATATCAACAGCACGCATTTGGAAATTATATTACAGCCCTGAAGCACATTCGTTCAGGCCTTGAAGTATGGCGAAGTTGGCAATCCCGAGATCTGCGATTAAGAGAAAGGGCTGCACACGGAATAATTGAGCACCACATTGTACCGATTTTGAGTAACATAGCATACCAGTACGACCTTCACTTCGTGGGGAGCTCAACTCCGAAACTCGACGTCTTTGATACAACGTCCATGGTCAAACATCTCGAACGCACAAGATTTGAAAGCATTTCGGAGGCTCAAAATGCACTAGGTGACACAATCCGCTACTTTGCTGCTTCAAATCAAAATAACCAACAGTTGTCGAAGGGTCTGGGCACTCGCATATGATGAGCATCCATAGATGCTCGGATCTGCTCTCCCACTGGTTTGCCACCTTCTCGTCTTTCATACTACATCATCAAGGAAACGTCGACAATCTGAAGATATGTTCAGTGAGGATTGAGTATTTCCTAGGCCTTTTGATGATTTCAACACACCCTTATGAAGGTGAAAAGGTGTTTGACAATTACACACATGTCTTTGTGCAGATTGTTGAGGATGCTCGCATCATGATACACTCGGACCGTGTAAGAGGGGCGAAAGATTGTCAAAAAATTTTAGGGGCTGATTTTAAACTCATCATGCCACTGTTCATCGTCATAATCTACTGTCGCGCTCCCAGTATACGCCGTGATGCTTTGCGCCTTCTGCGTCTCTACGACAGACAAGAAGGGTCATGGAGCAGTCAGGTGGTCGCAGATGTTGGAGAAAAGGTTATGATCCTCGAGGAAGACAATGCGAAGGCGCTCAGAGGAGGCGTTAGGGCTTGTGACGATATCGACGAAGAAGCCCGCGTCAAGATCGTCCGTGCCGAAGCGCACAGGCTGAAACAAGGCTTCGGATCTATGTGAGGCGTTTTCCTATGGGTTCATCTCTGTATCTAACCTTCAAAGAGGCCATGATGCGGATGTACTCGGAACTATCGACATATATTACGTTCAGTTCCCTTATAATCCAGAAAGCAGTGCGATTCGGGTTGTGTCGATGCTGTGGCGTTGGAAGCAGACGAAGATGGTGATTAAGTCATCAACCGAGGTGAGCCTCCCGCACAAAGAAAAAGTCTAAAAGAGATACCAGATTGTTCGTTCCCGATTTAACTTGTGCCTGCTTAGGATGCTGCGGAAACAATATCACTGCCTCCCTGGGTATTATTGACAAAAGAAGTATGCGGATGTTGGACGAGATTCTTCCCGCTTTCATGAAACATGTCATGCTTGTGAGGCATAAAGACTCGATTCCCAGAGGCGTGGTGGGTACGGTGTTAGAACGCTCCGTGGGCTCGAACCTGTCGAATAATGCTGAATGAATCGCTTGAGGTTTCATTCTCCTTTAGTGAAGGCACCGAGATATCTATAGACTCTATATGGTTAGGAAATGTATCCCTGACTTCTGACATACCTAAGAATCTGACACAAATCTTGGTAAGACTTCTGTGGAGAAATGATCAGACCACCTGTCAGCAGAATTAAACCAGTAACTCCATGCCAGAAACCTGTATCGCATCACAGTAGCTCAATTTCGTGTCTGATATTCTCGGCAGGAACGAGCGTATGCAGCAATCTACAACCGTCATTCCACCATAAGCATACGGTAGCTACTACCAGCGTGGGTGAACGATACGGGCACATAAGTGAGAAATCAAACTTCACTGGGGTCGCGTTTGTTGCGGGTCTAGGTCGCATGACAATCTGAGGACGGTTCCTCATTGCCCTCTACTGTCTTTGTGTCCAGATATGTCCACAATAGAGCATTTTCATGTTATGTTCCCGATTCTATCTGCATCTCCTAAGGCGAAATCCGATTTCATCGCAGTGGTATTTCAGACGCTCTTCCTGAGACGCTGTCTTTGAACATAGGTTCAACCTGTGGGAGATTTGCAACACCACTCACTGAAGTTCGAGGAATTCTTATAGGCAGCCATCATGGTTGAAATACCGGCATATAAGCCTAGTATCACGGAGACACTTGAACCTAAGAGGATCATCAGGTCAAACATATTCCGTTGAAGCTTTCGTTTGAATCCCCGAACCCACCGCTTCCTTCCGCGGTCCACGTGAGAGGCGACTCCTGTTGTGGGATTGAAGTTGTCCTCCTTGTGAATAGAATCTCTCTGGATCCTGAAACCGATCATCAGGAAGGGTGGAAATACATAAGTGAATGGCAAGTAGCATGCCGCACCTATGATCACAAGCCAAGTATTGATCTGAGGAATTGAAGCCGTCGCGACCCAGGCCACAATCCAATACAGTGGTACAAGGGCAACCCAGAGCCATTTCCCACTCCTGCTTTCCAAGCGAGGAAACTTCAGCAAGTCACGGCCCACATTGTTGTACAGTATTTTCGTGCCAATATTACCGTACAGTACAGCACTGCTGATGTTTGTAAAGAGACCGATTATGTTGCAGACGTTCTGCCATGGCTGCCGGGAAATGCCCTGATATGAAACATTGTACACATATTGCCCCTGCCTAGAATTAAGTTAACTTCCACACGAAGACTCTTATTAAAATTAGACTTACATTGTATAGCAATATATCCCATACACCATGTAAGAAAGATACACTATGATATTGGCAAGCAGGAGAGCTTTCCAGAAATCCATTGGGTGACGCATTTCTGCCATGAGCTCTACGAATAAGGTCGCTCCACCAAATGAGAAAACGGCGTTCATAACTCCATTGACCTTATCTGTAATACTAAGTCCGGCTGGTGAAGGGCCTGAAACATGTACTGGATCCGGGTCATTGATGTTGAAGAACGGGAAGCGTGCCTTGTACAGGACATAATTAGGTTCAGAATGAGCCATAACTCCCATCCTATGTACATCAGTTAGCGACAATGTGGTTTCTGATATGGTTGGCCCTCACGTAATGAAAATTATCAGAAAGTTCAAAAACACCGGGAATGTGGACAACCACCCAAATCGTTGAAGAGTGCGGATCTGACCAATCAAAGCGCCACTGACAGTGCAAACGGTGAGACATACAAGGAAGCATAAATGCTTGTTCGAGAGCTGGCTTATCGATTGACCGGTCACCAGAATGATCAAGGCCACGTTGAGAAACAACTGAAATGACTGAAGAACATTAATCAAACGGACGAACCATGTACCATAGATGCGACCGGCAAGATCCCCGTAGCCTCGCACTGGGAACCAGGTGCTGTCAAGTTGGACAAATAAGGACCAGAGCTCAAAGCCGAAATAGGCAGCAAGAGCTCCGAAAACTGTGAACAAGGCTATACCTGGGCCTAGGCCCATCTGAGAAAATGCATATCCAGTTGAGAACGGTCCAAGAACATCGGTAGTGATCAGGTTGAAGATTGCTCCCTTTGAAGCTTAGTAAACGTTCTGAAGTTTTCAACTGTACGCACCATGTTGCCGTTCGCGTGGCTCGAGAGACCTGAAGCCATTCTTCGTCATTGTTTGACGCCCGGGCATATGATGTCTCGATTTCTCTAATCTCGTTCCTGTTGCCTATAATTGGCTGAATTGGTGGAAGTGCTGGGATACCTAGAGTAGACACTATTCTCGCCAGCGATTGACTCTCAAATTGCTGCTGCACCTTCGATAGTACATGGCTGATCATACCGTGGTCTGGCTTTGTTTCAGGCTCATCGGGACCTTTCTCTGCTGCTCGAGTTAATGTGGCATAATGGATGTATGTTTCGAGTTGAAACTTCGAGTCACTCAAAGGGCTTCGTGCTCCCTCTTGCCGATCAGAGTATCTTGGGCCCTCGCCGTCTCTGAGAAGGATGGGTACCATATCACCAAGGTTGACCTGGCCACAACTATTTTGGGACGTACTGCTGCAGTATTTGAAAGATCGATTAAGCAATAGGGACTTTCAGATATAAGACTGAGGATTCAGCGGCCCGAGCTGAACATTTTTCGACCTGAGCACTCCTTTACGGTGGTTAATAAAGATTTACTTGATTCGGAGGAATGGTCGTCCCGCGCTAAGCGACGGTCTAGGAGGAACGCTTTCGATCTCCGCCTCCCTCCACTTGTCGAAGAGGTTCCGGCGAGTCCCAGCCAAATCATGGTCAGCGTGCTTAAAAGATTACTAAAAGATTGCTGTCGAATGCCAGGAGACTTCTCGGATCAATATTCTACCTCAACAAGAAGAGTGTCTTGGAAGGAAATTCACAGATCGATGTCTTTGCTTATGCTGGAACACAGGAGCAAGACCTTCTCAAGCGATTCTTCTCGTACAATATGCTCCTTTCAAGGATTTTTGATTACAAGTGATTATCCCTGAACATGCACGATATCGCCTTCGACCAGGAATTCCAAATTTGGCGCAAGAACAAGATCTCGCCAGAACCTGTTGGGATCGCGCTCCACAACTGCATGAATAATGCTTGATTTCATTGAATTTGGCCAATGGGATCGAACATGGAGGTATAAGTATCCATAACCTATCTGTCAGTAGTCTAAGCGGCATTTGTGGGAGATCGAGCTTACTAAGTAGAACTTCAGATGTCTGACATAAATTGTGATCCTTTGGTATGATTAGATGTGAGAACTCCGGGAATGGTGCTGCATACAGTGACCCGTTCTGGACGTGGATGTGAAAGAGCTCCATAGTAGGTGCCTGGCATGGGGCTTTCTTTTCCCAAGAATTGGCAGACAGGAAAAATCTTCTGGGCTTGTGGATAGGTACCGAGACCACGTACCCTATCAACTGACAGCGAGAGAAAGACCAGGACTTTAGTCTAGCCCGGTGTGCACTTAGTAACCAACGAAACTGTTAATTGCATTGTGAAACGTCATGAAGAATATGCGTAGATCTCTTCAAGATCCGTCCAGCTAGAAGACCAAATACGCGAATGGGGATATTCGTTTGGTTAAACGTAGGTAATCTTCTCTCGTTGTGACTTATAGCTTGTGCTCGGGCAGTCGGTCAAACAGGACTGTGCACCAAGTTCTCCAAAAGCGGCGCGACAAACCAGGAACAGAATGCTACAACATACGTATCAACGTGTTTGGTGGCTCGAGGAATCTGTCCATTTGACCCTGTAGACAACTGTTACATAGACGCCTTGATAGTACCATGACAATGCCGATTGGGAGATCAGCTAACCGTACACTGTTTGCAGTTGTTTATGAGGCAAACGATGAAACTTAGCTCAAGTTTGAGCCAGAGTCCTAAGTACTGGAGCTTCAGTGGCCCTTCAAAGGTAAATGGCGCAAACATCTGTACATTAAGCATCATGTCTAAATTAGTAGTTGTTGCCACTTCTGTGCCCATTCCTGAGATTGAGTTTTTGATACCATATGGAGACATGGAAGAAAGTTCTGGCCGATAAGCGCAGAGCATCAATGACTCCCACCATGTTGAGCTTGCAACGTGACAGAGAGAGGCAGGCATACTACAAATAAGCACAAAGCCTCAGGCTCGACTCACATGTTCGGCCCATCCTGCTCATATGTGCTCGAAGATCGAAATAAAGTAACCAGCATGTGGTGAATAAGCAGCCGAATTCTGTGGGAAGGCTTACATACCATACGAGACAGAAGACCGAGTGCGGCAGCGAATAATAGTGGCAGATTTCCAGTAATTTTCCCCTTAAAATGGAAATCCGAGTACAATACAATACATGGCACTAGACCCGCACAGGTGGCTACTAACTAGTACGACTCAATATCTGAATTCTGCGGCGGCGGTGGCTTTCATGCTCTGTCCTTCACATCACTGTACATTGATGGGCCAATATATAAAGTAATACTTATACAAAGGACTCACATAACTCCTTCTATCCAGCTCGAACCCACCAACTTTTTGACGACTTTGTGCTTCATACCCTTGAAGAGTTTTGTGCTGTGCCTTTTCCTTGCCCTGAACAACACGGCATGAATTACCACACCATTCCCGATACTTGGGTATACCAAAACTACAAGGCTGGACCATATTACCAACCAGACAGCATCCTAGATGTGGAGCTTGAACCGATTTACCAAGAGGTAATGCCGTCAATGATGCTTTTGATGACTCCACTAATCATTGAAAAGCTATTCCACTATGCTCCCGACTCCTATGCCTCTTCCAGCGCCTCAAGTGAAAGCAATACGCAGGGATCCGTGCCGCCCAACTACTCAACCTCCAGCTCTAGTGCTGGGCAAGATACTCTGTCTGTCGAGGTGGCTGCCGTAACCTACAAGTCGAAGCCTGACAAAATAGAGGTGATTTTTCCAACACCCGCAATTGCATATTTACGCTAACAAAGTATTCAGCGGCGTCGCGAGCAAAACCGATCTTCCCAACGCGCGTACAGAGAACGAAAAGAACGCCAACAAGCTGAGCTCGAGGAGGAAGTCGCCAAGTGGCGCCAGAAACACTCACAAGTCTCGCACCGCTATGAAGAGCAGAGTGAAGAAGTCAGGAGGCTCCATTCCAAGATCGAAAAGCTAGATGCAGAAATTAGGCTTTTGCGGAATAGCCAGTCTATGGTGTGGAATCCTTCTCCTGAATCGCCTACGACGTTTGATCTTGTCCCATTTTTCGATGAGATTACAGCTTCCCATTTCACAGCACTGTAACAGTATCTGCTCACTGATTGCGTGAGGAAACTGTACGGCGAAGGCATTCTATGGCCACGTCGAATGGTAAATGCAAGGCTTGTAGAACCACGGTAGTGGGATATGGTAGATGCACCAAACTACACTATGTTTGCTTGTTAGCAACTTTAATTTTGATTTTTTGTGTACCTACAGATCGTTTGTTCATATCTTGACATACTTTGTATCAGAGTTACCGCGAGAATTCGTCTGACTCCTAATGGGCATGATATGGAGAAAGTGTGTCAAAGTGTGCTCGGATTTGTGATTACACGGGGGTTTTCAACATTTATGAACGGTTCTGCAAGTAAGGTAAAAGAGGGTCTCGCGGGTAGTAGAGGTTTCTGTTAGAAGAGTTGCAGCAAGATATACAGCTGACGTCGGATGGCTTCCTGGCTGCAGTTGACTTTGTAGTTGACGTACACAATTGATTATAACGCTCTTGGCAGTCGGGGCATTGATAGCCTGCTCGGTGGTATACGTCTTGACTGCCTTGAAATTTCAACTATTCGCAGATCAGAGGCCCTACCATCTTCTACGGTCTACGTACTGGCGTTTTTCGATGCATTGGTGATCGCGGAATTCGCCACAGGGAGAACGACTGACCAGGTCGTTATTTTTATGCCGGCTCATGAATGCCACAATCCAGACCTTGCATTCCAGTTCTTCGCACAGCACTAGGTTTTCGGATTAAAATCGAATTCAATTATGGACATGTGCCAACTCCCTGTCTGCTCTAGGTGGAGGTTGTTGCTGTGTAGACTTCGTGACGGCGGTGCTGTGAGCGGCGTTCCGCCAGCGGGCGGATGCGGGCCGCCGCCAGTCAGCCAATTTGTGGGCCGTCTTACATGGATATTCGCAATTGCAGGACCCTTTGGCAACCAGTGGTTCATAGCCTACTTAGAGATATTTCTATGTCTGATAATGCCTTAGATAAGATATAGGACAAGCGCTACGGCCTCACATCGACGGTAACGAGTCAAGCGAATTCGAAGGTAGCGTACACTAAAGTCTAGGCAGCCCTGACCGGCTTACATTTCAAATCTAAAGACAACAATTTGTTCCCTAAGTTTCTCAGCCCGACTACCATGACAAAATCCTTGGAGCAACAGGCAAACAAGGCGGTTCCGTCATCAATGCGTTTTCGAGAGATCCAGCATTTCATGTCCGGGCGGTCATGAGAACCCCAATATCTTTTACAGCAGAGAATCTTCGAAAGAGTGGTGTCGATGTGATCAAGAAGATGTGACTGAGTTAGCGTCATTGGTGACAGTTTTCAAAGTAAGCAAATATCGTGTCGATAAGTGAATCTTTGAGGTTTACTGCCGCCCGAGATGCAAATTGCATTTTATGCAATGACTCCAGAGACATACAACATTCCGGTTTCTATATCTCTAGCTTGACCGTCTCTTTAACAATTATAGTGTTGTGAACGCCTTTTCAATCATAGCCAGAATAAATGCCGCTTCTGTGGTCAAGTAGGAATATCGGCTCGAGTTTGAGTCTGGACATTATTGACGTTGCGAGTAAAGCGGAAGGCAGGCTTGACCTCCTGATATTCTCTGCCCTCTTGGTGGCAAGTACAAAGATATCTATCACTTCGATGCCAAGGTAGAATTGGTTATTCTCATTAAGTCGGAACACTCTGCCCTAGCACGGAAGACCGCGGTCCTGCAGCTTGAGATGTTTGTTACAAACCGGAAGATGCCAATTCCGGAAGCTTACCAGGTACGGTGATGGCCACAGTATAGTTATCTGTCATTGACGCTCTTTGCAGCAAGCTGATGGCAGGTACAAAATCGTCATACCCTGCTCGTCCAGCACACCGATGCCTTTCATCAATCCCATCACGACCCAGCTCTATTCGTCAAAGAAACTCGCTTCCCAGAGCCTGCCACCACGAGTAGCTGGTACCAGAATACGAAAGTTTGCAGGTCATGGCAAAAATCTCAGTTTCGCAGAATAGGTTGCACTGCTCAAAAAGAAACTTACCAATCACTGTGTACTATGAGCAAGTTAGTCCAGAAGCGTGGGCTCAGGAAGTCGTCATCATTCCAAGTCTTGGGATTGAAATTGGACCATTTGTGGAAATATTGCGAGACTGTTAAATATTTCGGTGGCAAGAATAGCGGCACCAGGATCATTAATGAGTTGGGTTGTGCCCTATGCAAGAACGTCTTGTGTTCTGCTCACAATCGTTAAAGTCCTGACTCGATGAAAAGCTAACAGATATAGAAAAATACGTCAAGTACGAGGACTGGTCTGATATATTCCACGTTTAATGCGAAAGAGTCGACAGGCATGATGGGTACTTTTGAAGTGAATGAGGCCGTGTAGATTCTTGCAAAAATATACACATCCAGAAGTTGAATGGTGTTTTGGAGTACTTGACAAGATGTGGATGCCGAGAGTTTTCGCATAAGAGCCAACGTGACATTCTGAAGAGACAGGAGAATCTATACTACGCTACACAGTCTCAGAAGCATTCCGCTGGAGCGTGGGGAGTTCCACGTGGGGTGACTTGGCAGAAATTTGGCACATGGGGATTAATCACAACGTGGAGAACTGTCCACTGCTTCAGGAAAACTCCATGCCTATCGTCGCATCAACGACCCCGCGGAACAGACTTGGCGTTCAACAAACAACTGGAGGAAAACACACATTTGTCGATCCTATAGCCAAGCATGACGACAAGGAAAATTTCATAAAATGGCATTGCAACCCCCAAACGTGCGGGTGGCGATGGCGGATCGAGGTTTATATATCAGCGTTGACCGCAGGGCGATGGATTGCCCTGAGTATTTATCAGACTCTTCGATTTGCAACAGGTCGCCAGCATGGATAAGGACTCTTTGAGCAGAGCTGAAAACGATGAATATCGAACAGAGAAAAGTCACGAGTTTGTTGACTTAACGGGCTCTGCTGCCCGCCGTCCTTCGAGGATGGATCCTGAACGCCGAAAACAAGTTGAGAAATCCTTGAAGCGGAAATTGGATGCGAGATGTTCTCTGTTTGTGTTGATCTACATCATGAACTATCTGGACAGGTAAGACACTGTTTAACAACGTCTCGTACATTACCAACAGGGGCTGACTGACATTCACGCAGAAACAACATTGCCGCAGCTCGTCTTGGAGGCCTTCAAGAAGACCTGAATATTAACAATACACAGTACGCAACATGTCTCAGTATCCGTAAGCTGAATATCCTGAAATACCTTTCATACCTTTACTAAACCATTTCGACAGTCTACGTGGGCTACATTCTGATGCAAGTCCCCAGCAACATCATCATCAACCGCATTCAAAGACCGTCACTTTACATCGCCTGCGCAATGCTTCTGTGGGGATTGATTTCGACTCTTTCAGGAAACACACACAACTTCGCAGGGATGGTCGCTGTCCGATTCTTCATTGGCTTTGTCGAGGCTGCATTTCTTCCCGGCGCGCTGTTGATCTTGTCAAAATGGTACACTAAGCGTGAATTGACTACCCGCAATGCCATTTTGTTCTGCGGCAACCTCATCTCCAATGCCTTTTCTGCCTTGGTGGGCGCCGCCGTTCTGTCTAACATGGAAGGCACGTTAGGACATCGAGCATGGCGATGGCTTTACTGGATCGAGGGCGCGGTCACTATGTTGATTGCGATTGTTGCCGCCTTCATTTTGCCAGATCTGCCTCACAACTCTCGTGGCTTCACCCAGGAGGAGCGTGATGTCGCGGTGCTTCGAATGACCGAGGACGTCGGAGAGGCTGATGCCGATTCAGCTGATCAGTCACCATTTGCCGGCTTGATGATGGCGGTCAAGGATGTCAAGATATATCTGATGATGTTGACTTTCACCGCCTACGTGGTAGGCTTGTCCTTCAACGCCTTCTTCCCCACCCTCACACAAACCCTCGGCTTCAGCTATATTCCGACTCTCCTAATGAGCTCACCTCCTTGGGCCTTTTCTTGCATCGTCTCAATCATCAATGCATGGCACGCGGATCGAACGCAAGAAAAATTCTGGCACATCACCGGTCCCATTGTTGGCGGACTGGTCGGCTTTGTCATCAGCATGTCCACACTCAACGTCGCTGCGCGCTATGTTGCACTCTTCTTGCAGACCAGTGCCTATGCCGGATTCATCGTCTTCTACTCTTGGATTAGTTCTTCCTTCCCACGTCCACCGGCCAAACGAGCGGTTGCAATCGCCCTTGTCAACGCATTCTCGCAGCTTGGTAACATTGCTGGCTCATATGTCTGGAACTTGCCAGCAAACGGTTACCGCAGCAGCTACGGCATAGTGACCTCCATGTTTGGAGTCACAATTCTAGGCTGCTTCGGCTTTAAGATGATACTTGTGAATCTAAACAGGCGCATCGAGGCAGGCGAAAGAGCTTGGGATACACGAGACGATGTTGCCCAGCAAACGGCAGAGACAGAAGGAGTTTCAGTCGAGGAAGGTATCAAGTTGCAACGTGGATTCAGGTATTTGGTGTGAGTTGTAGTGGGTGTTAACAGTATGTGTCAACACCCGGTGGCAAATTCCCCTGCTGGTAGTCATCAGTGCATGGAGAATGGCAGAGGTTCGCTCAAAATATGTAGAGAGCATTCAGGTACAAATCTAAAAGGTACTTAGTGGTAATAGCAGCCTAGATAGATGCACCATAGATAGAAAGCAGCCGAATTGCGACCATGTTAAGATCGAGGTAGTATGAAATCTTTCAGCATCTCCTCCAATCTTTCTGGCTGTTCTAGAGCCAGAGTATGTCCACACCCTTCGAAGATCTCGGACAAGACGACATTACCGGCGACTTTCTCCATTTTCTTCTTTACTAATATACCGAAGAACCTGTGAACAATTGTCAGTTCCGCTCATAACTGTTGATCTCCGTGCGGTCCACCATACTCACTCTGGTGCAATGGTCTTCCTCTATAAGGTTACCTCCTGCCAATTTTTGGTGAGTTCTTGCTATTTCTATTTACGATTCAGAGACCGTCAAGTCCATTAGGATATGGATTAGTGATATAATATTCTTGGGGTCATCACTTGCCGGCTTAGCTGGCTATTCATATACCTGGTCTCGCTCGCCCTTGTATGATTGACGGTTAGTAAAATTACGGGGGAGGAGCATTGTAGTTCTCAGGCCTTCTATACATGGGTCAGCTTTACTTCCGTTCTTACCTTTCTAATGCATTGGAATTTAGGTCGTGCTTAGAATCTAGTCTGTGTAGATATACTCTTGTGTTAGGCGACTTCACTATATAGTGACATGGTTATGCACCAGCACTTGCCGGTCCTGTGGCTGCTCGTCAATGCGGAGCAACAGTGGTGTTGTATGAGACGGACACAACAGTCTCTCCTAAAGATGGGTCGACTGTGCTGCGGGCGCACATCAGGAGGGTTGATCAAGTGTAGCGGCATCACCCTGGGATTGTGGTGGCATTGAGAAGACCGTTTGGGGTTACTGGGCAGCCAGTACAAGTAATTCTCTTTCTCGCGCTCATGACCCTCCATAAATGTCTCGATGTCGATGTCCATAGCGTCGCGGAAGTCTGGATGTCCAGGCGTGATCAAGTCTCGATGAGTAGTCGAGTTGGTCAAACTGATCAGCTTTAATCTCCATCCGCGTGATTGCAAGATCAGCGCTTTTGCGATTACCTTCTGTGGCAAGTTAGCTCTACACATTGGACAGGTTATATGGGTGGCCGGCTCACCGTCATCATAGCGTTTTACCTTGCACCATGTTGCAATGCAATCTGCATGAAAGATTTTCTTGCAGCAGACCGACGTGATGTAGTGCACGGCGAGTCGGGGGACCACTTTCTCACAACATATAGGGCACGTCTCACCAGCGTGACCTTTGCGATCCAAGTGTGGTTCGATGTGTAATTTGGTAGACCAAGCTCCATAAACCGTATCATGTCGCTTAAGTGGCTTCCAGCTGAGAGTGTTTTGAAAGATTGCATGGTCAACCATGTTCGTTGGGTGAAAACGAGCTGTCTCTAGACCGGCCAAAAAGTGGACGAACTTGTCGAGCAGCTCCATCCTCCCATTTTGGATAAATAGATAGTGAAGGAAGAATGCAGGATGTTTTGGTGGCAGTCTACGCTTGCGATATCGCTCTGCAACCAGAAGTCTTTCATCCATTCTGGCAAGAAAATCGAGGGCGTCCAAAAGTCTTTTTTCAATGACGCGCAGTTCTGCTGCCAACATCTTGTCTGCATCCCTGAGTATTTTCGGGAAGATAGAGAGATTTTGCCACACTCTGATCCAAGGCACAAAGGTCGAGTCTCTATGGCGGATAGGGGAAGCAAAGTGTGCTCTTTCTAGTTGGACAAGCCCACTGTAGTACTCATGGATGAATTTGGAGATCTCGTTGTAGTCGTTCAGCTTCTGTCGCATTTCCGGATCGGTGCGTGCATTAGGTGGCGGGTCTGTCTTTGTAATAGAAGGTAGGCGACGAATTGTTGCCCTAAAGACAGCAGGGATTTCCTTCCAAAGTGACGAAATCAGAGATGGTGGTGGAGGAACAGGCAATGGTCGCACATCGGCTGGGTGCACACCCGGTGGTCGCAGATAGTCTGGGAAGTACGACGGATCGAGCATAAGATATGGTATATTGTATGATTGCATCATTTGTGACATATCAGGTCGCGGTCGGATAACTCGATCCCACGCCACTCCCGAGCGGCCCACTCGTGCTGGAGGAGCTTCTGCAGGGGAGCTTCTGCAGAAGGATCTTGGCCCGAAGGGTTGGACGCTGCTGAGGAGGCTTGGGTATTACGATCCGCAGACTCTGAGGGGTTGCCTGTTGGGGGCGCCATCTTTGAGCGATGGCACTGACAGGATAAGGCTTCTTGGATCGAGGTTGGGGTTTGGGAAGGACGAAGAAGCTTGATATTTAACAGGAATGAATGATTAAATATCGACACATGGAATGAACTTCGAGGCCACTGCTATTGACTCCGGGACAAAGAACTTTGTGGGATGAAAGGGGCTGTTTCCAAAAGGGATAAAGAACCTCCCAGTTCACCGATGGTAGGAGACAATCATTGAAGGCCTGGACAATGGAACATAACCGTCCTTTGTCGACTTCGCTGCTGGGGAGGACGGCATAGAGTAAGCAGTTGTTCGAAGCAATGGGGGAATTAGGGAAAATAAAAATTCATATTATCGTGACAAGGCAGCCTCCGACTCGGGGAACAACTATACTAGAATAAGCCAAGTAGATACAAGAATGGTGGATATAAACAAAACGCACCTCGAGATGTTCATATCAGGGCTTCCCAGGGACCTCATAATGCCTCTTCTGTTTAATTGTGCATAGTACAAACTCTTTGGCTGCACGGCGTTCCCACTCTCTATGTAGGAGCCATTTCCTGCCACGGAGGTGCCTCGACAGCCCACACACCAATTGACTCCTAGTGGAGGGCTCTCGACTTCGATCTGGTCGCCTTGCACGTTCCACCCGACTCCAGCATTGATTGCCCAGCCTTGACCTGAACCATAGTTTTGCCGGTTGTGTAGTGCCAGTGACGCCCTCGAGTTTTCAACCAGGAAGCCATGGGCCCAGCGTTGATGTGGCGATATGATGTTATTTGTGCGTTCTGAATAATGATTCAGCACCGCATTAGGACCTGCGGTAAGTGACTGAAGAACTACCGGAAACACAACAGGTCTTGAATCTTGCGGTCCGTAGGACGAACATCCTACCACCATAGTTTGTGTGCCTTGTATAGTGATATCGGCAGGCAGACCCGCGCTGATGTCTGCAGCGTCGCTATTGTCCCTATGCATTTCAACCGAGTCGATAGTGATACGGAACGACCATGGCGATGTTGAAACAAAGAAGTTGTAACCTGTCAGCTTGACGTTTCGGATGTAGCTGTCCGTAGTCCCCATTTGGACAGAAATGGCGCTTGAAGTGCAGTCGTTATCCGTCAGGACTCGCCCTGAGCATGAATTGGGCAACTCAACAGCCAATTCTTCCAGACCTATTTCCGAAGATTGATTTTGAAGTCTGTACGACGCCACTTGGGCTCTCATGTATCTAGCGTCGAGAGCGTCGGTAAGAGCAATATCGATCGAGATTGTATTGTTGACAATATCTGTGATGGTACGTGTTTGCTGGACTAAATTCCCAATCTGCTCGCGTCAGAACTCTTTACATTTCTTCACAACAGCTTCTGTTCTTGTGGTGCACTCACCGAAATCCATCTTTGAGCGTTACCATCTCGCTCGAGATCCGCCATACCATTAGCCCGAACCCATGCCTCAGTCACCGCCCGTTGGATAACGACTTGCTGTCCGACATGAAATTTGGAGGAGTTGAATACATTGAGCGTTGTCGCGCCAATGGGCACATATTCATCCGTGACATTGCTGACCGGGTTTACCGTAGGTGCCTCGGCACCTGGCCCGAGAAAGATGAAATCAGAAGTCGAGAATTGTGGAAGAAGCACAGTTTTATCTCGCCCAGATCCACGCAAGACCGTCCCATGAGGTATCGTGATGCTAGACTCGAAGGCATAGTTTCCCTGAGAGAGCAATAGTACGCCGCCTCCGGTCGATGACAGTTCATTCAATGCCTGTTGAACACGATCAGACTGATCGCCGTCGGTGGCTGATAATGTTGCTGTGGGAGTGACGTCGATTGGTGGCAGGTCGACATTTCCTGAGTGATACCCGCAGTAACTGAAGTCCGGCAAGCGATTTCCTTCAGGAGTATTGATGTTTGCATAATCAACAACAACGGCGGTAGCAACCTGGATGTAAGTATGTAGGAAGAGTAATACCAACATTGGGAAATGCTATAATGGACAAAGGACCCCCGAACAGAAAGAGCAATATATGTGGCAACGCAGAACGGTAAACAACTTCGTAAGTTCTTCGATGCCTTGTAGCATTGTCTGTCAAATATTGGTCACGGATAAGCCTTGTTAGTGTCTGTGTAGCATAGGCCAACCAAAGTTCTTCCGCGCAAGGATCACCCAAGAATAACATGGCACGACGATCGGGCCCGTGCATCGCCTTGTTTGGAGATCATACGTTCGCCTCGAGGTACTTCGCACAGTGCACATCCGCGAGTGTCAGCATGGGTGGAACTGAATCATGTAAGTTAGAGCTATTGCATGGAAAACACAGCCACTACGTCATTGTGTATGTATAATGTTTTCAATATTGTGACTCTCCAAATGCTGTCCAATGTCTGAGCACAGGCTTGAAGTATGAAGATGGCTCATCGACGTATTCTTATCTTGTGAAATTATGGCGCCACGGTGGTGCCTTACGAGCTTTTGAAATTAGTAGTATCTGCCTCTTATTCCCAATTGCTAGTTGGTATTTCCATCGCGGTCCAGATCAGGCAACATCCACGCCTCAGGAAAGTACCACAAAATTCTTAGCTGTTACCAACTAAGACTTGAAAGTTAGATAGTCGGCGGCCTAAAAGAAGACTTAGTAGCAGTTCCGAGCCCAAAAAAGACTTTGGCTCACCTTGTCAATATTATAATCGAACTTTTCTAGGGCGGAGAGACTCTCTTCGCGACTCCAGCCCATAGCAGTCAAGCTCTTCAGAATTGGATCGTCGTGTTCGGTTCCAGTACTTAACGCTCGGCCAGCCTGTGGACGACTCTGGGTTGTTGTAGTCTTGGGTGGGGGAGAGGCCGCCTGAGGAGAAGGGCTCGATGGCTCCGCCACAGCTACACTGGGAATAGGATAAGATGCAGTAGGAGCCTCACTCGACTTGGGAAATGAAGGATCGTTAAAACCCTGACCTGAGTTGGCAGCATCATTTTTGGTGTCCAACGGCGCGAACAGTGAGTCCCAGTCATGAGAGGTGGTGGGAGGTGATTGAGCTGCATTAGACGTAGTACCATTTGATCTAAAGATGTTGCCATCGGGGTGGCAGGAGCGCCATTTGTCACAGAGCTATAAATCGATTGTTGATGTTGCACAGGTTTAGGCTGAATCGGAGAGTCAAATGTGGGATCAAAGTCTGGATGGCTTTGTTTCGGTGCGAAAACGTCATCATCTGATTCATCGTCATCATCAGCCACGGGAGCCGCTCCAACCCCAGCGAAAGCAGAATCAAAGTCGAACGGTGCAGCTTTTGTTGGGGCGGTGCTGTAACGCTTGGTCCAGAAGGCCTTCGGGCATGAGCCTCGGGGCCGTAAGAAGGGGAAGTTGCCCCTGGAGGAAATGCCGCACTCGGGGCTTCACTGGCGGTTTGCGGCGACGTCGGATCTTGTCTCTCTGGAAGCAAGCCTTTATACTCACGCGGGAAATGCGAAGGGTTGTCCTGTGGAACAGCATCGTCATAAGTGGGGGGTGACTTTTGTTGATCAACACCCGGGAGAGAGCTTGCAGTAGAACCCGCTGTATCCAAAGTTGGTCGAATCGCAGACAGGGCGCTTGGAACTGCTGGGGCATCGAAGTTGGTGTTGGAATTCTTTGGAGCATCAGCGGCGTCTTTGGGGGTGATCTGGTGTTGAAGTCGTCATCAAATTTCAGTCGCTCATCGCTATAGTCACTATCGCTGTCATCATCATCACCTCCGAATTCCTGGATATCAGGGAACTCCTTGTTCCCAGCGGGTTTTGTGCCATTGGAGACTGCGGGCTTGTCAAAGCCGGCAAACGCCGAATCAAAATCAGCTGCTTGCTGAGATGCCGAGCGTTGATGCGCAGGGCCACCGAAGACATCATCAAAGTTTTGTTCTGTGCCTTTGCCCTTGTCTTGGGTTGTAGTTTCATTCGACTCATGATTGATGGCCGATGCAGCAATACCAGCAGCTGCAGCGAGGCTTACGGCTCCTGCCCCTCCAGCTATGGCACTGCTGGGAGCAACAGGAGCAGGGGTCTCAGATCGTGAACCCTCGGGGAATGCACCAGGTATCCCACCTAAGGGCGCGGATGGCTTACCAAAAACATCTTCCACAGAGTCTTTGGAAGTGGCAGCGTTGGGCAGAGTCCGTTTGATTGACTCTTGTTCTTCATCAGGAGCAGCAGCAGTCGAGAATGGGTCGTCCCCGAATTCACGCTGTGTCTGAGGACTGGATGTCCCTGTAGTAGGGGTTAAAGCTCGGGAGTGTCAGAGGGCTCAGCCGACTGACGGGTGGTGCCACCTTCACGGAAGAACTGATGGAATCCTCACGATCGAGAGGCTGGCGAAAAGGTAACGCGGCTGATGTGATTTGCTTTGACTGTGGAGGAGGAGGTGGCTCCGCAGCGTTGATCGGGGTAGATGGGGTCGGGGAGACTACTGTAGGGATCGATGGATGTTCGGCTGGTGGAGATGATTGATTCGAGAAAGAGACTGGTGGAGGCGGGGTGCCTGACGGAGCAGCAAATGAGGGACCAAAGATGCTATCAAAGGTACTTTGACCACTTTTGGCTTCAGGGCTAGCGATAGGGGGTGAGAATGATGTCTCGGTTGTTCGTCGGAAGAAAGGATTCGAGCTCGTAGATGGAGCAGGGCTTGCAACAGGAGAAGGGTCTTTGGCAGCTGGAACTGGGATATTCTGAGCTTCTTCGAGCTCCCTCTTACTGTTCTCCAGCTCCCGAGCTGATTCTTCCGCTTCCCTGAGAGCATCTTCGACTTGCTTGTGAGCGGCAGCAATTTCAGCTCTGATTCTGTCACGTTCCGCTTCATTCGTAGCCAGTTGTTTCCGGTTGATGGCGACTAAACCTTTCTGTTGTCTAGCGTCTGATTTTAATTTCTCTAGCTGTGGTTTGAGCTGCTCGATCTCTTGATTTGACTGTCTGATACGATCCTTTAGAGATACGTTCTCTTGTTGATCGGCTTCCAACGCAGCACGCACTTGTTGGTATTGAGTCGTCAAGTCCTGATGGCTGCCTTCGATCACAGCGATATCTTGTTGCAGTCGCTTCGTATCATTCTTTGAGGTTGCGAGTTGATCCTGTAGAGCCTTGAGTTCATTGACTTCTTTCTCGTACAGAGTTCTCAATTGAGCCAGTCGTCCTTCGAAAGCACGCTTCTGAGCGGTATTGGTGGACAGCTCCTGGCTGGTTTGTTTCCTTGTGCCATGCAGTTCCGTCATCTGTTTCGACAAGCTGCTGACCTGATTGGACAAGTTCCCGAGCTCGCTAGTCTCGTTCGTTAGCCTTGAGCTCACTACAGGATCAGTGTCACCGAGCAGATCCTCAGTAGCGGGTGGCGATCGTGCTTGGGTCGGAGCAGGTGATCCTGTCGACTGTGGGATGATACTCTGCCCGAATGAACTTGTTGGCACAAACGGCCTAAAGTTCCCGGAAGTGTTCTGCGGCGAAAGAGTGGGAGGCAACGTTGGAGGGTTTGCGAATGGACCCGCATCAGTGCCTCCAGTAGACTGGGCGACCTGTTGAGGAGCCGTCGGTGGTGGACCAAATGCATCCAGCCCAAACAGATCATCCGCTGCCGATCGCGGCTTAGTTACAGGCGCGTTTTCGAATGCCGGGGCGGTGGGTTGTGTGGGAGGGATTACTTGCTTTCGTAAGCTCGGAGGGATGAGTGCAGGTGGGAGTACGCTAGGAAGAACTCCTCGCCCATCGCGGGTGCCTCTCTGCTGCCGAATCAAGTACATTGCGACTGCAAACTCATCTTTGCTGAGTTGCCCTTCGGAGTTGATATCAGCCAAGTCCCAGATCTGGGCGAGAACCTCTTCGGGCAATCTAGCATTGCCAAAAAACTCGACGGCCTGATCGCCAGTAATGAACCCTCGGCCTGGCCGATCAACTGTCGCAAAAATGGCATCAAAACGCGCTTTATCGGCCGGCGTGATGAGCCATGGCTCTCCGGTAGATTGACTCGAAAGTGGAGTACTGACTTGTTGTCGAGTGATGGGACTTTGTGGTCTTTGATTGTAGCCACCCGTGAACTGAGCCGGTATATTTGGGACAGCGCTTGATCCTGGACGAGAACCACTTCCAGCCCTTGCGGGAGCTCGTCTCTGTGCAGCTTCGTATAGTCCAGGCGGGAGTGTACTCGGTACGCCGCGCATCTGTCCAGACTTGTGGGAGGCTAAGAGGTGCATCGCGATGACGAATTCGGTAACATCCAACGCACCGCGGCCTTGTGTGTCTGAAAGAGCCCAAATCTTACCCAAGACATCATTGGGCAAGCCGGCCCTCTCGAAGATTTGTTTTGCGACCAGGCCTGAGAGAAAGCCATTCTCGGCCCCAGATTTTTCGAAGAGTGACGAGTAAGTTGCAACCTTGTCGGGACTCAACGCAGGGACACGAATAGGTAGCGCGCCAGGGGTAGAAGGGCTTGCTGGTGGTCCAGTAGCTTGAGGCGGCAGGGTCGGAGGAGGCAGCTGTGTTGACGGGGCTGGTGCCGGGGGCTCGGAGCGAATGGTATCAAACTTGGGCAACGGGGCAGCTAGAATGATATTAGCATGGTTCGAGGCAGGAAAGGGCTAGGTTCTGTACGTTGTGTCGCCAGATTTGCCGTTGGAGTACGGCCAGCCTGGGCGTGGCCGATGAGTCGTAAGACGACTCCGAAACCCGCAGGTGTGAGGAAACCACGGTTCTCTACATCGGCAATCTGCCAAATCTGTAACAGGATCAGTACTTGACTAGATGTGATGCTGGACGGTCATTGACTGACCTGTCCAAGTACATCTGGCTGTAGCTTGGTCCTCTCGAAGAACTTGACTGCGACATCTCCAGAAACGGCACCAAAGCCATCGGGGTCGGCCTCTTTCAACAGTTGACCGTAGACTCTTTTCTCTTCAGCGCTTAGGTTGAGGTTCGGATGACCTGGAAAGTGGCTGGTCAGTTCGAGTTGTACCTTGAGCGTGCGGTCGAAGGTGTGATATACCCGAACCTGAAGAGCCCATCGTCTCCGCCATGGCCGGAGATGCCTTTGGTATTATCGAGATGACTGAGCAAACAAGTGTGGTTTTGAGCAAGGCTGCTAAGGAAGTGACATGGAGCCCGAGAGGAACACCAAAGTGCAGGAACGCGAAGGCGCAGTCGAGAGGGCGATGGATAGATGGATGTGACGGATGTGGAAGAGAGAGTAGACAAGAAAAGTGAGGGTTCAGAATGCTACCTAGATTGAGTAGTGTGTGAGAGCAGAGAGGTTGGATTGTGTTAGGTACGGAGTCGTTGGAGTTAGGTGCTGCACGATGACTTTGGTTAGGCTCCGATGAGAAAGTTCGATGGCAGGTGGCAGGAGTGGTAAGATGGAGAAGGAACCACAAAGGGACCTCGATTGAGTTGCGATGACGAGTGCGGATGAACGATGGAGAAGCTCAGAAGCTAAAGGTTGAAGGGAGAAGGGGAGGATCCTTGGGAGAGGCCGAGTAGGCCGAGTAGTAGTTACATACTACGGAGTAGGTAGGTAGTTAGTAACCACCTAACAAGTTAGTCCCCAGAAGAAATCCCTCCGTTGGCCCAAGCCTCAGTTTAGAGGTCGTGGAGGTCATAAGGTGAATCTAACTACCTAGTAGTTGGTAGTACTCCGTATAAACCACACCCAAGTCTGATTAGCAATAGCTCCGTAGCCTGAGCACCCTGGAGATACCGACCACCCTGGTCGCGCCTGGGCAGCTATCTAGAATGGTTAGTAGTTCCGCTAGCAAGCTAGCAACCTCGGTGGGCTCTATCTCTGTGATTTGTTAATGACTTGGAGGCGTATTGGGGTAGTCAAAGGCCCAAGGTAATATTTAGGCAATTTAATAACAACCAATATTCTCAACCAGAGCCAATCACACCTGCGAAGTACCGACTACAGAGGCAGTCAATGTGTCTCAATACCTACTCGCTTCCCGGTGAGTTGCTTCTGGCTCACATTTGAATGTGACAAGATCAAGGAACAACAATGATTACATGCAACGATGTTGTGCTGAGAACCCCTTGGATGGCTACTGGGCTGGTTACAGTATTACACGACAAACAACCTTGGCTCCTATGCTCCTGGCAATGACTCTTCAAGAGCCATGAATCACAACCTAATCACAGACTGGACCACATTTCTTCGCAAGCAATTCAATAGCGAGACAGCTCAATAGCGAGATATCTTAATGCTCAATCTCAGAGCCATCGCCTTCTTCAATCGAATCGCTAGCGACTTCTTCATAATCTCGCTCCAGTGCCGCAAGATCTTCACGCGCCTCGGAAAACTCTCCTTCTTCCATGCCTTCTCCAACATACCAGTGCACAAAGGCACGCTTTGAGTACATCAGATCAAACTTGTGAGACAGTGCAGACCAGGCCTCGGCGATAGCCGTAGTATTGGAAAGCATGCAACTATTGATGTTAGTGAGTATTCCACTGATCGAGTCATCAAACTTACACAGCACGATTGACCTTGGCAAGATCGCCATTGGGAACCATTTGAGGCGGTTGGTAGCAGATACCAATCTTGAAACCAGTGGGACACCAATCCACGAATTGAATTGTGCGCTTAGTCTTGAGTGTGGCGACTGCATTGTGCACGTCTTTAGGAACAACGTCTCCGCGATAGAGCAAGCAAGTGGCCATGTATTTGCCGTTGCGGGGGTCACATTTGACCATCTGGTTGTTGGGTTCGAAGCAGGACATGGACATCTCCTGGACAGAGTTGGCCTCATGCTGAGACTTTGCAGCCGAGATAACAGGTGCATAAGCCACGAGAGGGAAATGGATACGAGGGTAAGGAACCAGGTTGGTCTGGAATTCTGCAAGATCGACGTTGAGCGAGCCATCGAATCGGAGCGATGCCGTAATGGACGAGACCACTACCTCAAGGTTAGTAACTTTTCTCATGCGATCCAGATACAATACAAGGACAATGCATACCCTGCGCGATGAGTCGGTTCAGATTCTCGTAGTTAGGTCGCTCGATACCAAGATTGCGTCGGCAGATATCGTAGATTGCCTCATTGTCAACCATAAAGCTGCAGTCCGAGTGCTCCAGTGTTGTGTGGGTTGTCAAGATCGAGTTGTAGGGTTCGACGACCGATGTGGCATTTTGAGGAGCAGGGTAGACGACGAACTCAAGCTTGCATTTCTTTCCGTAGTCAACGGACAGACGCTCCATCAACAAGGCGCCAAATCCAGAGCCAGTGCCACCGCCGAAGGAGTGGAAGACCAAGAAGCCCTGGAGACCTGTGCAATTGTCGGCAACACGGCGGACCTTGTCGAGAACCTGGTCAATAAGTTCTTTGCCAACGGTGTAGTGGCCACGGGCATAGTTGTTCGAAGCGTCTTCTTTTCCGGTGATCATCTGCTCAGGGTGAAACAGACTTCGATATGTCCCAGTGCGGACCTCATCGACGACGTTGGGCTCGAGATCGGCATAGATGGTACGGGGAACATATTTTCCATTGCCTGTGAGGCTCTGTCAGAGAGCGATAATTTGTATATTGGTCTTATTCCTGCATACCAGTCTCGGAGAAGAAGGTACTGAAGCCTTGATCAGGGTCGGCGGCTTTGCGCTCTTCGGTAAGGAAACCATCGGGCTGAGAAAAGTGTCAGTGAATTGGTTTTGTGAACCAGTCCCGGATCACATACCTGAATGCCGTGTTCCAAGCAATAAAGCTGCGATAAAGTCAATCAACGACACCAGACACCAGAGGGCCATCAAGAGGATTGACGTACCTCCCAGCACGAGTTGGCAATTTGACAGCCAGCCTGGCCGACTAGAGAAGCCAGTTAGTTCAAATGTCACAAAGTCAAGTCAATTGGAAATTGGCTGAGGGGAAAGATGTGCAAAACAGGGGGAAACGCGTGTCGGGCATACCGTTTAAACTGATGACTTCTCTCATTGTGAGGATGCGGGTGTGCCGTTGATAATAATGATGATGTGTAGGTTGGAACAAGGAGTCTTGAAGATGAGAGAACCAGTATCACGACCGGAGAACTGGTAAAGGGATTAGAGGGACTGTTGAACTGTAGTGATTGTTGGTGTTGTTGATTGTGGGGTGGACAAATCACTGGCTCAGAGCTGGCGGTCCACAGTTTGCAGTTTGCAGTTTTGGGTTGTCGCGCCTTCCCTGTCTGTGAATCCCTCACCGCCTGATCGGCCGTGAACTACCAACTCCGAGCGGCACTGAGTAGAGTTAGCTTGTACTAAATCGTACCGGATGTCACTAGCGGGTAGGCGCCGGTGCACGCCGGTGCTAAAACCATACCGGATAATCCATCGAGCAGGTTGTTCCGGCGCTCCGGGTCTGGTCATCATGCTTGGCATTGCCCTCACCAGTCCTTCCCGACCATCTTCATATACCAGTGCAGAAAAGAACAGAATGTGAAGGACTGTCTCTAGTCTCCGAAAAGATAAGATGGTTCCTACAGGTCTTCTGCTCACTCTCTTCTGTTGCTTCGCACTTCAAGCATCTGCCAATGTTGAAAAGGTAATCTTTGTGGCGCCAGCGGCCGAACCGCTCCCCACGGATGCCAGCATCGACAACCTCCTGCTCACGCCCCTCTCTGAGACGTATCCCAGCACTCGAACATACATAAATGCTAGTTTCCCAACAGAAGATCGGCCAAAGGGTTTAGAATCTTGGTTCTTGCTGATTGGATTGAAGCCTGGACGTCGATATGAAGTTCGAATCTGCTGGCTCGCAACTGTAAGGCTTCGACTGATTAACATGGGTATCTTTGTTTGCTCACATCTGTAGCAACCGACTTCATTTTGGCTCTACACTCACTCCGTTGATCATGTCTTTGAGAACACAGAGCTCATCACTTCTCTGAGTTCCTACGCATACGCTCAACATGATCAACTCAACAGCAAGGATCTACAAGAATTACGTGCCAGGAAACCCAAAGTCGAACTCACAGGATCGGCAATGCTGTTTCTTCAGATATTTGCCGCCGCAGATTACTTCAGTCTTAATCAGACGTTGATGGATAATGTCCCTCCCGTGGCAGTCGATCTCATTCTCGACCCCTTCATTCTTAATGTACTCCCCAAGTCATTACTTCCAATCAGTCTGTATCTGGTAATAATTGCGATCGGAGCCTGGTATCTCTCAGGCTGGATCTCAAAGGTCTTGACCGCTCCCAGGAATCATGCCACTTCTGACATTGGTTCCAAGAAGGCGCTTTAGATGATTCAGGTCCCAGTCATGGAAAAAGGATCGCCAATTTGATCGAATTCGGTCATTATTGAAAATAGAGGAAATTCTTCGGCATATGATGGCAAACTGGGAATGCCGGACCCTTCAGGCGACAGATAGTCATTGTCCGGTAAATGACCAAATTCAGTAGGCGGAAGCATCGCAGCGGCATTTTGGGTGGTTGCTTCATCGCCATTATATGCCAATGCACCCGAAGTCGTGAGTACTGGCCCTCGTCCTTCTGATTCCATATCAAAGCGTAATTGCCATGGAGGTTGTGCGTCCAAACCATCAACAGCATCAAAATTGAATGGTCCATTGTTTGTGGATGCGTCACCCAACAGAGACTCACTCGGAGTTTGGTTCCCCGTCCCGGGTAACGAGCTACGATTGTTGTTTTTGTTGATGGGATCCCCAAATATGTTATGTATGTCCTGCCGCCTCCGCTGCATCTGTATCTGGTCTCGTTTTTTGACGTGCTCAAGAGCAGCCAGGCGCAAATACAATGTAATAGTATACAGTCGACGAGCGGAGACATCATCTTTGGCCATAATGGTCAAGATTGACTCGGCTTGGCTTATGCTGCTCAGGAGAGGGAAGGATTTGTCAAAGTTGCCAAAGATGGCGAAGCCAATCACCATGGCTGAAATGAAGACACTGTTGGTGATCATGAACAATCTTCTAGGAATACCAGGGGTATGGACAATGTCAGTGGCGATCTCGATACTTCTCAAAGCAGCATCAATGCATGCCTCGCTTAGTGTCATGGTCACATTGCTGCCAGCACCGTCTGCGTCTTCGTCGCGATTTTTGATCTTGGACGAGACCTTGTATATCAAGAATGGCCGCGTCAACAAAATGATAGACCAATAATAGATACCTTTGAGGTGTGCAATGCCGATAGATTGACGCAAAGTTGGCAGATTGGAACCTGGTTTTTGGTCCAGACTATCGGCCTGTAGGCCCGTGGGTAGTGACATGGTCCAGTCTCGGTATTGCCGAGAGATGCTCTCAACCAGCTGCACCGATACCTCCCGTCGGCAATAGACCTCGTTCAGTATCCGCTCAAAGATGAAACAAATCCTCAGTGTCGCCGATGTGTTTCTTCCGTTCATCTGGATGTCCTCGTAATCTCGTGTTGATCTGTTCCAAGAAACGCTGCCTCCATCAACTTCTGATGTCGCTGGCGGTCTCCCGAGAGATCCACTCATGTAAAGATCCAGGACGCGCAGACTTCTCCATACGCGTTCCCTGGCCGTCCTCTCTCTGGGTTCAAACAAGCTGGAAATGTCGATGCGATGCAAGCCCAGAGCGTAAGCGGCACGAACAGCAATCCCCATTAACATGAATGCTCCATTGCGTCTCGTAGCTGATAACATGTAGAAGGTTATCAATGCATACGCTTGAACAGTCAGTACACTAGGATCTTCAAGAAACCTCGACACCCCGATCTCCCTGCCGTGAGTGAAATAGAATTCGGCAGTGTCAAGATCTGCGGGACTCCTGGTCAGGGCTCCGATCGCCAAAACCAAATAGTATATTGAGGAGTTGAGATCCGTCTCTGCAGACATGTCGGTGGTCCAAGTACACAGGTGATCAGCAATATCTTCCGGGTCGAACAGGTCAATAACACCACTAGAGGCAAGCAAGTAGTGCTTAATCAAGTCCTGCGCTTCCGCGAGACTGGGCTTGGGATTCTGAGCTTGTTGAGGAGTAGGTGGCTTTTGTGGTGGGATGACCTCGACCATGGCATGTCGTAGAGGGTCAGATGTTAATTGACACTCCCCGATATCAACTTTGACCAGTCGTCGGATATTCTGTACGAATGCCAGATTACTGGAGTCGCCGACGAAGATGAACTTCCCCCTGCCGTCACGCAGGAGTCTGGCGAGTTTGGGAACAGGAGCCCGGGAGACAAGGGCGTCAGGATCCTTTTCATACTGTGGAGATTTCGGTGCACTCCTTGAGCCGGAAAGGGTCAAGAGTGATTCTATGGCGATTTCGGCATCATTGGATTCATTCAGTGCATCCCTTAGGGTCATTGATTGTGCTGGGGATGGGTCGTCGACGCTCTCTTCCTGCTCGCGATGGCGGTTTGCAGTGGAATGTCTCTTGACGTACCCATCAGAGAAGACGCATTCCGGCTCACGACCACGACGTTTGCAAAGCAGGCATGGATGCTGCCCGTCGCACTTTTCTTTGCGACGCTTGCAAGTGTCACAGGCACGAGATACTCTCTTGCGATCCTCGTCCTTGACGCGGGGCCGAGGCATGGCCTTTAGCGATCCAAAGGTGATTTATGGACGTCGCGTATTTGCCTTTGACTGGAACAAAAGCACCTGCCAGGATTGGTCTGTTCAGGGCCAATGTGGAGGAGGACTGACTTTGATGGAAAAATCGGATATAGCACCTTGTGGTGGGATTGTTTGGAGGTGGACAAAAGTTGAGGGATGGTTCGGAAGCGGGCGTTGGTGAAGTTTCCAAGTTGTGGGGAGGCCTTTGCCCCAGAAAACGGAGAACGGGCAAGAGACAGCCCGGAGAGGCTAGAGCCAGCATTTGCTAGGGAAGGTGGCGACTGTGGGCATCAGGTTTGCCTTTGTGTCCAATCACCTTTGCCCCTTTTCTTCAGCTGACCAACAGGGTCGGATGGTGGAAGGTACGACCAGCCAAACTACGGAGGAAGGTACCAAGGTGGAAGGAGTACTCGGCCACGCTACGCGTGGCTACGCCATTGCTCTTGCCTTCCCTGGGGTGTTCGACGGAGCGTCTATTATCCGAAGAATTCCAGCTCACCGAACAAAGTGTCGACAATACGATCATCTTAACTCATTTCCACCACTCCCTGCAACACATTGTTTGCCTCAGGCACAATTTAATTAAGTGTCATGTCTTCATATTGACCTCCACTCACTATATCGAGCCCTAAAAGTACATCAAATCTACTGAAATACGCTCAAAACCCTCTGCCGGAACCCTGTGTCACCAAACCATCCTTGGGACCAGATTCCCCTTTGGCGTCCTGAGGTGCTAACAGCACATCGTAATTCAGCTCTAATTTGGCCTGATCATCACCAGCCCTCGGTACGAATTCGACCACCAGAGAATCTTTCACTGCGAACACGGAATCGTCGTCAAGGTATTTGCTGTCCTTGTCGAATATCTGAGTCGTAATGGGCTTGTAGCCCTCAAGCAGAACCTATAGTCAAAAGTCAGGCGGGGGTTGCCACCATGGAACCAATAATCCTCGATGAAGGACTTACAACAAGATGAATATGTGCCGGGCGATACGGGTGACGATCCATCAATTGCAGTAATTTGCCCGCAGGGCCATCATAAGGAATCGGATAAGGTGTAGGTTTGAGACAATAAAATGCATACTCGCCGTCTGCATTTGTGATGAACTTGCCACGCAGATTGCTGTCAACCTGATCGGGATCTTGTTGCTCGTAGAGACCTACACAGTTCCAGTTAGATCAATTCAAGAGGTCTTTACACAAATCTCAGGATTCCCAGGATTCCGCACTTACCATTCGTCGAAGCCTCCCATACATCGATTGTTGCGTTGCTTAGGGGCTTCTGGGTCGTTGCGTCAAGAACTCGGCCATACATGTATACAACTTGGGCATCATCGGGTGTGTTGAAAGAGATGCTCGCGCCTTTTTCTCGCACGGGATGGTCTTGTCTGAAAAATGGACCTAGAATGGCACTCTGGGTAGCAACATCCGCGGCCTCGGATGCTTTCTTATATGTGATCTCATCCACGAGTCTGAAAAGAAGAAGTCAACTCCAATGAAGGTCTCAATGCTTGAAAGACTCCACCTACGATTCGAGCCCGAATACATCGCACACTAGTTGACCTTCATTCCGTTTGTCGTTGCTCATTTGCCCAGCCCAATTGATCAAGGCTACACCTTCAGTCCACTCATCCACCGTTAATTCGACTTCTCGGGCAAAATCATGCATATGTTTTGTCAAACTTGTCATAACTTCTCGCATTCTAGGACTTGTTTTGGGACCCATGGCGTCGATGACTCGCTGTGTGAAGGTTGGGTCAAATCGATGAGGAGCAGTACCCTGCACGGCACCTCCATTTGCGCCATTCGTCGCCATGTTGAACTATTTTTCGGGCGCTATGTGTAGTCCAATTGCAAGGTGTTAATCAATATGCTCCTCCAAGTATCGATGTTAAGGCCAACAAAGGAGAATGTGAAGAGTCGGTTGTAGATATCATGAAAATGTCGGGACCAAACAGGTCAAATAGATCATCCACCCGAAACGCATATTCAGTCTTAGGAACCCTTCGGGCCTACCCAGTCATCTGTAGGATCTAGTCAGCTTGTCATCCCGTCTGTTGCGTGCCGGACTGGGTCAATTCTCACGGCATTACGGGATGGATACCCCGCTTCGAAGCCAAAACATGTTCACTCGTGAAAACGTCAATTAGTTAGTTGGAGGCGGAAACCCGACGCGCCCCATATTTCTCCAGTTCTTCTACGCCTAGCGAACCCTGCATCGGATCCCGACCTGCCGCAGGCGCAGAACACAGGCGGCCAGTGCTTAGTCGTTGAATTCAAATTGACCCTCTGAGAGGGTTCTAGCGGTTAGCTGTCGGGTTGCAAATGCGTGTCCCTCTGCGCTCTGCTCTTGTGATACTGTGTTGTGGACATGATGCTCCATGTACAGTAACTTTGCCGTTGACTGGTCTTGCGTGTCCCCTCGCTACTTACTCGTGCTCACTCATTCATACTGTGATTGTGAGACGAGCACCCCATGTATCGGGGACAAGAACGTTGTGAACTGCGAGCACCATACTTAGCATTCATTGAGTGTCATCATCCCACGCAGCGCGTGGCCAGGGATCTCTGAAGGTACGCCATCGCCGATGCTTTGCAGGTGACTTCTTTCGTTGCGTTTCAAAGGCCCCCAGCCCGAAACCCGAGGGCGTGTTTGTGCGTTTTTTTACGAGTGTCCGTATCCGACAACGGGGGCACCCTTGGCTCGACGCGGGCCGCGCCCTCTGCAGCTGTGTTCTCTTATCATCATGTTTTGCTGTGTTCTGTCGCTTGCCTCGGTGTTATGTGCTGTTTACTAAGTCACAGGTTGCATACCGTCGCAAAAGTGGTGGCATGTCGATTCCGGCGCAAACAGGAAAAGACACTTATGAAATGTATGTGCTCTTGACGATATCATTCCACTGTTTCGATTGCAGATCAGTCAGCAGCGGAACGAGTACGTGGGTGTCCTAACTTAGTGTGCTCACTCTTCGTCAACTTCCACATGATCCCTCCCGTGATCGCTGCCGCTGCACCGAGCACGACCGATAATGTCAATACCATCCACACCTGCCTTCGATACCTGTCCAGCCACAATTGCCATGGTGTTGCCTTGCACTGCAGCGCGTCGGTCATGTGTTGCGGGTTGAGAGACTCGTGGTCTCCACGCGATGTCGGTGGGGCGGTATAGGTGCATGCAGACTCTTCTTCCTCGAGCCTCCAGGATGATATATGCCTGTCTTCTGGATAACGGTATGTTCCGCCGCCTCTTGAATTGCTGGCCACATCACTGCCACATGATGATGGAGCCCGTGATCGAGAAATTGGGATAGAGAGGTCCAGGTCGCTGCAGCTGATATCCCCATCATTGGACATGTTGAGGTCGGGCCTACTGAACAGCATCTGCTTTGGCGTCCGTTCATCTAGCAAATGCTTTCCCCCTTCCAGGTCCCACGAGGCTGTATTTAGGTAGCTGGTCCGAGGCATATATGGATGCAAAGCCGCAAAGACATCTTCCGTAAATGTGAGCTCGTTGTCATCCTTCGTCCGAGTCCAGGATGTCGAGCATGGCAGTTGGTATACTGGCGGAGGCGTCGCGATCGGTGAAAGGATGATCTTGGGACGAAGATTTGGGAGGGACGTTTTCGGTCTTGGAGGTCTGATTGGCGGTGTCCTCGCAGCAACGTCTTGTGGTGGTCTCGGGTTCGCGAAGGAACAATTCCCATTCAGGTCCATCAATCCACAGATGGGTGGTGGTTGCGCTGGACTTGTCCGTGGAACTGATCTTAGACGAGTTCGCCATTGCTTAAACTCAACCATGGCTGGAGGTAGTTTCACTCGTCTCGGAAAGTGAGTTGAGGGGCAGTCTGGAAGTCGGTGAGAATGACTGGTGGATTTCTGTAGCCTTGGTAGTTGCTTGTCGATTCACAGTCTGGATTGATTTGCTAAAAGCTTTCTCGAGAGTGCAGGATGGGAACGAGCAATCTGATTTGTACTTACGGGGTTTGATGGTGTCTATTTCCATCCTGATCAGCCGTGCATGATGTCGAAGGACGAGAGACTTGCATATCGAGTAACGCAATGCAGTCCCCCAATCTTCACCATAGACAAGTCTGTGGTATCTGGTAAGTAACCTTGTCCATCGAGCACAAGGGAGGCACGACATGCATGACTGCTACTTCACTCATGGTCGTCACACAGTGTCAAAGCAGTGCGACTGAAAGCACGGTGCATCAAGAAAATCATTGGGAGAGTTTGGCCAAGGGTCAAGAGGTAGGGTAGCATATTTCTTTGTGCGGTGGCACAACAAACTTCAATGGCTAACATGTAGATGGCTAAGTTGAGGACAGTGCGGTGGCAGCAGTAGAGGTTGTAACACGACGGTTTCTGGACCTGCAGCTGGGAGCACACCTCCTTGATAATGTTCGATAATGCTTGGACGGTCCACAACATGAATGTCTTTGGAATAAAGATTGAGTTGTGCGAGGCATGAGAGATCAGTACGTCTTGGTAACTCCAATCATCGTGAGTCTTGTAGTCTTGTCGTCAAAGCCAGTCTCTTCTGATTTTGGTATATTTCAAAACTCTACCTATCAGAAAGAAGCTCTCTTCATGCGTGGCCAGAAGATAATCTAGAAATTCCTATGATTGCGCCTTTCCCGTCGCCTTTGCTGTTTTCCCATTTTTGGCAACGTTCTCAGTTCGAGATTCAGCCTTCTTCGCTTTCTTTTCCGCTCGCTCCTTGGTAACCTTTTCAGGCTTTTCAGCCTCGACGCTCTTTGATTTTTCTTTCCCTTGTCCAGCCCTTGGATCCAGTCCACGTGCCTTTCGCCACTTCTTCTCCGCTTTCTGGATGATTTCCTGGTCTTGCTCGTCGTTGAATCCGCCAAAGTCATCGTCATTAGTGGCCTGCTCTGCTCCAGAGCTGGCGCCATTAGTGGACGTCTTTGCTTCCTCGACCAGAGAAGATTTGCTATCTGCTTCTGATATAGCGTTTGATTGTCCGACGCTCTTGGGAAGAGGCCCAGTCTTCTTTAACTTGCAAACAAAGAAGCCATCCACGTTCTCTCTGTGCGGGAAATACCGCCGAGTCAGGTTCATTTTATCGTCGAATTTCTTGTTCATGTAACTTCTGAAGCCCTCCGTCCCAAAACTGCCAAGACCGGTGTCCACGATCTTCACATTCGGACGCTTGCGAAGTACGTACTGCACGACACCCTCGTTTTCTTCTACCGTCACGGAACACGTTGAGTAGACGATGTATCCTCCCGTCTTGCTGTTGTGATCCGTGGAATCAATCGCAGCCAGCAAGAGTTGCTTCTGCATGTGCGGGAGCGCCAGGAAGTCGCGTTCATTCTTGCTTGTCTTGACACTAGGATCTTTGCCAATAACGCCAGTTCCGGAACAGGGGGCGTCGAGCAGAATTCGATCAAAGCCTCCCAGGATTTTGGGGAATGCCTTTTGCGCATCGTAGTGGCAGACAATCGTATTTTTGCATCCCATGCGGTGGATATTGCCGATCAAACCCTTGGCTCGCTGACGATTTGCATCATTGGCGAAGACAGCACCAGTATTTCTCATCAGTGCTGAGATATAAGTCGTCTTACCACCGGGCGCAGCGGCCATGTCAAGAACACGCTCGTTTGGCTGTGGAGCCAAGGCCATGACAGGTAAAAATGACGATGCTGCTTGTAATATATAGTGGCCAGCAAGGTATTCGGGCGTAGCACCCAGTGGTACCGGAGCTTCAAAGACCTGAAGTCCAACTTTGGACCATTTGCCGACAGGTTCAAGAACCACGCCCCGATTGATCAATGCTTGTGCCAGTGTGCGTCGATTAGTGCGAAGAGTGTTTGTTCGTAGGACGACAGGACGTGGTGTCTCGTTGGCTTCAAAGAATGCAAAAGCTTCAGAAGGCGTAAAGAGATTGAAAAGTTTCTCGGCAAGATAAGGTGTGTATCCATAATAGGTGCATATATCGGCAAGAAGTTGAGTCGTGTAATCAGTCCTCGACTTGGTCTTATCCGCCAGTTTTGAGAAGTCGCCCAGTATGCGAATAGTTTCGGTCATTCGCGTCCGGATGACCGCAAGATCTGGAGCTAAGCCTTGTGTTGTAACCGAGTCGAGGATGCCATCGTCTTGAGCAATATTTGTTTGTAAGGCATCATCCTCGAGTTCCTTGCGTGCCTCGCTATCAATCTGTGCCTGCTGAGCATCCAGCTTCTTCGACAGGCCTTCGATATTGGCGGCAGTCAATTTTGCTTCAGCATCCGACTCGTCATCATCGTCTGAAAACATGCGGCGTGGTTGTTCATCAGGATCGGAATCAAACACAGAGTCGGAGTCAGAGAGACCATTTGCATCAACCAGTTCGGGCTCCAGATCGTCATCATCCAGCTCTGATAAAGAGGCATCAGCAAGGGGAATGCCGACATCACTGACCTCCTCATCTTCCTCTTCATCCTCGATAGGAGCAAATTGCGGTGGAACGGTAATCTGAGCATTTTGATCGACCAGTTTGACTATCTTCTTTTCTTTCTTGCGCTTCTCTTTCTTGGGCCCAGCTGTGGCATTTGCTTCGTCTTGACGCAGTTTTCGATCGAGCTTTACGAGTTTCTTCAAAGGCTCCTCGGACTCGGTGGACTGTCTGCGCTTTTTTGCAGCTGGCTCCTTCGGGGCATCTGTGCCCGATTTCCTCTTCTTGTCAAGGCCAAGATCTCGTAGGGTAGGGGGAGGACCCTGCTTCTTCATGCGTCGTCCGGGACCCATTATTGCGCTGTGCGGTAGATTAGATGTTGTGAGGGAACAAGACTGCCAGAATGCGGCAAGTCAATGATATCGAGGCACCAAAATTTCCTGGACTGCTGGAACTTTTTTTCTGCGGGGACAAAATGCGAGGAACACACGGCGTCTCCAACTGCAACCCGCCATGCCTATTGTGGTTAGTCACGGCGAGGCGGACCATGTGCCCACTCACGTGCCATTTCATCACAACATCTACAAGTTCGTTGAGGTAGCCATGCGACGACGCTCGTGGATTCTCTCGAAGCGACGAATACCGAATCTCAGATCCTAGCACGAAGTTTCATAGCCTCATTTTCTTAGAAACTGTAGAATATGTCGAAACTGGGAGGTTCTGCAGATATGGCGGCAGCTAAGTCTGACCAGCAAAGACAACTCGTGCAAGCTCAACCGAGTCCCTTACAAATATATTTTCGAGAAAAAAGAATTCACCGGTTGAAGGTGTCACCTCACTACAGCGTTTGAACTCAACTGCATCAAAAGAGCTCTGATGATCAACAGACTAACTTAGGCTATATGCAACAAGGATTACAGGATTATGAGAAGGCGTACTGTCCATAGATTGAACAAACGTTTTGGCGAACCTGCGCTAGCAGATATGAACCTGCTCCAGGTTCTGATCATCACTTTCAGATCATCATCGCACATAGCTGGGCAGCGGGAGAGATGGAGGATGGGTTCAATACAGTGCTCGAAGATTAACAACTGTCCGGCGGTCCTCGCTTTTGGGGATATCCAACAAAGGCCGTCGGCGACTGCTGGCACTCACTCGCACATTCGACATCATGTGCCATTCATCCCTCCAATCAGTGGCGCTGGAGAATTGGCTCCTGAGGTCTTCTTGGTCTTGAGGGTCAGAGGAAACTGATAGTCATCGGGCTCTTCCTCCTCACTATTTTGGCGCAATTAGTAACATGTTAGGGGAAGGGCAGAGAAGCTCCACTCACGGTAATCTCCAAGCAATGTAATCCTCGGTGCTGAGGCCTTCCTTGCCCTCCTGAAGGGATGCGAAGTCACCCGGGGTCATCATTCCGGACCTGTCTCTGGGCGATCCTGGCACAGACAATGGTCTTGAAATCTTCTGCTCCGTACCACCAATGATGTCGTAGAATTCATCGGCATCAGTGAATGATGCTGGGTAGGCACGTCTCAGTGCAAGTTGTCGAGCTTTGACATATTCCATACCCATTCTCTTCCAATCCAGGAGATCACTCAATCGTTCGGTACGGTTTCTCTGGTTGATGCGTTGTCTTCGGCTTTTGCTGGCAAATTCAAACATGTAGTCGGTCAGTTGGTTGACGGAATCGTCCACACCCTTATTTCGACGGTCCACAATGTAGATACCATAGTCTGAAGAGTTCTCGATCAGTTCTTCCATATAACAACCAAAGCCGGAGAGATTCGTGGTAATAGACGGAACCCCCATCACAGTACATTCGGCGGGAGTGTAACCCCAAGGCTCGTAGTAAGATGCGAACACACCCAGATGAGTGCCTCTGACAAAATCATCATAGTCCAAAGACAGAACTGGGTTTGCCGAATTGAGGAACTCGGGATGGAAGACTACCTTGACTCGGTCAGATGACTGATTGAACATTTGAACTCGTCTCAGCTGATTGAGCACCGGATCCTCGGCATCGTTGACCATGTTATGAGTGACAATGGGTGGTAACGAGCTTCTCTTCATAGCAAATAATCGGCGACGCAGCAGCACGCGATCCGCCGGGGTGATCAATTCCTTTTCGTCGGGAAGCGGATCTCCCTCTTTCCAGTGCACGGATCGTTCAAACAGTCTCCTGCCAATGCCGTGTTCAATATTGGCAACAGTATCGGCCAGCGATTTGGTAACAGCTTGTCCTTTGAGAGAATCCACAGAAAGTGAGGTTGTCTGGGCTGGCATAATCATGAACGCAACAACTGTGGTCTTGGAGCCTGAAGTCTTCAGGCGATGGTTCAATCGCGCAAGAGATTCGATGAACATATCAACACCCTTATTCCTGTACTCATATCTACCTGCGGTGAAGTAGTAGAGAGTGTTTTCGAGGTCAAAGTCAAGATGGCCGTAGAAGTGGCCCCGAACAAATTCATGGATCTTTTCCTTCTGTACTGAGTGTAAATTCTGGAATTCGTGGACGGCAGAGAACTTCTTGACGTTCAGGCCATTAGGCAGCACGCCATCAGGCTTGCGCTTGAGGAGATGTTCGCTCTCAAACGCGGTGATATGAGAAACCGTTGTGAAAACATCGGCAGAGTGCGTGGCGGCTCTCTCAATGCAGTAGCGGTGATAAATGCCACGTTTTCCGGCCTCTGCGTCCACATCGAAGTATTGGAGATTATTGTAGAAATCCACGGATCCAGCACACAGATAGCGACCGAGGAGAGTGGCATGTGTGGTAAAGATGGTAGTCAGATCCATCTGTCGTTTCTTGGTCAATGGGAGGGCAACGCCAGCGAGCCATTCGTGGAAGTGGGCGATGACGGCACGGTTTGTTTCGCGTGAAATATACTTGAGGCTTGTCAGCATCGAATGGCAAAAGCACAGACGGGGAAGTTTGGATGCTTACCTCGCCCAAGAACCACGCAACCAAGTAACCAAAGACGATTGCTTCGTTTGTCTCGGAATCACTTGCAGGAGAGGGGATACCCGCAGCAGCCCACAGGTCACCCTTCCATTCGTCGAGCCATCGGTATCCCGTGCCCGTGTTGATGAGCAAGACTCTGGGTGCACCCTCAATCAACCACCGACCATACATGATTTCAATGCCACGCTCTTGCATCGACGAGATGGTTTCTCGTAAGGGCCCCGGTGTAGGCTCAAGGACTTCGACTTCGACCGCGGCCTTTGGACTTTATTAGCTGGTGATGGTTGGTACTTGGCCAGTTGAACATACCGAGTTCTTGTTGAGTGGCCCGATGAGGGTATATCGATCGCCATATTCGGCGGTGGTGACTGGAGCTTTGGATTTGAGGACGGAGTAAATACCACCGACTGGGCCCAAGTTAGCACATGCTCGCTGGATGGGAAGAAGAGGAAGTCAACCAACCTCGATTGGCAACCTCAGTGGCTATCTCGAACAACAGATGGTTCTTGATATCACGTTTTCCCGAATCCCCATTCATTTTGGCCGTAGTTTGGTTGTGCAAGGTGTGTGAAGGAGTGAAGAAGAGACCAAGCAGCTGGAGGTGTAGGAAAAGAGTTTGTGTCGAAGAATGGAGACTCGCTCAAGCTTACCCCACAGACAGCGGAGAGAGCTTCCTGCACTCCTACGTCAAGTAGCTTTGGAGAACCACGGAATCCGAGCTACCAGGTTTGTGGCGATCTGACGGGCTTCTTGGATCTTGGATGATGTCCGACAAAAGCCCAGGGTCGAGCAATTGATGAGAGTGTCTCAGAATGGTGTTCAATGTCGTAGATTGGGAAACATTCAAGGGACTCGGGAGACAAGACTTGAGCCAGGTGCTTCTTAAGCAGGAATTTCAGCGCCCGATTTACAGCGTACCACTGAGTGCAGCGTGATTTCAGAAGAGTGAAGGATAAAAAAGTTGGGGCAGGCTGGGCCGATGATGGATTGAGCGTAACCGCAAGCGGGTGTCGAAGGCGTGAAACGCAATGGATGGGAGCGACGGTGGGAAAATAAAAGGTGAATTTAGTCCCGAGGCCCACAACGGAGGACAAGCGCAGCAAGGGTTGGAGTTGGAGGTGGGAAGTGGGAGGAGCACGAGGAGGTGGGAGGTGGGAGGCGGAAGTGGACAGTCGACAAGTGGACAAGTGGACAGTAGACAAGTAATAAGTACCATCAAGTACCTACTGGGTACCTACTAACTGCTCTTGAGTCTTGACTAAAAGCGTTAGTTAGGCAGTTGAATTAGTGGGTTTGGGTATGGGTATGGGGCTTGGGCTTGGGCTTGGGCTTGGACTTAGGCATGGGCATGGGCATGGGAGCAGCGCGCAGTAATAATAACAATCATAATAAAATCTCCTTGTACAATGTCCCATAGCAACCGTGAGCAACCAACAACGCCTCCAAACGACACTCGCTTCAACTCTAACATCCATCCCCAGAGAAAAGCGGATAGCAAATTGCAGTGTCTTGGAGGACCATGTACCTGGAACGCCTCGACGCTCGTTCCCTCGTATCTACCTGTCAAATCAGGTTGGGTGATATGTTTTCCGCCAAAGCACGGTCCACGACCAGAAATTCCCTTGATCAATCAAACGGAAATAGGTTCACAATCATTCATCTCATGTTTGATGACGGCATGAGGACCAACGGCGGCGGGCCTCACAGTATCTTCGGCTATTAACGACTGTAGATGGCTACAGATCCAGATAGGTGCCAGAGAAATGCATCCATCGCATGATCCGCAGAACAGACCACGTCATTCGATCACCCAAAAGTCCTGTTTGGAGACTAGTTGGCCTGCCGATTGGATTGGCATTACATTCTTTGGACGTCGTACGGCCTTGACGAGCATTCGTGGTCAGGGCCAGGTCGACTGTTGTTGTCGGACGCGAGGATCGGAATAACTTGATCCAGTCAGTGCATCCAGTGCGTCCAGGGCATCAAGTGCCTGTGAATCGTCATACATTAGGTGGTGCTTGTCCAAGTCGTCGTCCCCCCCGTCCCTGGATCTCTAGGCATTGGCCCAAGCAAGCCTCGTCTCTTGGACGCTAAACAGAGGCTAAATACTTGGTGCTTCTGACTTACCTAACGACTTATTTAGTAGGTGGGTAGCTAGGAGCGCTAAGAGGCGTGGATTAAGAGACACTCCGCCCATCCACTCCCCAAACGCACATGCTCAACAAAGATGCGTTTTTTAATCGCCACAACCACACCACACGCTGCGGGCCTTGCACCCACCCAGACCACGGCCTTAGCCCTCCCATGCCCCATGCAGCCAATCTGCCACCAGTGGCCACCCGTGCCACCCAAGGTTCTCACTAACGCCCGCTGAAACCCCAAAATTCCCAACCAACTGCCCCCGCATTCCTGGCTCTTGGTGTCTAGGCACTAGAGGTTGCTAACGAGCCCGCCCAATGGTCAAATCAGGGCTCATTTCTCCGTCGACTCTCCGAGTTCCACAATTTCAAAATACCTAGCCACTCTAGCCATTGTCGCTGATATTATTCTTCTCATCTAATGCCAGTATACGCCGGTATAGACCCCGATGTTTAGCTCACTCAACACTCCAACTACTTGCTGCGCTTATAGATTTTGGCCAGAAATACCTCAAACACCCCCTTCTTCAGCCCTTGACTCTCATCCACCGCCTCGATCAGTTTCCGCAATTCTCCCACGCGTTTCTCCTCATAGTCCTGATACCTCTTCTCCAACTGCAATTCGTTGTAAAGTTGCTTGACGCGCGCTTCCTTCTCGTCGTCCTTTTGACCATAGCTCTCATCCAAAAGTTGTCGTTGCTCTGGAGTGGTGATCAACAGTGCTTGATTGATCAACCATCCACACTTGTTATCCTTGATGTCGGTACCAATCTTTCCAATGAATGCAGGATCTCCAAAAGCATCCAGATAGTCGTCCTGGATCTGAAAGTATTCTCCCAATGGGATCAAGATATCCTCCGCCTGTTTGAGGTTCTCAGGACTCGCCAGCTGCAAGTAATGCAGGGCAAGGGCAACCGGTAGGTAAAAGGAATAGTATGCAGTCTTGTATATGACAATGAATGTGTACTTGTCCATACTGAAGTTGTTCAGGTCGACATTGTCTTCCGGCGCCGTGATCAAGTCACAAAGCTGACCCAGTTCAGTCTGCCAAGTCACCTCTTGAAATAGCTCTACCAAATCAATGTAGGCAGGATGGGATCGGAATCGCTTTCGAAGGATTTGGTAGATGGAAGCTTCAAGCATAAACGCATCATTGATTGCGATCATACCCACACCCGCTTGTCGATACCAACATGGCTCCCCTCGCCGTGTGATACTCGAGTCCATGATGTCGTCCGACACCAAGAAAAAAGCCTGCAGAAGTTCCGTGAGCCATCCTAGGGTTGCAAGATCTTTGAACTCTTCCGGTGACAATGGCCGTTGTAGTATTTGAGAGGCCGTATCTGGGACTGAGATTCCTCGATTGAGTTTACCGCCAGGGGTATTGGCATTGAGAGACTGGTTATTCCCGTTAGTTCAGGATTCGATGTACAATAGCATTGCTGGTCTGAGCAGACTGACCTTTTCAAACCATTGCAGCGCGTTCTCGGGCAGGTTATACTTCTTTGCTTCACCCAAGAGGTCCTGGACGAGAGAAGGGAATATCGCTTCAAAGTCTCCTCGGACAGTCTTTGTAGCCATGTTTCTGGGGACACGGACACTCTTTCGTGGACGAAGTGTGCAGGCGAGTTTTGTTGACCGACAATTTAGTTAAGTGGAATTGGAGAAGAAGGGCAGAATATTGAAGCTGGTGAGGGGCAGCCACCAAGAAACTCCTACTCCAGGAACCCTTGCGGTTGACTTACTCGTGACCACTGTGCCACTCTGCGGAAAGCTGCGTCGGAGGCTCTTTGCCCGAGTGGTGCAATCTTACGCGCCAAACATTCATTCAGGAACCGCTAACCCCCTTGGGCCTGGAGTGCCTTTGGCTTCTGCTGACTGTTCCACCCTCACATGAACGTCATCGTTGCCTGCGAGATGACTTTCACATAGCACAAAGCACATTTTTCCCTTGTCGACCCTTCCTGTCGCGTGGCAAATTCTACCAATCTCACGTACCCCTCGACCTCAACATTCTACACACTACAGTCGTGAACATGTCGACGAGGGCTACGACACCGCCTCGCCAAGTGCCAGACTCTCAGGCCAAATCCCCTCTGACGCCCGAACAAGTCAGGCGAATCGAGATTAACCGACTCAAGGCCAAAGCCCTGAGAGAGCAACGCGAGGCAGAGGCGGCCAAAGTCGCAACTCCCCAGAGATCTGAATCTGTTCAGGCCGGTCAAAAGCGATCATTTGCAGCATTTTCCGAGATTCCTGGCAGTAGTCGAGATGCCAGGAACGTCGCAGACACGCAACGGCCTCTCGACGCCATTCAACCGGCACGAAACTTTGCCAAATATGTCGAGTACGACTTTAGTAAGATGACAGATACCAAGGGTGGGTTCTTGACTGCAGATGATGATCCACACAACAAAGCACTTCATGCCAACGAGCAAGAAAAGAAGCCTGCGAACATGACTCAGAAAGAATGGGAAAGGCAGCAACTACTGCGATCGTTGAGAAATCAAAAGGCAGGTCCCTTTGAACCCGGTATTAGCGCGGGCAGAGACGATGCTATCAGTCCTTGTCGAGAATGCGGAACGCGAGAAGTAGACTGGAAGTGGCAGGAGGTTTTTGGACTTTCGGTCTGCAGTGCCTGCAAGGACAAATTCCCGGACAAATACAGCCTACTCACCAAGACTGAAGCCCGAGAAGATTACCTACTGACGGACCCCGAGTTGAAAGACGAGAAATTACTCCCGCATCTTGAAAGACCCAATCCACACAAATCCTCATGGCACAACATGTTTCTATACTTACGGTGTCAGGTTGAGGAATACGCATTTTCGGATAGGCGGTGGGGCTCAGCAGAAGCACTTGATACCGAATTTGCGAAACGGGAAGTGGAAAAGAAGCGACGAAAGGAAAACAAGTTCAAATCCAAGCTGGCAGATCTCAAAAAACGAACGCGTGTTGAAGCACATCAACGAAGTCGCAAGGGAAATGGAGGCAATTTTGGCGACGACCTTGGTGATGGGCAACATGATCATGATTTCGGTCGACCAATCGACAATCCTGAAACCGGCATACCGGTGAAGAAGTGTCTGATATGTGGACTCGAAGTAGAGGAACTAGATCTGTAAATGTTAAACTTTTGGTGGCAGGCCGACGGTAGCATGTACCGCGTATGGCTCTTAGTGCATTTATCTATTCAGGTTTCTTTGTCCCTTCGGTAGCATTGCACGCATGCCATATCAAGGGCTCAAAAAGACTCGCAATTGCCCCTTAGATTTCCCGGTTGTTGAAAGTCTACCAAGAGTACTAAGGTATTGTCTTTATAAGCACGTGATGTTCATTTGGGCATTTGCTACTTGACGATTCAGCCTTGCCTAGTTAGATATTTGCCTGCTGCTGGTCACCGCCTGATTCCGTCAATGTGCTTCTCTTGCATTCTTTAGGTCTATCTCGCGTAGGCCAAAGTTTCAGCATTCAACAGAATCTCTCGCCAGACGTGGTGCATCGTATAGCATACCTTACATATGCTCGCTTGGAGGCCCAGCAATTCCTCGCAACCAACTGACTCCCTTTTCGTAAGGAGCGATATTGTGTTCTTACCCATCCCCCACACGTTTGACAACTCTCGCGATCAGCCGCCACATGATGCGCCTCCTCGAATTTGACAGTGATGGTGATCTGCGAGTATCCAATGCTTCCACTGACAAGATTCCTGTCTACGCAATTCTCTCCCATACTTGGAGAGCGGATGAGGATGAGGTCACATTCAACGATGTCCAAAATGGATTAAGCAAGAGCAAGGTTGGTTATACCAAAATTGAATTCTGTGGACAGCAAGCCAGGAAAGATGGCCTCCGATATTTCTGGGTGGACACATGTACTATCGATAAAGCCAACCATACGGAACTCTCCGAAGCGATCACATCGATGTTTCGCTGGTACCGTGACGCAGTTAAATGCTATGTGTATCTGTCGGATGTATCGATCTACGACCAGGACAATGCCAGCCCGAAGGAGCGACCGTGGGAATCAGCGTTTCGAAGGAGCCGATGGTTCAAACGAGGGTGGACGCTGCAAGAACTCCTCGCTCCGAAATCAGTCGAATTCTTCTCACGCGAAGGAGAGTACCTCGGTGATCGGAATTTACTCGAGCAGGTGATCCACGAGATTACGAATATTCCGATTGCTGCTCTCCGCGGCACGTTGATGTCTCATTTCAGCACTGACGAGAAGATGCGATGGGTAGCAGGACGTCACACCAAGAGGATAGAAGATAGAGCGTACTGCCTACTTGGGATCTTTGGTGTACATATGTATCTGAACTATGGCGAAGAAGACTATGCGTTTGTTCGACTTGAACGAGAGATTCAGGGCTTCCAAGAGGTTAGTATTTGTTTTCGCTCACCTTCTTTCTACTCACGAGAACTCTGCCGTGACATTGCGGACGACTATTGAATTCGGTGTCCCCGTTTCAATTCCAGGCAGAGCCTGATAATAGTGACAAACTGGTGAAATACTGGGGATGAGATCCACGATCTTTATTCCGCCATTGGATTCCAGTTATTCATAACTAATGTATCTGCTGCGCAGTCTCTAAGCAGTACGATATCCCATTCAGCCTCCGAGGCGTTCCCGTAATCGAGAGGTTTGCAGACCGTCCCACTGAGCTGGCTAAAATGGGCGAGGGTCTTCTTCCACGGCAAGGATCTTCTCAACGTAAAATATTTGTGCTGAGTGGATTGGGCGGGATGGGCAAAACGCAACTGGCAGCGCGATTCGCGAGAGACAATCACAGCAAATACAGTGCAGTGTTCTGGCTGGATGGGAGCTCGAGTGACAGCTTGAAGCATAGCATTGCCTTTGCAGCAACACGCATTCCCGCGGGACAAATTCCAGAGGCAATGAGAGCAGCTACAAACAGTGAGACTGTGGACCTGGAGGCTGTCGTCGAACACTTTCTCGATTGGTTGAGTCTGCCGGACAACGACTGCTGGCTGCTCGTGATTGACAATGTCGACCGCGAATACCGTGCACAAAACATCCAGCCAGGTGCCTACGACATTACACGTTACTTTCCTAGTGCAGATCACGGCTCAATTATCATAACGACTCGGCTGAGTGAGCTTGAACAACATGGCACGGCTGGAAAGAAGCTAAAAAAAGTGGATGACGATCTTGCCAGGGCCATTTTCTGCAAATGGTGTACGAGAAGTTTTGGTATGTGTCGGGATATTTCGTGATCCTCTATTCTAACCACAGAATGCAGACGAAGAAAAAGGTACTCAACTATTGCAGCTATTGGGTGGCCTTCCACTGGCCTTGACGCAAGCCGCGGCGTATATACAGCAGACTGGGACTAGCTTTACGCAGTATATCGACCTCTACAACAATCACTGGAAAGATCTCATGCAATCGCAAGAGAAGGGCGGTACACCGCTTCCCCAATATAATCGCGGCATTTGGACAACATGGATGATATCCTTTGATGCCATTCGCAGGGCGAACGAAGCAGCTGCCAATCTCCTCTTGTTTTGGGCGTTTTTAGACAACCGAGATCTATGGTTTGGACTTTTCGAAGGAATGAAGAAATGGCCACGAGCTCAATCGTTGGCGTTACCGCTTCGAGAGGCCTATAAGGACAAGGTAGCATTCAATAGCGCGATCCGGCTCCTACTCAACTACGGCCTAGTCGAAGAAATGGAAAACCTAAGTGGTTATATGATTCATCCGGTGGTACATCAATGGTCTAGGCACGTGCAGAGCGAGGAGCAACAAGTTCATTTTACTCAACTCGCTGTGGTTATGGTTGGGTTAGCTGTCCCGTCAAATTCGCAAGGAGAATTTTGGATCACTCAACGACGTTTACTAGGGCATGCTGACCGCTGCTTCCACTGGGTCGTCGACAACTATATTGAGATCTCGAAGAGAGAGATTCACACGGGAAAGGACGAATCGAAATACATTGACGATGTAAAGGATATTCTTGAAGCTTTCAATCAACTGGGTAACCTCTACGCCGATCAAGGGAAGCTAGAGCAGGCGGAGGCGATATACGAGCGAGCGCTACGAGGTTGTGAGAAGGCGCTCGGGGCTGAGCATATGTTGACACTATCAATGGTCAATAATATAGGTTACCTCTATATCGATCAAGGGAAGCTAGAGCAAGCGGAGGCGATGTTCGGGCGAGCGCTACGAGGTTATGAGAAGGCGCTCGGGCTGAGCACACCTCGACACTATTGACGGTCAATAATCTAGGCTACCTCTACAATAAGCAAGGGAAGCTAGAGCAAGCGGAGGCGATGTTCGGGCGAGCGCTACGAGGTCTTGAGAAGGCGCTCGGGGCTGAGCACACCTTGACACTATCAATGGTCAATAATATAGGTTACCTCTATATCGATCAAGGGAAGCTAGAGCAAGCGGAGGCGATGTTCGGGCGAGCGCTACGAGGTTATGAGAAGGCGCTCGGGCTGAGCACACCTCGACACTATTGACGGTCAATAATCTAGGCTACCTCTACAATAAGCAAGGGAAGCTAGAGCAAGCGGAGGCGATGTTCGGGCGAGCGCTACGAGGTCTTGAGAAGGCGCTCGGGGCTGAGCACACCTTGACACTATTAACGGTCAGTAATCTAGGCTTCCTCTATATTAATCAGGGGAAGCTAGAGCAGGCGAAGGCGATGTTGGAGCGCGCGCAGCGAGGTTATGAGAAGGCACTACAATCAGATAACCTCAATTCTCTCCACAATATTTATGCTCTTGGTTTCCTCTATCGCAGACAGGGCAAAACAGAGGAGGCCAGAGAAATGTTACAACGCGCAGTGCTCGGTCTAAGAAAGATTCTAGGAGAAAACCATCCTAATACCCTAGAGGTGGCTAATCTCTTAACAACGCTGCCATCAGCCGTGGAAGAACGAGAGGAAGAACGAGAGGAAGAAAGCTGTAGTATCATTGGCAGCCACAATACAACAAGGAAACGGGATCGCTTGGAGGGTCTGGGTCGGCTGAAACGTTCGAGAGCAAGCCGTTCGAGAATGTGGCTGAGAGAAGATTTTCATTGATCTTTCTTTTGATTGCTTCTCTATGACTTTGATACTAAGAGGTTTGGAGAAAGCCAATCTTGAATATTAGGGCGTTGAGTCTTTGGGACATTGCCGAATTATGCAGCATTGTAGTAATTTCTGAGCGACTTTTTTTGAGCCACTGGAATGGGAGCGCGATCCGCTGGAGCATTCGCAGGACTGAAGAGTCGAGAAAACCGCCGACATTGAAGAAGAGCAACGATGCGGTGATATGAGCATGCGCTCCCTTTGTATGGCGGCAACGTTCCTGCATCCGTAACATCGGGGATACGCACAGAATGGCACCCGGCCTTGGACCTTCTCAGCGTGAAATGGCTCAGGATATGATAATCCTTGGATCAATCAAAGACGATGGCGATGGCGGCCTTGCCAAGTACAGCGGTCGAACCATTAGGACCCTCGAGCCAACTTCGTCGCTATGGCAGTCCGACCATACCTCGCTCCGTATCATGGCCGAGGCAGACGAGGGCGTGATAGCTCAGCGGTTGGAGCCTTACTTACCGAGTATCTTGCTTTTCCGTTGAAATTTGCACGCTTAGCTAAAGAGAGGACCGGAAGCGCATAGACCGCGGATAGTCATTATCGCGTGTGAGTCCGGACTGTTGTTATAATGAATCGCTGAGAAGTGAGCCTTTGCGGGTTTGATATTGCGCCAGGCTGGCGTTAAAGGGGCTTAATCTGGGAGATGAATGTGAGAGAAGAAGCAGGGAGAGGCATTAATAAAGGGTTCAAGGCCTTTTCGGCTTTTCGAGAGTGCATGAGGCAACAATATTCCTCATCTTCATGTTTCAGGGGCTCCAAGAACTTCTATTTCGATATCCTCCGAATCTTACAACGAGCCTCTTCAAATTCTGATTCTCCCTACATCAGATTAGCTATATTACACGGAGTATATACTCCGTAGTACCGTTCAACCGGATTATTCTCAATCCGCAACTAGAGCTTACGGTGCAACACACCTTGCTACTCTCGTTGGCGATTCAGAGACCGCCAAGGCTAACATAGTAAGGTCTAGTAATATAATACTCTCATAGAAATCACTTGCCGGTTCAGCTGGCCATTCACAACGTCGGTCTTGCCTGGCGAAACGACCAGGAGTAAAACTTTTGGGGTAGGCCATTACTCAGCTAAAGACCCGGTCAACGCTCGGGTTAAAGCAGCCAACGCTCACCCTCTAAGGTCGAACCATATAGGGCAATTAGGTTTTCCTTCTCGAGTAATTTAGGACATTTGTGCCGTGGTGTTCACCAGTGTGCCGAGTGGTACCTGCAGGCTACAGTATGTGCCTAAAAGTGGCGGAGAGTTAGGTGCCTACATAGCTAATACTTTAGGTACCTAAAGGTACTCATCAGTGTAAGTTATCCGTACGTGCCGTACATCGTTGGACGTCGGTCTGGCAGCTGTGGCAAACCCCCGCTTATCAGCTCTTGCTCCTAAAAACTAATCCACTTCCGGGAATCAAGCCCCGCCCGTCAAGATTGTGCGTCAGTAAACTTGGTGTTCCATAACAAGAAGCAATAATAATGACTCCAGACCAGCACTCCAACTCGAGCCGCCAAAAGCCTCAATGAGCCTCCTGCGTCTACTTACATTATGACTCTTAGCTGACAACCACACAACGCTCCCTGCTTCATGAAGTGCTTTGGCTACCCCAAATTACAAACCGACATCCTCGCTCTTGAGCAGTATTGGAGACCTCTTCCCAAGCACCTGATATGAAATGCTGCAGGTCTTCCAATCCTCATGGCGCCGAGCCAGGTTAACCTCGTGCCCATGGGTTTCACATGTCACCCGGCGACAGCAGTCACAGTCCTCAAGCAAATCCAGCAGAAATACTCCTGTCTGGAGACCGACATCAGTCCTTGACGAGTGCCTCTCCCAGCTCAATCCCACACGTGCATGCCTGCTAACATGTCAGCAGCTGGGTGGAACGGCCTGATCGACCCATCAGTCTGCGACAGTTGTTCTTCTTTGGACGGACATTGACAGAGAGCCGTCTCTTGAGCTCCGCAAACTATGTCCGAACCGAGTTGCCCACGAGGTCAGTTGTCCTTACAGCAAACATGATGGCCAGTCACTAATGTACCACAGGTTAGCACATCGCCTGCGAGAGATGCAACGCCTCCCGTATGTGGTTGTAACAAATCCACATTTATCCTTGGTCTACGAGCTCTACTACAAGTCCTTCGAAAGCTTTCGTCGTTTTCCCGTCATTCGAACCGTCGAGGAGAACGACGAGTTTTGCAAGGTTATTGGCGATAATCTAAAGGAGCATCTGGCCGTCATCCCAAATCTCGTTGTCGGAGTTCTCGAGTGTCAAGATTTAGTATCGCCGGATACAATGGACAATTTTGTGCAGGCCATGTTACGAGCTCGCATCTCAAGGCGTGTGATCGCTGAACAGCATCTTGCTCTAACTGAGACATACAACTCCCCGTGGCACGTGCCACAACCTAGCTCGGAGAACGAGTTTGTCGGGGAGGTTCTCCTACGTTGTAATGCCAAAGATGTAATTGAGCGTTGCGGTAAGGTCACACAAGACATGTGTCGGAGCCTAGATGGCTCTGGCCCACAGGTCCCAGAGATCAAGATCCTAGGTCATACGAGCGCCACCTTCCCTTATGTGCTCAGTCACCTGGAGTATATAATAGGGGAATTGTTACGGAATTCCCTGCAAGCAGTCATGCAGAGGTTCAGCGATCCTCAACAGAAACCACCTCCCGTGGAAGTCCTGATCTGTGAGGCACCACAGAACGTGGTCATTCGCATCTCTGATCAAGGCGGAGGTATTCCACGTGACATTATGCCGTTCCTCTGGTCCTTCAACAAAGGTCCAAGGAGTGCTTCTCGTCTACAAAATTTCAAGGACGTGCCGACTTTCGCCGCGACAAGGCAAGAAGTGAGACCTCCGTCAGAAGAGGGATCAGGCCGGAAGATTCGAGACTCATCACTCAGCACTCTGACGTCTCGGCCACCAGACTTCAGACTAGGTATGGGACTACCCATGAGTCGGGTTTACGCCGAGTATTGGGCTGGTGGACTTGAATTGCACAGTCTAGAAGGCTATGGGGTGGACGCGTTCTTGCAGATATCCAAACTTGGAAACCAGAACGAGCAATTGACGTCCCGGGCCAGCGTGGATGCAGTGTGAGGTGATCGAGGCAATTGCACTAATTACTGCACGGTGGTTGGGAACAGAGAATATGTCTTATGCAATCTTTACCCATCATCGCAAAAATGTGGACACAAATGGTAATGGCAGAGACACTGAGCCAATCTATGAATAAAGAGTGTTAGTCACAATAAAAGGAAGAGATTTATCTCTGTCGAAAGTACAGTTGCGAGGATGCACAACTTGGGAAATGGCAATTGCCATCGATCAGATATTGCCTTGAACCTCATGCCCTGCCAGCGACTATGCGGGAGATAGAACTCCAGAGGCTCGTGCGGCTGGGTTGTCGGCTTACCAGAGGTGAAGATCTCATCATGTATCAAGGGGCTGCGAAGACAGCGATAAGGATAACGACGAAAATTACACACATTTGAAATTAAGAAAGCCCATATAAATTGGCAAGGATCATGTTCCGTCAATCAGGTCATCACCACATCATGGCAGCCACATGGGCCCTCGTGATGATGGTTTTAGATGCGGATTATGTGATACACATTAGTCTCGACACACTCATCGGAGTCGCCAGCTTCACGGTGACGAAGGTATCAGCTGATGATGATTTGAGTTGGTGGTCTGGGGAAGGGAAAAAGAGAAAGAAAATGTTTGGGACGGAAGAAAATGCGGATGTTGGCATGCGTGGGCTGAAGATGCCCAAACAGGTTTAGCTGGTATCGGCGGCTCTTTTGTGCGATCGCAGGTGATTGACCGGCAAACCTGCCTAGAACAAACATTCGATTGACTGTGCCCTTACTTGTTCATTATTACGAGGTATTTAGCTAGTTGCTAGTGGAATAGGCACGAATAGGTAAGTAGCTATTGGTTTCTGCCGCCTAAGTATGAATTCATTGGTGGGATGACCCCCCAAGTTCAAGGGTTCAAGCACCTTTGCTGCAAGGGCAAAAACTGTAGGTGGAAACTGTCCAACTGCGACGTGTCTTGAGTGCTTTCTGGTTCACCTAACCAGTTGACTTAGTACCTCGAGGCGCGCTCTGTCCAATACCCACTAGGCACCTACTAGGGCCTCCCACACCTAAAAGTGACCTACCTCCCTAACAGACTCCCACCACTTAAACTGCAACCTGCAAACCATCTCCGCTCCACTCTTCGCTTCGCATCTTCTGTTCACCTTCAAATCAAAGTACCCTCTCAAAAGACCACCAACACCTTCATTCTACACATATCAACCATTCCTCATTGTACACTATTCTCCGGACAACCATCCTCGCTGCAAGTTGCACCTGTATCACCACAAAGCATCGCATGCATCACTTCCACCTGATCTCCCACTGACCACTACCACTGACCCTTGACCTTGACCCTCCCACATCCAATCTTCACCTCGACATCAATATCAAAACAGCGCACTTTTCAGCGAGCACAGCCCTTGAAACCATCCGCCTTTGTCGTCCTGCAAGTTTGATCCCTCGGCTATATAACTTTCGGGTTGGCGCCGCTCAACCTACAGTCCGGTCCTTTTTCCTTTTTGTTCGGATTGTTGTCTTGATGGAAAAATCCGGTCAGAACTTGTGGACTAGGCGTTCAAAGTATGTAACCAATTTGCTGTTATTTGGAAATGCAGAGGACCATACTAAAAGCCTAACAGCACCGGCAAGCTTTCGTTGTCCATGAAAGACCAAGATAGCAAAGACACATCAAAGACAGAATCTCCTCGATCGTACAATACCAGACGCCTGGGTGGGGATACATCTTCACACGGGCGAAACGCGTTCAATTTTCCTTCACCATCTGCTGCAAAGTCGCCCTCTGCCGCTAGCGCTTCCTCTGCGTTTAACCTGGGGAGCGGTGCATTTGCGTCCTTCGGATCCGCCAAAACTCCAAAGACTCCAGGCACTGGAACAGGCTTCGACTTTTCTAACCGCGACAAGAAGGAGAAGGAACCAGAATCTCAAGCTGAAGCAGTGGGCGGAGAGAAGGTAGCGGAAAAGAGCCTCGCCGTCAAATCGTCCACCGAACACCCCTCCGATATACGTGGAACGTCTACTACCGGCCACCGAACCTCAAGTTCACCGACTATGAGAAGTCAATCTTACAGGTAGCTGCCATCAGCACTGCAGAAAGCTTCTGGACGATATACTGTCACCTGAAGCAGCCCTCCCTTCTCCCCACCATTTCCGACTATCACATATTCAAAGACGGTATCCGTCCTGTATGGGAAGACGAAGCCAATAAGAAAGGCGGAAAGTGGATTGTGCGGCTGAAGAAGGGAGTGGCGGATCGATACTGGGAGAATGTGCTATTGGCCATTATTGGAGATCAGTTCTTCGAAGCCAGTGATGAAGTGTGCGGCGCAGTGTTGAGTGTGAGGAAGGAGGAAGACATTCTCAGTGTCTGGACCAAGAATGATGGCGGTCGTAATGTAAAGATCAGGTAAGTCTGACAATGTCTCTCGAGCGATATTGGTGACTAATGGTTTTGCAGAGACACGATCAAGCGGGAACTGGCATTCCCCGCCGACACCAGCATCACCTGGAAAAGTCATGACGAAAGCATCGCTCAGCGGTCTCAGTTGGACGACTCTCGACAGCAGAAGACCACGGGTTCGTCTAATGGACCTGAGAGGCGCCGTTACACTTTGCACGATGAAGCAGAGAAGAACAAGGTCAAAAATTCGCCCTCGTAGCATGAGGGTACTCCGCTTGGTCGGTCGGCTCTGTCGCCACTGCTTCGGGTCTGAGTAGTAGGACACGAAGAAAGGCGTGATTGCATGTTCTAGGACTGGATCGTCTATTGTCAGTGTGGATTGCGCATATCAAGGCCAATGAGTGAATGTCCTGTTTATGACGAACAGTTTATCTCTGAGCAAAGCCCAGTGACGCGTGACGGTGAAGTCATGATGGTGTCTTAGACATGCCACGAATACCTGTGCCGTTGAACTCGCTCAGCTTTCTTCCTCGTTTTTGGATATGGCTGACGGATGAATCACGTATGAGAGAGATACCGGCATGATGCAAAATTGCTCTGCCAATCTTCGAATAGCCAAACCCCACTATGGGATGCTCGCTGAAGCAGGACACGTGCGAGAAGATAGCTGTGCCAGTAAGTCCCCTGTAGGAAAATATCACAAGCATCTAGACACATGCCTGGAGACCTACATAACCTCTATATGTACAGAGTGCTTGAAGTCAAGCTCATATAACTAGTCCTTTGGTTGAGTCTTGGAGAAGCCAGACGCGAAATGTGATGAAAAGTTGCGGGGAAGGGCTAAGGAGGCCGCGAATGACAATCGATTGCCCAGTATTGAGTAACCTGGGCTTGATCAACAATAATACCATGCCATGACACACGGCAAACACATTGATTGCGCTGTACAATTTCAAGGCATCCCCACCATCATTCTATTAAACCCTTGACTACTATCCTAGAACTCTCGCCTACATCGACTTTCGACTCAGAAATGCATCCATTCGCAGCCAATGAGGAGATCATGGTTTGAGAGTGTCCACGAACATTGTCACAACGCCATCTCTCTCTTCACTGGCAGACAAAGCCCGGGATCTCAATCGCAACCTCAGTCTGATCCGCCAGCTCAGTCTCAATCAGTGCCGCTCGCCATCACCGAGTCCAATGCCTCTAGATCTACGGTTGGACGGGCAGCTATGCCATCTGCTCCTTTTACTGGCAACAGGCCTATGACACGGCGCATTACTTCTTTTCTCAATGACCATGACAGTTCCGAACGTGATCCAATTTCGGTGAGTTTCTGCCGCACCTATTCAATCTCTCTGTTCTAGTCATTGACCTTTTCTAAGCTCGAAAGTGACGAAGAACGTGGGCAGTCTCCAGTCCACAAGCAGAAGAAGCACCCTCCCCACCAACGTAGGTTCCCTCCTTGGGTCCTGCCGTTCTACATGCGACTGACCGCTGATTTTGCCTGTCAGAGCCAATACCGCCGCTCTGGGAACCCGGTTGAAGAGATTGGAAACACGAGGAGACGCAAGAGAAGAAGCCAGGCTGCTAGGTGGCGTAACGTATGCTTCACATCTTTTGAAGGATTCTCTTGCTGAGGCTTGCTCCAGACGTTCTGGCCGCAATTCAGGTGCTGTCGTGATAGAGGATCCAATGAAGAAGCAATCTTTTACAGTACGTCTTCACTCGCCCGATTCTACCAGTCTAACGTCCGTGGCAGCAACATCGTGGTTTCCGTCCGGTGAACAATCTCGATGCCCTCGACAAACGCCACGATCTGCTGAAATCCTCGCGAGAACCAACGGACAAAGAGAAGGTCGGAAGTCTAATGCTGGTACCCTTAGCTTATCCCATATCGCAATACCTAGATCCAACCGGACCACCGCGAAAAATCCACCGTCCTCCACGTCAAATTTCTCTATCGATCTGCGTGAGAACAACCATGACATTCCGAGCAAGAGACAGAAACTCGCTCACCTTGGCGGGAAAGGCTCAACTTCGTCTTCTCCCATCGCTCTAGACGATAGCCAGATAATTCCAGCATCTCCAGAATCTCCAGACGAGTTACAGTTATCCACCCCTCCCCGTCCTGAGAGGAAGAGCCTCAGGCTTAGCACGAATGATGTTCAGAATCGACCTGGGGAGCCAACCGATCTAAGTCAAATACCATCACCTTCGTCAGACGATGAGGGCAATTTCACTAGAGAATCAGCTCGCCGCCGAAAGTTTGACAAAGACACAATACTCGGTAGCTCTTCCGAAGCATCTCACAACACCATGCCCACAACCCGCACGTTCACATCTCCCTATTTTGCTGATTCTTCGACGACTTCGGGTACCGGGCATGGGATTCCCAAACTGGACACTTCAGCCACTCAGGCATTTTCCAGTCCAGACGCTTTACAAGATCAGAGCGCCAAGGCTGTTCCTGAATCTGCAACTGAGACACCTATGCACGCCTTGTCAAACCGAGATCTTTCCTCCATGATCGCTGGCAATGAAGATTTGCGCAGGATCTCGCGGCCTACCGTCGGGACTTTAAAAAAGAAGCCTCAGCCACGTGGAGGGATTCTCTCCTTTAATCTGGAAGAGGCCGTCTACCCGGAACTCCTAATATCAAATATCTACTGCGTCGAGATTGACCGTGCTGAAAAAAAGTTCTCGATCAATACCCAGGAGCACAATCTTGGGGATAGGCCGGTTGCTGGTCCTTTTTTCGCGAACAAAATCGCTCGACTTCGTGTTGGAAGCAGTCCGATCGTGATGGTCATGCTCTCGCGGGAACAAAGTCAGCTAGTGCATCAGTTGCATCTGAAATTTGTCTCCAAACGTCAGGCTCACGACTTTGTGAATAGACTAATACAATTAGTCCCATCTTTGACCGTGTGTGAGAGAAAACCGTAAGTTCCATAGCCAGTTTCTGTGTCCCTTGCTAACTGCCATCAGGGAGTGGTTGGAAGAATGTCTTAAGCTGGCCAGAACCAATATTTCAGATCTCAATGGTCGCTCACTTCTCACCGAGGAGCTAGAAGCTGAAGACTTGATGCCTGGGTCCGCTAAGGCTCAAGCTAGTGGAGCCAATGCTCGCCAAAAACGCACACGCCTGGTTGACAAGCTGGACAATCCCACCCAGTCTACAAATCAAAAGCTCGCAACCTCCAATTCAGGTCCAGTCGACACCTCGATCCACGCAGCGATTCCGCCACGACAGCTTGACTCGTTAAATCTTCTTGATGACAGTGCTGGCATTGCTGAGCAGGTCGGAACAAAGCGAAGACAAACCCGTTCGCAAGATGTTGCCCATAGAGTCTCCCCCACAAGGTCTTTGCAGGACAGTCCACCGAGGATGCGGTTTTCTGAAACAGGCAAACTCGGGAAGCCTTGGGTCAGAGATCTTGTCTATCCTAAGCCCGGCAAGCGCTCTGCAACAGTCCCTTTCGAAGACCTCAGCCGCCTTGACGATGATGAGTTTCTCAATGACAACCTCATAATGTTCTTCGTACAGTATCTCGAAACGTATATGGAGCAGCACAACCCAGAGCTTCACAAGAGGACTTACTTTTTCAATACCTACTTCTTCGAAAGATTGACAAAGGATGTCGGACGTCGTCAAATCAACTACGATCCCGTCAGTCGATGGACCAAGGCTATCGACCTTTTCAGCCGTGACTTCGTGGTCGTTCCTGTCAACGAAAATCTACACTGGTATCTCGCCATTATCTGTAATTTACCGTACTTACGGAATCCTGCTCGTCGTGAGGCTGAAGTGTCCGTTGATGAGGGTCTTGGTATTGAAGAACAAGATTCGAATTTCCAGCAAGACAAAGCCGAACTCGGCACTGAAGACCGCCCGGAAGTGGTGTCAGACTTACCCTCAGATGTACAGGACCAACTACTTCTTCGCGAGAACGAAACACAGCAGTCTTTGGCAGAATTGTCACTTAATGATGTCGAGCTCAGGAATATAACTGCTATACAATCTGAGCTCAAACGTGGTCGTGGCCGACCTTCCAAAAGCAACTCCAAAAATAATCACAAACACGCTCGAAGGTCACTCCCCAAGTACGAACCAGATAAACCTATTATTATTACGCTTGACTCGCTGGGTCTTTCACGATATGGCACATGCTCGGCTCTCAAACAGTATATTGTGGCTGAGGCCAAAGACAAGCGTAATTTGGACGTCAGCGTGACAGACATTGCCGGTATGACAGCTAAAGAAATCCCTACGCAGAACAATTTCAGTGATTGTGGTTTATATCTTTGCATGTATCTCGAGCAATTCGTTGCCGACCCCTATAAGTTTATCTCCAGAATCCTTCAACGACAAGAAGATGCACAGGGGTGGCCGAAACGAGTTCAGAGCGAATCCTTGAGATCCAGACTGAGGACCTTGATCATGGAGACTCATCGTCGACAGGAAAACGAGGAATCCAAGGACGAAATTCCTAAGGTTGGAAGCATTATGGTCGACACGCGATCAGAATTACCGACGGTGCTCAAACCACGAACAAAGCAAGACATCGAAGATGCCAAACGAAGATTCTCGGACTTTACAGATGGCCGTGCCGAGATTCTGAGTGGAAGCAAAGCAACAGCAAAGGAAGTCATTCATAACCCACCGACATCTGTACATTCTGAGCCGGCTGATCCGTCCATTGGAGATAATTCTATCCACGGCGATGTGAGCTCTGCACCGTCTTCAGAAGATCCCGACACTTCTATCCAACTTCTCTGCGATGGAGACCGAGGGGCAGTCCAATCGCTATCGCATCACTCAAGTGGGGGAGCGGAGCATGCCTCGATCTCAGACTCGGCAGGATCAGATGCTGAAAGTGTCCAAGATGAGAGCAACAAACATGGACTCGAACAAGGACTTCGTCACACTCAAGCACCTACAGATAGCTCGAAGTCTGTGCAGCGGCCAAGCGCCTCGTCGAATCAGACACAAAACCAGTCGTGCTCACATAATTCCCCTGCCGAGTTGGCGGCTCAACTTCGTTCGCAACACGAAGCTCGAAAACGAAAGCGAAGTCCTGACGATCTTAGTCACTCACCAAGAGTCATAATGCGAGATCCGGGTTTCCTTGCCGGCATAGAAGGATGGGCAGGTGACTCCCCGGGTGGACGTTCTAAGCAGAATGGTCAATTTTCAGGGGTCACGGATGAAGCCGAGGAGCCAGTGGTAGAGGTCCACGCAAGTCCGGATTTAGAGCCTGTGGAGTTGTCACCACCACGCAAGCGCAAAAGAAAGGCTCCTCTAACAGGACACGATGCACAAAGCATTGAGCCGGAGGAGCTTGAGTCTCGAGCTCTAGCGACCCCTGAAGGAGAATCACTGCATGGAAGCGGTAATAGAACATTCAAATTCACCACGAAGAAGAACCCGCCGAACGATTCAACTCCACTACGCCACAGCCGCCCCAAACGAACCTCGCATGTTGACGAGTCTGAGACTTTCGAAGGATTTGACAGTGATAAGGGAACAAAGGACGATGATGACGATATGCTCTTGAAGTGAGCAATTCTGCATATTGCATGAAACTGGCGCAGAAGAGGGTTTCAATTTCTGTAAAGCTATCAAATAGATAGAGACCTGCTCATCGCGAGCCTTTTCATTAAATGGCTTGTGCTGTTACTGCTAGTTCTAAGAAATTCCGTCTGATCGCTGTGACCGAGCCTTCATACGTCACATGGAGTAGATACAGCATTCAAGGCCTGGCATTGCTGGTAGAGAAGTTGTTAGTTTTCGTCTCACGTATGCTTATAAATGCAAATCCTCGACTTCTAAATAGCCCTTCGTCAATACACATTTAATCCCTTGTCACAACTGATTGCTGTGTTAGGTGTCAGGTTTTCGACCCATCCAATTCCTGTGTTCGACTTTCGTGAGGGGAAACCGCCGGAAGTGTACTTTTGCAGAAAATATATTCCGGACCTCGGAGGTTTGCAAACGTGGTGAGGAACCATAAAATAGATCGACGGCTTCTCCAAGAATTGACCATTCGGGCTGGAAACACGTTTTCAGGCCGTGTGCAAATACTGTATACCGACCTGCGTATTGCTACTTCTTCCTCTTTTCAAGAATCAATTCCGACCGTGTATGAATCGTGCCTGAGGGGGTGGATATAAGAGTCTAGACACTTCACCCGTCGATCTATCCATCCATTCAAGCAACCATCCGACTAACTACAACGCACCAACACAACGGATCAAGCAACCTAGATATGGAATACATCTTCCCCAAACCGCCACGCGACCTACAAGGCCGAGTCGCGATTGTCACAGGCGCAGGCGCACACGGCGACGGGATCGGCAACGGACGGGCAGCGGCGATCCTGCTCGCCGACGATGGCTGCGCGGTAGTATGCGTGGATCTCGACGTGACGCTGGCCCAGCGCACGGCCGAGATGGTGGCGGCCGAAGCCAAAGGGAAAGCCATCGCCGTGCAGGCCGATGTCAGCGTCGAAGCCGACTGTGCGCGCGTCGTGAAGACGGCCGTCGAGACCTTCGGCCGCCTCGATATCCTGTTCAACTGTGTGGGCATTGGCGGCGCGCCAGGCACGGCTGTCGATGTCGACATGGCCGCGTGGTCGCGCGGCATGGAGATCAATGTCTCCAGCATGGTCATGATGGCCAAGTATGCGATTCCGGAGATGAAGAAGAATGATGACGAATGGGGCTACCGTGGGAGTATTATCAATATGGGCTCGGTGGCCGGGATTAAAGGGGGGACGCCGTCGTTGCTGTATCCGACGTCTAAAGGGGCGATTGTCAATCTGACACGAGCGATGGCGGCGCACCATGCGCCGGACGGCGTCAGGGTTAATTGTGTTTGTCCGGGGATGGTGTATACGCCGATGATGTATGCGGGTGGGAGGATGTCTGACGAGGCGCGCGAGGGTAGGAAGAATAGGAGTCTGCTCAAGACCGAGGGCAATGGCTGGGATGTGGGTGCGTCGGTCAGGTTTCTGGCTGGGCCGCAGGCTCGTTGGATTACAGGGGTCATTTTACCTGTTGATGCGGGAGTCACGGCGGCGGTGGGCACGGATCTGCCAAAGTCGGCCAGTGTCAATGGGTGAGGAGGATCGAGCAGCATGGAAAGGGAGTGGGATTCGGTGCGATGGACATGAATTTTTCTATTGCACTTTTCTATGGACCAAAACGCCAACGCTCTATGGGAAAAACACAAAAACGCCAGGGATGCCGCAAGTTTTACAGGACCGATATCATGAATGCCACGAATCATCAAACTTCTCTTCGACGCTTTTGATGAGATCTGCCAATCTCCCTCTTTCGCTCCTTCTTCCGGTCCCCCTTTCGCCTCTTGGCAATTGCTGCTCTCTCCGGTTCTGCTACCCTTTCGATTCTTCGTTTTGTCCTCCTTTCGTCTCTTCGTTGACGCATGATCTTACTGACTTCGGTAAGCGCTTTGATATAGTCTGCATCTCCTATCTTGCGCTGTAGTCCTTCCATTGCATTTTGAGCCAACTCCACCAGATTTTGATATGTGGCCGAGAATGTGGGGTCTGCTGATCGTGGAGCGATAGTGTTTGTGTCCGTGAGATGTTGTAGAGGAAGTAGGATGGCTCTGATGGCTGCACTGTTGAGGCTCTGTGGTGACAAGTCCGGCAGTGCTGCAATGAAGAGCTGCAATGCTGAGATCTTTGGTTGCAGGCTATTTGATTTGAGGAGCTTGATCTCCACACGCAGAATACCCGCGACTTGGTCCATGAGGTATTGTATAGCAGGAATCTCTTTTGTCTTCTTTGGCTCATCATCGTCAGCAACAAGTCCATCTACTTCGTCGACCAGCTCCGAATCGCTCTTCTCGGCAACTAGCATTGTCAAACCATTGACGTCCAAGCATTTCGCCATGATTAGGAGATTTGCTGTCGTTTTGATGCTCAGACTTTCGCTGCCATCAAGTCGTCTTAGAGTTCGCACACTAGATCTCAGCGCAGTGAGAAAGTCATCGGCCCCAAGGCGAAGACCATGCCCGCTCACTAAAGGGATTGTGTTGCGGGTATCTGATGGACAGTCCTGGAAGAAATCTTGGACTAGGCTCGCAGCTGTGACCTGGATCCAAGTATTGGAGTGACCGAGAAGTTTCCACACTGGAGACCATAATTTGGCCTGCCTTTGCTGCAGCACCAAGGATGGTTGAGTCTTGACAAGTTTTGAAAGCAGAATAAGTGACTGGAACTGAAGCTCCCATTCATCCACATCATCTGTCTCCTGCCTGCGCAATGATTTCGAGATAGTTTCTCGCAAATGAATTAGGTTCGCTTCTGCAACCTTGACGCCGGAATCAAGCAAGATACCATAAGCCTGCATGCTGATTTTCTGCAACTCCAACTTTTGGTCTTGCACGATCCACGATTCTAGGGTTTCTAGAAACTCGTCCAACCGTTTAGTGTCAGCCGAGCGGAACAATTGACCAAGGAGGACGCCAGCGAGTTCGCGACAAGTCTCATTTTCGTCGTTTGCCATGCGCAGGAGAACGTGGATGAATAGAGATGCAGCAAGGTCTTCAGCAGTTTCGCCCTTGAGCTTGAGTATCAGTGTATTGATGGCTTCCATGACTGACTGTCTGCCTTCTGGATGATCGTATTCGAGATTTTTCAACAAGAACTTCTGTTGCTTGGACCAACGTGCCGTACTCTGGGGATATTCAAGGAGGAAATGAACATAAACCCCTCGAGCGACATCTCTTGCACTACGTGCATGATTCGTTACCATCATTATGCCGATTTTGTCAACAAGATCGTATAATTCTGGTGATTGAAATTTGCGACTCATGACTGCTCGAATAAAGTTGAAAGTGACACCTTGTCTATCTGGTTCCTCAATATCAGGCGTTATCCGGTGCAGGAGTTCTGCAATATCTGAATCACGAAGTTTGACTGTTTTTCGTTCTCGAAGCATTGCGGATATCAACTTCAGTGCGGCTTGTGCACCTTCCTCATTCGTGTTGGTAGAATTCCTGACCATCTTGATAGCCTCCATGACATACAGTGGAGCGTTCAGATCCAACTCGGGCATCTTTAGTCTCAAAATTGCAGACAAGAGCCTCAGAGCGGAGATTTTGACGTCCTCTGATGCTTCAATAAGTGCGTCACCAATCACGGGCAAGAAACCATGCACGTTCTCCGGCGTAGAAAGCTCATCGTGTTTCTGCAAGGTTGATCGAACAAGATCCAGAGCGAATCGTGCAAGTTTGTAGAGCAGAGGTGAAGCTCGCGATGTTGTTGACTTGTGTGATGCTGTCAATTGGACCAAGTATCGTTGTCTATTCTTCTCGTCTTGGGTAAGTGCCCTTGCTGGGGTCGCATCCCTCTGCTTGTAGAAAGCTTGAATGAGTTGATAGGCGAAGACCAAAAGCTGCCGGTGACTTGCGGCTGGATTCTGTGAGACACCAATTCCCAGCCTCCGGATAAGCTCATCAACTTGCCTCACTTGTTTGGTCGTCAAGGTCCCTGACAGAATGGTCTGAATAGGTGAGACTAGCTTCGAAAGAGCTGGAACGCTAGTTGAACGTGCTAACAATTCCATTGAATCATAGCTCTTGTTCTTCTTCACCTCCTTCATACTACTGATGTAATCTTGGTTTTCCTTCTCCTGCCCAGTTGCGCCGAATGTATCATCAATCACAACCGAGACCAAATCATCGATGCAGTAGTCCATAGCCCCCACGTCGGCTTCAGGAGCTAGTGCAAGCAAGATGGAGTGAAGTGTGTAAGATAGCACATGCAGTTGATAACCCCGAGTCAATGCTGTTCGCAATTGATTGACCACGAACTGCACACTAGAAAAGCCCAGTAGGACGACGATCTGCGAAAGAGCATTCCGCGCTACGTCTCGCGACTCCTGCGTTCGACTTCTGAGAATGTTCGCAATATCAAGGACAACAGGTGCAGCCGCCAGAGAAATTTCCTCTTCCGGCAGCATCTTGATGAGCTTGATGTTTGTCACAGCGATAGGGATCCGGAAGCTGATCTCAGTTTCATCTTTATAGTGGACCAGTTCTGCAAGCTTCGGGATAAATTGTGTTCTCAACTCTTGCTGCAGGGCAGTCTTTCCTGAAATCGACATTCCTAGAATTGGTTTCTTGTCTTGTTTTAAACAATCTTCGGTTTCTGGAGATCTGCTTGCACACAGCAGAGCATCCGCCGCATGTCCTAAAAGCTTCACAGAATTCTTCTGACTGTCACCCGCAATGCCAATATCGTCTTTATATCTGCGAAATAGGATTTTGAACTGTTTCCAGTCGATCCATTGCAAAAGGATTGCCATAGCAGCAATCGATTGACCTTTCACGCCTTGTAGAGATTCATCCCCAGTTGAATCATGAACAAACTTTTCCAAAAGAGGTATGAAAAAGTCTGCTATATTGTTATGGCTGATCAACCCCTTTTCAACCTCGGAAACAAGTCGTCTGATGGCACGAACACGACGATGCTGTTGTATATGGAGGATGTTCGAGAAAAATGAGGCTTCTTCGTCATTTCCAACGAGCAGCACAGTCATGTCAACTAAGTCTGGATCACCACGGAGGTGTTGAACGAGGAGACCGAACAGAGATACGAAATCTGCCCTCACGTGTTCTGAGTCATCTCTGGCACCTTTTCTCACTGCAGGTAGTAGACTCGACCTGATCATCTCTCTATGGCTTGAATACTCGGATTCACATGCTTTGACAACAAATTGTCTTAAACATGCTAAAGCGTTTGAGCGAATAGAAAAGTCTTCAACTGTTCGGACGAAGAATAACAAATTGTAAACAATAGGGAGCCATAGCGTGGTTTGCGGGCCTTCAATCTGAAGGGAAGTAATTGACGCAAAGGCCTCCAATCTTTTCTCGTAGTCGTATTCTCCTAGGCGCTGAGAAGAAATCGAGTTCATGTCGAGACACAGCTGTACCACCCGAGTCAGCTCGGGCTCATGTCGCGCCAACAGTGCTAACATTTGACACAGAATTTGGCGATTGGCATCGTCTTTAAAATAGTTGAACATTGTAGAAACAAGTATCCATAAAGATTGAGAAGTTGCGCCCTTGCTCAGGTTCTCGTCGGTGCCCAGAAGACTATTGATCGACAAAAGCAGTTTGCTCTTAATCTCTGGTGACAACTTGTACGCCGAGCCCTCGAGAAGGGTCTGCAGCAGAACGATGGTTTTTTCTTTCGTTTCCGTTGACATCGCAAAAACTGCCAACCTTGGCAGGGATGATGTGACAGCATTGAGAATATCCCTGGGTGGAGTCTGTTCCAAGAGCACAGTCAGTGCTGACAGGAGAGCGTCGGCTTCAGCTTGCATGTAATCTCGAGCAGCATTGCGACCAACAACAGCGTCTTCCGCTAATGTCAGCCAGGGAATTACAATTTCTTCAAGAATGTAAACTTTAACATCTTTTTGCGCCGAGGGATTTGTGAGGCACTGCCAGAATACCCCTGCCAAGCGTGAATCGTAGCTCTCGAGATATCCAACGAGACTGTGAGAGTGAGTCCAAACAGCGAACAAACGTAGCAGGCCTGATATACCCTGACTTGTTTCTGTTGCGAACAGTTCAAGCCTAGGACTTATGACTCTTTCGAATACAAGCGCTAGGAAAGGCGACCATTCAATAGTTGGACAGTGTTCAGAAAGCAAAACCAAGCATTGTATCCCTGTGCGTCGAATGCTTCGTGATAATGCCGAAGCTGAGGCTGTGTCTTTGGAAGCGTGCACAGTGCAAAGGACAATGGCATCCACAATCTGCTCGCCAAATACCGCAAACTTGCTTTTCATGGTTTCGAGAAAAGCTAGAAGTAAGCGAAGAAGTCCATACTGTTGATCTTCGGGCACAACTAGCTGACTCACAAAAGAGTCTGTGGTCTGTGAATCTTTCAAACGTACGTCTTTTAGAGCCCGAGTGTGATGTCTAGAAAGAGGGTGATTTCTGGCGCAGTCAGCCTGAACAAACTCCTCAAAATCGATCTTCGTCTAGCTTCTTGCGAGCCTGTCGATCCTGCGCGACCAACAATCGAGCCAAAAATCAACCTCAACAAAACCGGAAGTAGTACTTTTCGATCATCTGATTTGATAGATGTCTCTCCTTCCTCAAGACTCAAAAGTTCTCCCAGGTCAGCCGGGCTCTTCTTGTCCTCAGCAACATCGAGCAGTGTCTCTTCGTATGATATCAGGATAGGATCTTTCCATTTCAGAACCGCACGTAGAGCAGACTTTCTGATGTCACTATTACCGTTGCTTAACAGCGCGGTCAACTTCTCCAACACCTCCGAAGACCTGAAAAGTACACGAGGATTATTGAATTTGGTGAAGAGCAGGACGAGTTCCTTGCGATCCGGTAACGACCATTCGTGATCGTCAATCTCTGGACTCAGGGTGTGGGAAGATATTGAGGCATCAGAGTTTTGATGAGGCTGTAATTCTGCACGATTCAGTGGAGCAGCTAGGAAAATCGGAACCATTAGTCGTGATCGACGTTCTGCTGAAGAAGAAAGTGAATTCAAGACTTGCAGACCCAATAATCGAGCATTAGGCGGCATAGTGGAAGTTTCGAGATGATGTGACTTGTCTATTCTGATACGTAGACTTTTTTCAGGATCACAGAGATCATCAAACACCTGATCACTGATGTTGTCAACATGTGAGAGGTTGGTGCACTCGAATTGGGTTGGTTTGGCTTCTGGCTTTTCCTGCTCGGAAACGGGGAGTCTTGGAACATTGGGAGTTCGAATCCACTCAAAGACGACATTCAAGATGGTCTCTTCAGTTTCTGAGTTCTCAACTAATTTTGCAAGAGCATCGCAAACATCCTTTCTGACTTTGTCGTGAAAGTGAGACAATAGGCCGAGGCAAAAGAACGGAACCATATCTTGGAGGATAGAGATGGAAGTCAAGCTGTTCTGATATCTAGGCAACCGCCTCAACAGCATTGACAGTTGTCGAGCATCGGCTGGTGTGTAGGGGGTATTGAGAATTTCCGACATCAGGGAAATGGACTCTCGAACCGCAGGGTCTACCATTTTCGGCAAAAGTATGTGGAGCATCTTGAGAGACTCCTCTTTTAAGGATTTTGAACCTTTGAGTAAATTTTGCACCAGACAGCTTCTTGCCTTTTCCAAAACCTCACCGTCCTCAAGTGTGAGATTTGACTCAAGTAAGGTGTTGCACAAACGTAGAAACAGTGGCGAGGAAAAACTGGTTGATGTGACAGTAAGCAGGCTTGGGACTAAATCACTGTGCTTGTATTCCGCTTCAGGCAGGGCGATAAGATAAGCTTCCAAGCCCCAGCCAAGTATGAGAAGTTTTCGCATGTCGATTTCGAATGTGGAATCATCGATCGTAGCAGTAATCATCCTCAGTAAGCCATGTAACAGCCGAGACCTGCTTTCGCCATCCTTAGCAAATTGTGTATTTTTGACTAAGCGTAATCGTCCAGCAAGAGCTTCGAGTGAGTAAGTGGCGTTCTGGGAAGGGATGTCTTCGATTTGTTTCATCACCAAATCTGAAAAATTCGAAGGACATTCGACCAAGTTGTTGGCACCAGCCTTGCTGCTGATGAGATTTTCGGAGCCTAGGTGTTCCAGAGTGTAAAGAAGGCCTTGCTCGTCTTCAGACCATCGTGTATGGATATATTGCTGAAGTTGAGGAAGCACAAGATCCACGAAACGATCTTTCCCCATATCCGCGCAGATGACCGAGAAGGCGAAGAAGTCTCGTGGCGACAAATGCGAGATCAACAGACTCAGGATCTCCTTGGAAAACGGTAGAAGCTGATCCATTGGCGCATATTGAAGGATCTCTGCGGCAACTTGAATAACTAGCCGGTTTGACGTCCTCTTCATCTCGACTTTGTTCATAGAGACTTCCCAAAGTTGTAAAAAGGTCTTGATAGTTTCTGGCCAAGTTCGGACCCTGGTTCCCTTTCTTGTTCCGACCATGACATGCAAAAGTTGAAGCGGCCATGCCCCGTTCATTTCATCAGTCGAAGTCACTTGCCGTTGGCAATAAGTCAAGATCGTGTCCAGGATTGGTTGAAAAGTGGTACCATTAGTCTCATGGACGAGAGCGATCACTACACCAGTGATGGTGGTTTCAACATTTTCATCTCCGGAAAACGTATCACCTGAGGCAAGTAAGGATTGGACAAGACTGTCAGCGCTTGTGTAGAGCTGGTTGTCTATTCCTTTACAGCTCTCCACGAACAGACTCATTACTCCACCTTGAAGGGAATGAAGGGTTGCTGGCTGCTGCGTCTCGACAATGCGACCAAGTAGATAACTCACAGCCAGATGAAGTGGAGCTCTCTTCTTACGATATACTGCAGCAGCCTTCCTCACCAGGAAAGCCAGAGCTTCTGCACTGAATCGGACAATATAATCTCTCTTTGCAGACAGATATGGAATCATGATTCCCAACAGAGGCCGCAAATCGTGTATCAAAAGTCTCGAGAGGAATTTGAACATCCATGCGAGACAAGTAAAGCACCATTCAATCACATCGGCACTCTCATGATTGACTGCCACGTTTGTAACCACCTCGACTGTTCTAGCAAAATATTTCTCGTATTTCTGGCCGAGATCATGCGCCAAGTGGGCCAACAAACTGAGCAACGGCTCCAAGGCCAGGACATCTTGTTTTTCGATATGTTGCACCAACAAGGCGAAGATTTTGTCTGCATGATGTATGATCTGGGGCAAATTTTCACTTAGAGATGTGACCTTGTTCGAGAAGCTCGTAAATGTTAGGGTCAAGTTCAACTCGGCCCACTGTTCGAGCGATTCGTGGAAGAAACTGTGAGAGAGACTAGTTGCGCTGTTTTCGACTTTGTTGTGATCAACCACATGGATCGGATCGATCTTCAATTTTGCGATTCGCTTCGTGAAGGATTCGTAGCGATGGAGTTTTGTCGTCGGCGTCGGTTTGGCCTTGCGAGTCCTTCGAACGGGATCGCCAAGCGTCCCGGGTGATATGGGAGCCATACTCGTGAGGTTACCGAGAAAATATTTGATTCATCTCATATGTTGAGCAGCGGCTGGCAAGGACAGGCACAAGAGTACCAGCTGTAAACTGCGGGCGATATGCATATAATCAAGTCGATGAACATTATTCCAAAAAATCTTTGGATCTGCGTCGAAAATTTCCCCGCACAAAAATCCTTGTTGTCTGACGATAAAGTATATCGCTTAGATGCGTGTTAGACAGGGGTGAAACAGTGGAAATGTTGCTTAAAAGTGAGCGACAGACGATGTCACCGCGCATTTTGAGGAAATACAGTGAAGCAAAGATTCCAATGCACATGGGGAGACGATAATACGGAGAAGTGAAGGACCGTGTTAGTCACCTGCAAGTCCTTCAATATAAATGCCTCTATTTTGACTGAGCCTGTCTGTGGCTTTATCTCATTGCTATGCATATTGCTCTCGTCAAGAATCTCTTGTGTTCTATCCTGAGTGAGGGACACGCGACGCGGTCCTCCAAGTTCAGACGCTGACAACAATGGGGGTTTCAAAAATGTGAGTCTCGTCAATATTCATGTTTTGGTGGGTTTTGACAGGTTTAGATTGGTGGTTGGAGCCATTCAGGGCAAGTTCAAGAAAGCGTTTGAAAAGATCGGCAAACTGCAAACGAAACAGAATTTCGATCTTGCAATCATCGTAGGGGACGTCTTTAGCTCTTCTCCTAACACCGATTTAGAAGAGCTGAAGGCGCTGCTCGATGGCATTATCAAAGTTCCTTTGGCAACCTACTTTTCAGTTGGTGACTCGGCTTTCCCAGAAGTGGTCAAACAGAAGCTAGAAGCTGATGAAGACATCTGCTCGAACTTGTTCTATCTCGGTCGTAAAGGCACCTTTACCACCACCGAAGGCATCAGAATCGTGACGCTCGGAGGTCGCTTAGCGCAAGCAGAGGCAAATGCTGAGAAATTGGGAAAATGTGATCCCAAGTACCTCGAAATCGATGCACGTGGACTTCATGGTGCAAATTCCGCGCACATCCTGCTCACTAATGATTGGCCGTCCACCATTTCTGCTGGCTCAAAGATCGAATTACCCGCCGAGCTGAAGGAACGACCTGGCTCCCAGCCTATCTCAAACCTTTGTCAAGCATTGAAGCCTTGGTATCACTTTTCTAGCTCTCCAGAAGCAATCTGGGAAAGAGAGCCTTTCATGCATGTCCTCGAATATGACTCACTTGAGCAGCCGGAAGTTACGAGATTCAAGAGTCTTCCAAGTGTTGCTGCTTCTACAAAGGAATGGATGACTGCTTTCTCCTTGGATACATCAAGACCCCCACCAACATTAGATGCGCCTACCCAGTCACCGTTCGTGCGTTCTTCGCCGCCGCGTAAGCGACCTGCTGTCGATGATGGGCACCAGTGGTATGAGCGCGGTGGACGACAAGGACAATCAGGTCGTCATAATAAACGCCCAAGAAAAGATCGATTCGATAATAGTGATTGCTTCATGTGCCTCAACAAACCAGAGTTCAAACAGCATATGGTGGTATCTATCGGCGACGAGAGCGTTGTGACTACTCAACGTGGTCCACTGTCAACCATGTCAACGTTTCCTCAACTATCGTATTCAGGACATGCCATGATTATCCCTTTGTATCATGCGGCAGACGAGCAAGCCCATGGGAAACGATCATTGCAGGAGGTGACGAATGAGTTCCAGGAGATGAGCAGATTCCGACAAGCTCTGAGCAAGATGGTTGGTTCGAAAAGTCAAGGTCAGCTCGGAACTGTGTGTTGGGAAGTACATCGAAATGGCATCCGACATCATCACTGGTCACTCATCGCTTGCTCTGCAGAACAAATCAAGAAGGGGTTAGTGGAAGCTGCTTTTAAAGTGTCAAGGGAACGACATGAATATCCAGCATTTGAGGTATGTGAACCGGAGGACCAGCTACCCTCAAAGTCCGACTACTTCAGAGTCTGGACTTGGGCATCAGATCCTGTTGAAATGGCCGACGTCACAAACGGTGACAGTCCAAAAGAAAAGCCAGGAGTAACAAAATCGATGTTTCTGCAACTGCCAGAAGACCTGAAGTTCAATATCTGGTTTGGAAGGGAAGTGATGGGTGGCCTACTAAAGCTGGAAGATAGGGTGAATTGGATGCACGCATTGCTGAGAAAGGATGGGAGCGAGCAGCTCGCGGAGGAGGAGGACGCAGAAGGCTTGAAGAAGGACTTTGAAGGGTTTGACTTTGCCATGGAATGAGATGAAGTATCTGCCAGCTTGATGATGGTCGTCCGAGGTTTTGACTCAGGCCGAGAGACTTTCATGCTCGCCGACAATTTGGCCATTTCCATTAGATCCATTGCGCACTCTAATCTAATAGAATGCAAGAAGCTGGATGGCGGGCATTCTAAGGCTATCTCTGCATCAAAACCAAGTCTGCCCATAGACCGGCGGCGATAGAAAGCTCCAAGACGAAGCATCATAGGAAAGGGATGGTGAAGGGAAGGCCTCAGCCGCGGTAAGTGGCAAGGAGGCACGGAGCCTACCCTGGAAATGGTTATGGCCACAGCTTCGTACATGAGTTTGATCCTAATTTACTACCCGTCACTTTAGACTTGTGACAACAGCCACACCGCCCAGAAAGTAGCAGTCCTGTGTCTCCTGGGCTGAGGGTATGCACTCATGGGAACACAAATCAACTTTGGCTCTGATGGCAGGTGGTGGCCAAATTGGAACTTCGCATCATATTGTTTGTGGCGTCAGGGAGGACGAATACATGAGCGAGCTTTTCTTGTATAGCGTATTGGCCTCGGAGAAGGTAGTGACTTCCTCCTTGTAACATATCAGGTGCTTGCGTACCTGCCCAAATCATCAGGTGCACTCAGTGCAGTCGGTTAATTCGGGCTAATGATTTTCCATTCATTGGCCACATGCCAAGAAACACACAATAAAAGATTGAAGACGATAGGAAAGATTCACGCTCAAACAAGAAATTGTACGTTATACTCTACAGGCGAACCATCAATAGTAGCAGCAGGCCCAGGGATCTTGGAAAATGGACTTGGATACTCCTGGAAACGCGCCAGACCCAAAACTGGGGAACCCATCCACGCCGTCATCCCCTTCTTGGACATCCGGAACCTTACACGAGGCTTGAGTTGCTTGAATTTCTCCATCTGATCGGGTCGAAGACCCGACCACAGCTACTTGGACCGAGACAGACTTTGGTCTTTGAGTATGTATCGAGGCCTGGGCTGGCTAGAACACGACTCTTTCTACAGCAGTGACCAGGGGCAATTTCTCTGACCGTGGCCTTGGTCATTGCGCAAAGGGTTGGAGTGATTTCCCCAACGTTGGGTTCCTATAATGAAGCTGCTGTCATTCATTTCAATGTTGGCCTTTGCTCCCACACCTGTCACTGAAACTGGCGTGTTGTGCGTGCTTGATTGCCAAGATTCCTTCGTTCCAGTTAATTCGGTACGTTCGGCGAGACAAGCGACAAATGTCATGACCTAAGAGTGCCCACGGTAAGCTTGCAAGCTTCTAAGCATTTGGTAGAGCTCTTCTACAACAAGGTCAACCATCCGCAGTCAACCATCTGTCAGCGCTACCACTAATTTTACAAGCTTTTTATTCTCTGGCGAGATCTCGATTAACATGGTTGAGCTGCTCTCCGAGCTTGCCTTGCCACATGCACGTCCTTCAACATTTGCCTCGTATTTTCTTCAGGCACAATCAGCTGATTTGACTCTGCGCATGGCCAGAACCACAAACTATATGCAATGACTATGACACTGACTTGAGTTCGTTTAACCATCATGCTTGAGTTTGTCACAAGGGGGCCGCATCTGGCGTGTGGCTCCAGCTGGTCGAGTAAACCCTCGAGACTGCCGCACGCATTAAAGATACCGAGCATGCCCGTCGCAAAGACCGCCCTTTCTCACGATTCTTCTTCCATTGCAAGTCTCGTGTCCTCAGGTCCGATATCGAGGGGTTTGCCCTCTGCCATTCCTTTTTCCAGTCTCTCACTACGTTGCCAGGGTAGGCAACTGAAATACCCACCCGCCACTCCTTTCTCGGCTTACGGATACAAATCGAAGAACGATTCATTGTGACATTCTCCACTTAATCACCAATCGACATGAAGTTTGGCAAGGGAACAGGGCTAGTAGCCCTTGGGCTCGCAGGAAATGTCGTTGCAGACTGGCCAGCGGACGGCGGTGGTGCTACAACCGTGACAGGAGATATCAAAACTCTTACCGGCGGTGCTTGGTCTTCCGCTCCTCCGGCTCCTCCAGCCCCCAGTACTGTTACAGCGACGGTGACTGCCACCGCAAAGGTCACGATCACTAATACAAGCACTGTGACTGCTACGACGACGACCACAGAGACCTTGACCAAGGAAGCAACCACTGTCTATCGATCAACTGTCATCGTTGCACCGGGCTATTGTACGTCCACTATTGTCAACGTGGATGCTGCTAACGGCGGAAAACCATGGCCACCACCACCGCCCGCCTCCACCGCAAGCCCTCCGGCAAGCAGCAACGTCCCTGCTCCGCCGCCTGTTGCTCCTACAGGTTCTAAGCCACCAGCCCCCCAGCACCTCCGTCCCCTCCGGCGTCTACTGCTACGATTACCAACAGCGGAAAGCCGCCAGGACCACCAGCTCCCTCAACTGGTACTGCCACCACCGTTACCAACGGCAATGCCACTACCGTGACCCTTGTCGAGCCTTCTGCGCCACCAGCAGATGGAAGTTGGCTCGACTGGGCCAATGATGTGACCACGATCGGTACTGACGCAGATGTTTGGGTCTGGACCGGAGTAGGTCCAACTGCCACTCAGAGTGGGCCAGCTCCCACCTACACTGGAGCCCCTGCTGGTGGTAATGGCTCGCTCCCTGAACCTGGCTCCCCATTCTCGAATGTGACAAAACCCTATGAAGCTCTCCCTGAAGGCAAGTGCAACACTGCTGCTGACCGTAGCAAATGGTGCGGTGGGCAAACAATTCAGACCGACGCCTACACTGCTGGTTACAAGAGTGGCAATATTTGTACCTATGACTTTACCATCACGAACACTACCATAGACTTCGATGGCTCGGGTCCTAAGATGGCATTTGCTATCAATGGCCAGGTTCCTGGACCGACTATTGAGTGCAACTGGGGTGATATTCTCCAGGTCACCGTCCACAACAATCTGCAGGATAATGCCACAACGATTCACTGGCATGGTATTACTCAAAAAGGTAGCAACGACCAGGATGGTGTTCCTGGCGTCACCGAATGTGCCATTGCTCCTGGTTCATCTCGCACTTATACCATGTGGCTTGAGCAATATGGCACTGGTTGGTATCACTCTCACGCTCTGGCTCAATACGGCGATGGCATCCGAGGACCCATGATCATTCATGGACCTGCCACTGCTAATTACGACGTTGACATGGGAACCGTCATGATCGATGATACTTTCCCCGTAACAGCGCAGCAGCAGAACGAGCGCATCGCTCACTTTGGACCTTCCGGGTAAGTTGTCTCGTCCTGGCTGCTTTGTAGCGCAGTCTGTGCCTTGATTCACGCTTTGACATAATCCATACTGACCGCATGATTTCCAGTACTGTTAACTACCTACTCAATGGACACAACACCATGGCTGATCTTTCCGCGGGTCAACATACCCTATGGTCGGTCACTCCAGGCAAGAAGCATCTCTTCCGTTTGATCAACTCTGCATCGCAAAACATGTACTCGGTTCACTTTGATAACCACAAGATTACCGTCATCTCTATCGATTATGTTCCCATCGTTCCATATACCACCGAATGGCTCAATATTGGTATTGGTCAACGTTATACAGTCATCGTGGAAATGGACCAGCCCGTGGGTGGTTACTTCCTCCGTGCTGTTACCCAGACTGGTTGCCCGTCTGGGTGCCAGAACACTGGTTTAGGCTCCGCCAACGGTATCATCTTATATAAGGGCGCGCAGCCATACTTGCCAACAACCACTGTCTCCAAGACTCCTGCAGACTTCAATTTCTGCTTGGACGAGCCACTTGCATCGCTAGTCCCCTTTAATCAGAAGGCTGCCGGTACAGTCGAACAATTCTCTGCCACCGTATCCACTCTTCCTGCCGGTAATGTTGCACAAGTCGCCACTAGTGACGACGGCACAGTCTTCCGTTGGTTCTTGAACAATGGTGCTATCAATGTCAACTATACTCAGCCAACTCTGCAGACTATTGCACAGGGTGGTAACAACTCCTTGATCTCCAATCCTATCACCCTTGGAACAGCCAACACATGGGTATACTTTATCATCCAGAATCAATTCTTCGCATCTCACCCAATGCATTTGCATGGTCACGATATGAGCGTTCTCGGTCAAGGTACTGTTTCCTGGGATCCTTCCCTAATCTCAACCTTGAACTTTGCCAATCCAACTCGTCGTGATACTGTCATGCTTTCAGGATCTGCCGGCCCTGGTGCTCCCCCGGGCTATACCGTCATTGGCTTTGAAACAGACAACCCAGGTGCCTGGTTGATGCATTGCCATATCTTGTGGCATGCCGACGGGGGTCTTGCTCTGCAGTGGGTTGAACGGCCAACCGATATCTCAGCATATGCCAATGCTCAATCTTTCAAGGATGAGTGTTCAAGCCTCAGCGCTTGGCAAAACGCTGGACCTGGTCGTATCCACACTTCAGGGGAATCAGGCTTGAAGCGGCGCACTTACTTCGATGATGCTGTTGAGGCTCGTTCTGCCGATGTCGTTCGTCGCATTGAGTCATCTGGCAAGCAGTTCCTTGATGCCAACGTGAAGCGTGGCCTGGGTGACGGTTATAAGCCAAGACACATGCGAGTGTAAACTTGCGAGGCTTTGAACCACGCAATGCCCATTCATGAACTTTTTTTCTTCTTCTCGTGGCACGCATCACATGAAAGCGTTGGGCAATATATGTATTGAGGAGCTAGGGTTGCGGGCTGGGCTTGTGGTTTGTGGTTTACAGTTTGGATTCTGGGATAAGGTCGTTTCGAAGACAGCAAAAGAGAACATCGGGATCGGGCTTGCCTACCGTAATTTCGTCATGTATCGTCACATAGTGGAGTAGTACTATCTCATGGTCGATTAATCCAGAGTCTGTTCCATAACCGCGGTTCGCTTTTGTTGGCAAAATTACTTCTTATCTTGAGCGTTAGAGTCATCTGCGGAATTGGCTTTCCCGCTGTTCCCGGCGTCCGATCGTCTAGTATTCTTCCTGCGCTGAATAACTGCTGACATCGTAGGCGCTGTGATCGGCGCGTGTCACGAAAACCTCGCGTCCACATAAACATGCGTTCTGCTTGAACCAGGGAATAAAAAATTAACGATAAAGAGTTGGTGATCCGAGAAACAATCAAGAAAATCACGTGATATCGCGTGCTAATTCTCGCAACGCGGGCGCGTCTACATGTAATATACACCTTCCCCACATTCCCACAGACGACACTTTTGAATCGTTGTAGTTCAGCGGAAGCATGCCGATATGCCACTACCAACACAATCAAGATGCACAACGAGCCGTGGATAATCACCGTGAGCAAAAGGAAACAGGAGTTTGCAACTCCAAACCCGCCAAAACGTCAACGACGCTCAGCCATCAATCAAGCCTCGGAAACTCGTACCACAAGTCAGCGAACTTTGACGCAGGCACAATGGGTGACGCCTACCTCTCTCGATGTGAGGCTTGATGATCAAATACTGAAAGATACACGTCCCCGAACTTTGCCTACGAAATTAAAACCCAAGAAAAGCCTAAAAAAGCGAGACTCTACCTTGACACAAATGGACTTCTTCGCGAACGGCACAAGAGATTTCAGCCCAATAAATGATTCCTTACTCCCTGAATTGACAAATAATCAAGGGAATATGGCTATTACTCAGGTCGATGGTAATTACAGTAGTCCTCGAAAGCCTCGGAAACGCAAAATGTCCTTCGGGGTCCTGGATGAATCCAATCAGGATAATGCGATCCATTCGGGAAGCCAGGAGTACAAACCAGGCGAAAGAAAGAGAAGGAATCGACATTCAGACAAGGATAGTAGCTCTGTTTCAAGGAGGGTCTCTACAAGACTGTCCGCTAAAAAACAGGTCTTGTCCGATCCAGCCGAGAACCTTGCATATTTCTCGGAGGCATTAGTGACCTCTACACGCGAAAGACCAGCAGCAGGTGGCTCTGTGCATAATCAGCCTTCTATTGAAATCAAAGATTCAATCGACGATGAAGAAGATCTTCTAACAAATCTGTCTTCGGTAGCGACAATGCTTGTCTCGGTCCGTACCCCGACCAAAAACAAGACAGTCATATTGTCCAGTCAGTCTCCAGAGAGTCTCCCACCAAGTATGCAAACAGCGACGCGGTTCAGAGATTCTGACTCAATGAATTGGAGACCCCTCAAAGAACGATCGGTCAATGAATCTCCTTCGAAATCATTAGTCCAGAGAGCCTTGTTGTGCAAATCTGCCTCACCAGCGAAGAAGATAGTATCGCTCAGACTTCCGAAGCGTAGTGCTGTACAAACGGCTTCAAGAGTCGAGGATTCGCAAAAGAATCTCTGGTCTATTCCCTCATCATCCCCTCAGCAAGTGAGGAAAGACCTAGCGAGTTCGAATGTCGACTATCAACATCCACCTATTGGTCAATCATCTATCTGTGCCGAAATACCTGCATCGAGTCATCCTGAACCTCTCCATTCCAGCTCTGCGGCTCATGAAGACCAAGATCATTTACCAAACCTTGCCGATATTTTTGGACGGCGAAATTCTCTGTCACGACGGCTTTCTGTACGTTCAGAACTTGCCGCAAGTATTTCGACTCTGGCAGAAGGTAATAACGTTGAAACGCGTGAATTTTCCACAAATCCACAATACAAAACGCGACTGTGTAGCCCCAAATCATCAGATTTGGTCTTTGCTTTTGTTGACGACCCTGCACAAAAGGGTAGAGTAGATGATGGCTTCCAGATTATCGAGGACTCTGAAGACGACGGATTCGGCTCTCCCATCAAATCAGGCGATGGACCAATGACTCCCAAACGTACGAGACTTCCATCATCAGTTGGATCGGTAGAACGTCACCAAAAGATGTCTGGCACTAAGAACAGCCAATTCGAAATTGTCGAATACGGTACAAGCGCCGGCGCTGTTGAAGAAGGAAAGGGTCAAGATGCGTTGGAGGAGGTGATCAAGACACCACTTCCATTACCAAAACTGGTTCACCCCACTGCCCAAAAGGAGGTTGAAGAAGCGAGAAGCCCACGAAGAGGTCCCAAAGACTTCGTGTTGCCACAAGTGCCATCCGCAAGACGAGCCGAAACACAAATCACGACGACGCAAATTCCACTCAATGATGCTGACCAGATTCCCTCGTCCTCGCCCTCTTTACCGCCAGCAAAGACGGTCACACAGAGAAGTGTACGTCCAGCAATGATGCCCAATCCTTCGCAGATATCGACTCAAGACGCAACGCAGGGGTTGATGGGCCTTTCATCTTTCCCACGGCACACCCAATCTACGCAGCATAGCGAGTTTAATAGGCAAAGCTTGACTGACAAAGTTACGATCAAGGATTCGAGCTCCTTTCAAGTTTCGTTGAGCCAGTATCCCCGACATCAAGAAACTCAATCTCAGGCTCGCGTTGATCTTGGCCTTGATGAAGTATTCAATAGTGAAGAAGAGGGAGATATAGATTTGGATCCGCCTTCCACACCACCTGCGCACGAGTCTCAGATTTTGAGCGATGTACAAATTGAGCGAACACCTCCAAGCGGACGAGTTTCAAAGAGGGGGCGGGCGAGAGACGAGGATGAGGTGCAAATCGGAACCCCAGCTGAGGATTCTCAAGCCCTTGCAGATGGCGATGAGAATGCCCCTGTCCAATCAAGTCAAATTTCCATTTCGCCTGTATCGTCACCGTACTTAGCACCATTGAAAAAGAAGTGGCCACCACTACCAGGATTTGACAATGATACGCAATCGAACTTCACGCAGAACGGTCATGTCACTGCCGCGTACATCCATCGACAACGGGAGGCAGGAGTGATCCCGGATTGGTATATTCCTGGGCCGTATCAGGTACCTGGATATACACGTAGAAAGTAAGATCTCCACTCTGCCGGAAGTTTGGAAGTGAAAGAAAACGTGTCGTCGGCCTTGATGGAGGATTCTGAGTGGTCGTAACTTGTCCAATGGAAAGCTTGATTGGATGCTTTATCTTTGTCTAACATGGTCAGCTCTTTGTCATGAGCCAACCTTTGGCTAGCTCTACATTAAAGTCTAAAGCAGAAACGACACGATGAGACATGAATTTCATTATCATCATCCAACATCCTCATCCCGATAATACTATTGAGTATCAGGCCTTCCTATTCCCTGGCTCCCCATACCTAGCTCCGAAACAACCTCAGAGCAACATCTTCTCTTGCGTGATCATGCCCACCTAGCAATCCATCATCGCTGTCCTCAACATCGTCCTCACTACCGCCGTCTCCCTCATCCAAAACGGCACTCTTGCCGAACAAACTGGCGAAAAACTCCCTGCGCGCACTCTCTTCCCACGTGCCACGATCCTCTGGCGCCATGAAATTCTGCAGCTTCTCGTGCACCGTGTATCTGATCTTCCGGCCCTTGGAGGCCTTTGTGTCGACTTTCTTGTTGCGCGAGCCCGACGCGTGCAGCTTCGGCGGCAGGTATGTGTCGATAGCCGATGTGAGTGATGAGTCGTTAGCGGCGCGCGAGGCGATTAGGTCGCGAAGGAGCGATTGGTAGAATGTTGCATCGTCGTATAATGTGGTTGGTGAGGTGGAGCTGGAGATCAGGCTTGCTGATGTCGTGCTCAGGTAGGTTGTCAGGATGTCTGTAAGGCGGGACGGTTGTGATGAATGTGATGGGCCAAGGAGTTTGGAGCGGGCAGTGGCGTCAATTGCCGGTTGGGTTTTGACGTGCCATTTGTCGAGCGCGGTGCGGTGGGTAGGCGAGGCCTGGGAGTCTAGGAGCGTGGTTTCTTGTAAGAGAGTGGATGATGGGGTGGTTCGGGATGCGGTAGATGGTCGTTTGCGTTTCAGGGGTGTGGCACTATCAGTTGACGAGTTTTGCTGAGCGGAGAGCAGACCATGGCGGATGGAATTAATGGTGGACCACAGTGTGAGAGCGGCGGATTCTGCTTGTTGGGCAGCTGTCGCGACTTCGGCGTCTGTTAAGCTTGAATCAGCGAGATCGTTTGCCGCGGTCAGTCCCTTTTGCAATTTGATTCTTGCATCTAATAGACGATCGAAGGCTTGTTGTTGCTTTTTCACAGCCTGGCCTTTCTTGATATCGGCGGCGGCTCCGGCCGACAGTGCTGATGCAAGTCCTGCTGTGGACGCAGATGAGAATGCTGCCTTGCGCAATTCCTCGCGTTCGGTATTGCGGGCAGGCTTGGATTTGCTAGGAGGTGGCGAAGAAGTTGAAGATGGCATAGAGTCTTGATCACTATCATCGCCCGTGTCTGCGTCTTCCATGTCGACATCTGACTCTCCTGAATTCTCTGAGGCTTGTGTGTCTGCCTCAATGTCGCTATCGTGTTCTTCTTGATCAGACTCTTCACTAGATGTTTCTTCGCTTGTCTTCTGGTTGCTTCTGCTTCCTCGAAATGTGAAATCTTTGAACCTTTCCAAGTCACTCTCACCTAGAGGCTCGTCGCTGTCGATTTCATCATCGTCGTCAATTTGCCCATCGCTATCCACAGCGAGGGAGGCTTCTAACTCCAAATCGGAATCGCTGACATCTCCATTCTTGGCGGCAAATGGATCGTCGTCGTCGTCCCCATCAATAGGCGCAAATGGATCATTGTCTTGATCGTCGGATTCTTCCAAGGCTTTGCGACAAACTGCAACCCCACCATATTTTGCACCGAGAGCAGCCTTCTCAGGCTTTCTTAACTTGCTCTTGCTCACGGACTCGTAATGCTCGCGCCCACGGAGATTAGAGGCGTCTTCATCGCTACCTGAATGCTCTTCTTCGGAGTGGTTGGAGGCGTTATCTTCGGGGTCATAGTCTGCATTCGTTTTAGTGAATTGGCAGGGAGAAAAGACTGTATTATTTCATACCTTTGAATTTCGTCTTCTCTAGACCCCGAGCAGCATCGGAGAGTCTCGTAATCCGTGCCATCTGTGGTCCTGATCGAGTTCTACGATGAGTGCAGAACTTCGAGACTGGAAATTTATTTTCATGCAGATTTCGCCGCAACTTGCCGTTCGGGCTGTACGTGCAGGTTTAGCCGGAAGGTGACGCTATGCGGCAGGCTAACTAGTGCCCAGAAAGTTGTTGTCAGTTAGGCCGCCGCCTTCCGCAACAGTTCACGCGATCAGGGCTAATTTGTACCTAGGAAGTCGTTGTCACTTAGGCGGCCGTCCTCTCGAACAGCTCTACTAGGGCGGAGTAGTGCCCAGAAAATCGCTGGCCCTCAGGCGGCCGCTCCCCCAGCAGGTGTTGTTGAATATATTTTTGTATCCCAGTTTCACACACTAAATTCACTCGTCAGGCTGGATAGTTCAGTGGTAGAATTCTTGCTTTGGGCATACAATTCTGAATGTAAGAGGTCCTGGGTTCAAGTCCCAGTTCAGCCCTTTTTTTGGCCCCTTCGATGTCTTGTATATCTCTTTTTTGTCTTCGTAGATGATGCTGCACCTTTTCTCGACTTTTTGCGTGTTGAAAAAGGCTGTGAAATGCATGCGGTTGTGGACGAATGAGTGAAAGTTGCAGCTGCGGGGAACGTGAATTTATCACGTGATGGCTGCCTGGCGCCATGACCTCATCAATTCTCCGACGCGCCAGACCACTTCTCAAACTGCATTCGTGCGTGATTGCTGATGATGTTCATGGCGTACGACAAACTGTCAACGGTTGATTGGGATTTTCAGGGCTTCCACTATTGAGACGTGTGAGTCAGTTTCGATTCGAGACACCATGTGAAGTTTCCATCGTAATTATTCAACGCAACATAATTGATGCCACCTCGGACGAAAATCGGAGCGCAGCAAACGCTAACCCGTCCAACTCGCCGATCTGCTCGTCAACGCGAAACACGCGACAATGGCGTCACGAGTATCTACAGCGACATGCTCGCCGAAGCAGCGGCAGAAGAACAAGCGCAAATAGAAAGTCCCCGACCTTCCAAGCGTCGCAAAATCAGCGAGGAACCTTTTGTGGACATCCAGCTTGACATCGACTTGTTTGGTTCATCGCAAATTGAACCATTGATAGATGGTGCTAGTAGTACAGCAGCTCCAAAACCTCGACAAGTGGTCTTTGACGATTTCGAGGCATCAGATGAGTCCGATGTCGAGTTTGAGGACGTCGACCTGGAAGCGAGTCGGGACCAAGAAAACGACTCTGAACCGGAAGAGAAAGAGCCTCTTCAATTGGACCTCTCACGCGCAGACCCAGACAAGCCTAGACACGGGGCACGACGGCGGAAGCCTGTCGGTCATGCTGAGCGCAAACTACGATTAGATGTTCACAAGGCACATCTTGTTTGTCTTCTGGCCCATCTCAGCAGTCGAAACAGCTGGTGTGAGAGTGACTCTGTTCATAAAATCTTGAAGCCACTTATCCCCGAAGACTTATTTCACTACTCCATGTCGAAGAATCGAAACCACAATTTCAGAGATCCCATGCTTTCAACAAGGCGATTGAAGAAATCTGCCTTCTCTGGAGAACATCCTGGACGATCTCTGCTAGAGGAATGCGAAGAGCTCATTGGAAAGACGATGTAGATGCTCTGCAGGAGAGCGAGGATGCCGAGGATCTGATAGATCTAGAAGAGTTTCTCTCTTCGGCCCATTCTAAATCTGGATCTCGAGACCTAGGCGCACAGCTCTTCTGCGCTCTTCTTCGAGCTGTTGCAGTAGACACCAGACTTGTCTGCTCGCTCCAAGTCTTGCCATTCTCGGGCGTGGCCAAGGGACAGACCCCGGAGAAGCCAAAACCACTGTACCAAGAAGCTCCTCCTCAAAACTACAACTCCGCTTTCGCTCGACCTAATCGACCCCCTCCATCCAAGAAACGGATCATCGAATCTCCATATCCTATATTTTGGGTTGAAGTCTTTTCACCTTCGACCTCAACGTGGATTCCACTGGATCCACTCGTACGCAACACGATTAACAAACCCAAGACTGGGTTTGAACCTCCTCTTTCGGACAACCTCAATTTGATGACGTATGTGATCGCTTTCGAAGATGACGGGTCAGCAAAGGATGTTACAAAGCGCTATACTCAATGGTTTAACGCGAAGACACGTAAACAGCGCGTCGAAACCACAAAAGGTGGAGAGATCTGGTGGAAACGGACGATGGGAGTGTTCCACAAGACCTTCAATGAAGACCGCGATGAAGTTGAAGACGCGGAATTAATCAGGCGAGCAGAAAGCGAGGCCATGCCACGGAGTGTACAGGATTTTAAGGGCCATCCCGTCTACGTCCTAGAGCGGCATTTGCGAATGAACGAAGTGATCCATCCTAGACATGAGGTCGGGAAAGTCAGTGCTGGGCCTAGCAAGAGCGCTAGGTTAGAGAGTGTCTTCCGCAGACGAGATGTCCATTTGTGCCGGACTGCAGATGCATGGTATCGTCGTGGAAAGGACGTCAATGAGGGAGAACAACCTTTGAAACGAGTTCTCTCAAAACGCCGACGAGATACCACTGCACAGCAGCAAGATAACTTTACGGAGAATGACGATGACCCGGAGTCGGAAGGAGCCGCTCTTTACGCTGAGTATCAGACCAGTCTCTACATACCACCTCCCGTTGTCGGTGGACAGATTCCTAGGAACGCCTATGGAAACCTTGACGTCTATGTTCCAAGCATGATCCCTGGAGGAGCTGTACACATCAGACATCCACTTGCCATGCAAGCCGCAAAAGTACTGGGTATTGATTTCGCCGAGGCAGTAACTGGATTCGAGTTCAAAGGACGACAAGGCACAGCCGTCATTGATGGTGTCGTTGTCAGTATGGACCAATCTAATGTCATGGTCGAGGTAATTCAAGGACTAGAGTCTCAGGCCACAGAGGAGGTCGACGAAGCACGCAGTCGGGTTCTTCTCGGTACATGGAAGAGATGGCTCACTGCGCTGCGGGTCAGAGAGAAAGTGCATCGTGAGTATGGGAGTCGTGAGGAAGAAGCAGATTCCAAACAAGACATGGACCACGATGATGATGATGTTACTCATGAAGAAGAAAGTGACGAGAAGGAGAGCGATGATCAAGACTATGATGATGCTGGAGGTGGATTCATGCCCGAAGCACCTGATGAAACTGAATCTGCGACGATACAGACTCCCAGAGTGCCAATTCCGTCCTTGAAGGCACCAGATGCTATTCTTCCGCCCGAGGTCGTGCACCGAGAGATCATCATCGTGAAGTCGCCGCACAAAGGGCCCAATCGGCGTTCTTTGACCATCGCTGGCACTCAACAAGAGGAAGAGAGCCGTGGTGGCTTTCTCATCGAAGATGCCGCAGGTTCGCCATCATCTGTGAAAGCGGGAGGCAAACTCGGCAACGACCGCCTTGAGCCTAGCTCTGCGCGAACGGTCAAACATTTGCGCGTTGACATCGACAAGGAGATGGACGTCGACGAACAAGGTGGGGGCTTTATCCCAGAAGACGAGACGGCCCCACAAGGAACAAGTGGACTAGCTGTCCATGACAACAATGACTCGGCCGTGTTGGGCGGCGGCTTCATGCCAGACAGCGAACTAGTTGATGCAGATGATGACCAGGGTGGCGGCTTTATCGTTGATCAGGAAGAGCCCACGCATACGACTACTTCAAAGCTGGCCATACCACACAAGCAAGCGACGTCCTCACAACAGTTGGTCACAAGCCACGATGCTAGCCATAGCCATCCAGCGATTGGAGTTACCAAGTCAACTACACACAGCGCTCACCCGACGATTGCCGAAGCCCCACATAGAGACAGCGTGCCTCCTCAAACAGATATAGACAGAGAAGTCCAAGCAGAAGTCGGTGCCGACTCACAGCCACGCCTCGACGCAGTCACTCAATCTCCCGACGGTAAAACACAATCACAAATATCAACGCCACCATCCCCGCAGTCAGCAACGTCGTTGCTTTCGCATGATCCCGAAGAAGACGACGCCGAACCCGAATGGCTATTGAATAGTCTAGGATAAGAGAGAAACGAGGCTATATGTATCTATATACGGACTATATAAAATCCCCGATCCGTCACCCTCTTGGCTTTGTCGCCGACTAATCTCTCGCCGCTTTCCTCCCCGGCCAGCGACTACTCAGCTCATTCGCCCCTCTTCCGCTCCCTTCTACTCCCTTCCGCTCTTTCGCCTTCCCCTCCCGCCCCTTCTGCTCCGTCACGGCCCTGGCCCGCTCCGCCGCACTACCTCGCCTCCCTCCCTGCTTGGCTCTACTCACTCACGTGCAGCTAGATTTGCCTGGACGGCTGCTCATACATAATCAAGAATTGCCGTTGTCCACTGACCTCCTTGACGTTCTTTGATTCAGACATGGCTTGAGCCATAAGGAGAACGGCATTAAATCACGAAAACTGCTGTGAACTAGAAGCACTATTGTACTTCTGTTCCAAGACGACTTTATAAGCTCGTTGTGGACTAATTTTAAGTCGTTGTTGTTCGATGAGATGTCATTAGCGCTTTCTACTTCAAAAGAAGGCACAAGTCACAAAAGCCTAACGAATAACGCCACCTAAACATCCGACCCAGCTTCTAAACACTGTGACGCCCAGAAGACTGCTGTAGAGAAATCGCGGTGAGAAATCCTTGCGGCATATAAATCCAATGATGATGAGCTGCATGAACTCACCGTGAACAGCGCTACTTTGCAGGAAGACCCCCACACGGCCGAAGTGCTGACCGAGGCGGCTCATCGGCGGGCCGAAGAGTCTGAAGACAATTGTAGAGATCTTGCGAGACAGAACTTGCCCTTGCGACGCGACCTAGAGGTTCACGAGAGGATCCATGCCTTAGAAACCGGCGTTAACATGCAGGGTCACACAACTGACACTGCGGGCCGTCCGAAGGACACGGTGATCCACGAACTGGATTCAAACCAAAATGAAATGAGCACCGCGAAATTCCTGGAACTTCTGGTCAAGACAAAGGATATGGAAAAGTAGCATGAAGATGCGGTGGGAGTTTATAAGAATGCACTAACTAGCTTCAAGGAAAGCAGCGCAACCACCAGGCCTGCCGTTGCGTTGAATGCGACCGCTGCTGCTGGTTCGACATACTGGTCCAGGTCTCTTCAACTCGGACACAGCCGCAATTATACAGAGGTCTGATATGCTAGCCCTTTCGGAACTCACTCTTCCCTCGATGCTCGTTCAGTAGAAGAAGGCTGCGATGTGGAAGTTCGCGGATCCTCCTTCTTACCATGGCATTCACTGCTACTAAACGCCTGCTTATTCTTTTGTCCCTCTTCGGCGTTGTGTTGGCCGATTGTCTCATTGGCGGCGCTCTGCCCTGGCTCGTTGGCAAGGCGATGTTGACCCGTGCCTGGTTGCTCGGCACTGTGTTGCCCTGTTGCCTCATTGGCGGTATCCTGTTTCGCTTCACCGCCTGCGACTCCCTGTTGCTCGGTTGCATCTTTGTCCCATTGTGTGATCTCCATACCAGAGAGTGGCGGGTTTACAGCATTGTCATTCGTGGAAGCCGCACCACACAGGAGCGGGCTACGTACAATACGCATCTTTGCCGCCTCAACCAACTGGTCGCGAGCACCCTTCCCATATAGATTGGCAAAACGCTGCGGTAGGACCGGCTTTCCATCAGCCAGATCTTGAGCTTCACACTCAGAAAGCACATCCAGAGGCGGAAACCCGCTACCGCTACAGCCGAGTCCGTTCCAGAACGCCACGATTTGCATCGCGAGGCACAAGGCAAGCGTGGTCCCCGCGAGCACAATGTAAGGGATGAGAATGCTTCGATCTACATTTAAGTCGTACCGAAGTATCCCTGGGACGATGTCGGTGTCTGGTTCGACAGCGGGGAATTCTGCAATAATCTGCTGACCGAGGGTTTTGGGGAGGCTTTCTCCACTCGCCCCATCACCAAGAAGCCGCCGTAGCTCGATGAAGTTCTTCCCTTGGCAATGGTACAAAGCTAGGGCAAGGAATGACTGCAGTCCGATTGCGGCTAGCCGATTGGTCCGGGGATTGTCTTCGGTCAGGCTATCGAAGTATTGCCACACGGTGAGTGGGAGGATAGGTGTGTTGGTGCTGATGTTGAGCAGTTTGAGTAGGGCACCGAAAGAACTGTTCACATCTACAGGTCCAAGAGCAGTGTTGAAGGCGTCGAGTAGCTCACCAGCGCCGATGTCGATGGGTATACTGGAGTCGTTCGTATATTGGTGAGACAGAATGGTACCATTGAGCCCGTTGTATGCAATAGTTGCAAAGCGGGCGTGTGTTGCCATGACAGTGCTCCAGCCTTTCTGCAAGTGCCAGGAATGATTGCTCAAGCACGCCGTATTGGCAGCAAGGTCTTTCGGGCACACGGTAATATCTAATACCGGGGGAAGTTGGTTAGCGTACGATTCCCAGGCATAGATATGCTTCAACTTACATGCTTGAATCTCGAAGGCGCGTGTGTTTTTCAAACAAAGTTGAAAAGCGCCTATGGAGAAGCCATGTTCAATGCATTCCGAGCTGGTATTATAATGTGGGCGCGTATGATTGTCTTCGAACTCGAAATGATAACTTCTTTGATCCAACGCCAACACCGGTTGGATAGCGGTGCTATTCGAAAATCCGGTGCCGTTTAGCAATGCCGCCGCGAAATTTTCCATGCCTCCTGGCACCAAATAACTGGTGCGACAAGTGCTACTGTTTCTCGCCGCACATTGTTTTCGGTCGGATTTTGATGTGGTGTCTCGCACCCGGTCTGAGTCGGACAAAAAGTCCTTGAACCTGGTTGAGAAAGTTAGATCCATCACTGGATTCAACAGCTGGGCAAGGCTGGCGTTGAATGTTCCCATGCCATAACCGCGGCTTGCGGGGACACCATGTTTTTGATAGAATCTGAGGGAAGTATCGACCTTGGCTGAGAGGCATTAGCCCGTCCTGAAGGCACTGAGCGTCGACTATCAAAAAGGAAAAGGATAAAAACAAGATAAAAAAGGTCATACTGCTTTCGATCCCTCGAATGAGTAAATCAAAGGGAGAGGAGTGAGAAAGCCCACTCACCAAGAATCAGAATACTAAGAATCGGCACCACCAGGATCGAAACCGCATTTCCGATCGCCCATGCTTTAGCACTCAGCCTGGGTAAGCCCAAAGGCGAATAATGTCCCACAGGCCCCCGGGCCCAATGCCTTGCTGAAGCGCCAAAAAGTCCATGAAATTAAGGCCACAGGGGCGAGAGAAGAGTAGCCGTCGAAGATCATCCAGGGCCTGTGCAACGCACAGTGCTATCAACGGGCTCGCGATTCCCGAAAAGATGGCAAGAAGCCGAAGCGCTTCCGCCGGTGATCCGCCAACGGATTCGAATCGCGAGAAATATTTCGGGTGCCATGCATAGAGGACGGTGAGAAGGTAGAAACCGAGAGCCAACAGGTAGCTAACCCAGTGAAGGATTTTAGACCACGGCGAGGTGCGGCAGATTTGGGGACTGGGCGACGTGCCTCCATCTCTCTCGCAGCGACGAGGATGCTCCTCAGGGACCTCTTGGTTCACTACAGTTGGGGGTGACATTTTTGGGCGGAGACTGGAACGCGAAACTCGTTTGTGTCAAGTCAAATCCATGGTGGCCCTTATAGTAAGTGATCGATTAGCCCACCCACCCTCTTGAAATGTCCATTTGCCACCATTGAGTGCACACAGTGTGTAGTTACAGTCGAGCCTGACATACTGTGCCACACAACTCCGACAACCTTGTCGCCACTTTTTTCTGTAAGAGCTCGTGATGTGGTGGTATTCCTGTCAGACGATGGGAAGGTGAGGTTCAAATGTTATCGAACCCATGTCGGAATGCCGCCACAAGCACACCTATGCTAGCTAGGCAGCAGTACGTGGACCTTCAGACCTTCAGCCGCAACAGTAAGGGTTCCGGTCAAGCATGACTCATTTTTAGGCTGTAGTTTATTGAAGCTTTTCCTGGTCCAACGTTGAATCTCCTTCTGGCCCCATTGCGACACTGCCGAGCACAATGTCCTGGGTGCAAGCCCTCCTCGTCCTCCTCCTCTCCTCCTCCTCCGCCGCCGCCCCAGATGAGGCTCAAGTCCTAGGCACCAGCAGGAAACAGCGGAAGAACGACTCGCCTTCGCCCCCCTTTCCTCCGCCTATCCCGTCCCTGCCATCACCACCAGCTTCGATAAGACGTGCTTTGGTACATGTCAAACATTGACAAACCGCAAATATTCTGTGAGTTCGCTTCTTGAGGGTGTGATCGAGGTAGATGCCCAGACCTCAGCATGTACGCCAATCGCCGGAGCAAGTGTCGTTATCTTGCTAGTGTCCCTTAACCTCGTTCTTGGTTGCGTTGTCTGCTGATGACAATATTTTTACTTACGGTTTGACCCCAATGTATACTTGGAGTGCTGGGGGCTGGATTTAGACCCATTGTGGCTTGAAACTAGCCTGTAAGGAGCATTCATCCGCGGCTGGCATGGTTCCAAGTCGAGGAGGAGCATCAAAGAACATGATCGGCAAATGCCCACCCCGCTGGAGCCTAGTGTGGGGATTTTGTCTTCAAGGAAAGTTAGAGATACGCTAGCGGCCAGAGAGGTAGCGAATGAGAACGTTTTGCCGGACACATATCACGACGACATAAGGCTGAGAGCAGTGTTTGACATGGATTGGATTAACTCGACTGGGCTAAGGCTGGGGTTCGGTCTTACGGTAGGTCGTAAACTCAACAAGCAGTACGGGACTCTCCGAGGGGATCAATCTCGCGGATCAAGCCATTTCACCAGATGATTGGGCTTCGAACGTGGAGACAAACCAATTACAGTTGAAGGTGCTGAGAGCTTGTGTGTGGATGGAATGAGTTGGGGGGCAAGCGACGCGCAAACCTACTCTCTGCTGGTGAGGCTGGATGCGGGAAATTCAATTTGGACATACAAAATACGAGACCTGCTCCAGACTTCTTCCACCTGGAGCCTTATTCGGACTGCCCATATTTACGTAATTGCTTTGAAATAGCTGGGAGGATTCAGGAATCGCCACAACTGGTATACTCACCTGCAGCCAGCCCTACGATTCAAGTTGAGGGGCAGCAGATGAATACTAACTGCGATGGTCATTCTTATTAAAAAGAGAAATGGGACGGTCTTGGGCAGGAGGTAGCGTTCTGTTCGATGCCGCGTGTTCTACATATTTTTGCCAGCCTGTCGCAGGCGCCTCCTCTTTACCTTGTTCCCGTCAAGGTGAACGAATCGCCGCTGTTGGACGAGGAGCGCAGCCGACGATTCTTCTACACCTTCTTCCCGTGGGTCAATGAGCAGCTGACATGTGTATATGCCTATCTAAAGACCAAAGTCAGCAAGGTTGGGTCTATCCGGCTATGCTCCTCACTCCGCAGGCTACATCATTGCATTACTGACTTTGAAGAAATCGCTGCTCACGATGTGGAACAGGGTGAGACACCAATTGATTGGACCCTTGATGCACACTATATTCCCCGTGTTCAAGAGTAGAGTTTGTGTGTCCTCCTAGCCCTGTAAGCGGTCCTAGTTCGTATCTGACAGCTCCTGATAGCTTTGCCGGGGATCTCGCTCCTCCATGCCGTCTGTCATGCGCAAGGATGTTCTGAGACTTTATTTATGATATCGACATATTGTTTTACGTTTTTGAATGTAGTATCTATCATGGATTTTGAATCCTACACGATGGATGGAGCAACCTGTTTACAGCTGGGCAGCTTCGCAGTCCGTATTCAGGACCGTCATCCGGCTAGACAGCTTTATAATATGGCGCTCGGTGAAGGTCATCCTGGGCTCTTGATTTCAACGATGAAGAGTTCCTGCTCGGCTCAGGAAGAAATCTTCAGGGCATATATAATATAATGTAGATATATATACATTTATGTTTACTATGCAGTAAAGCCTTCGGCTCACTACAAGGATTACTTTGGAAGTAGATTTTGAATAATAAATTCGTCAACACACATACACACGTTTAACGTCGAATGGTTATATTATTAGCTCTCGTCTATTGTAGTCAACAGATGTATCTAACACCTTAAGAGCAACATGTTTTCCCTTATCCTCGTATATCTTTACAGTTCTAGAGTCTTCGAATAAACATTGATGTCGACATTTAGTAAGAAACCACTTAGTATCCATCAATATATGTAATATCTCAAGATTCAGTTTCTATATGTTTTAACGACGGCCCCAAAACGGGTTCTAGAGGGGTTCCCTGGAGACGGGCTACGGCATGTTACCTCCTCGCCCCTGCGAGAACGAGTTGGTCTTTATGCACCTCGCGTATGGCTTTTACGTGGGTGGTTATCGAGGGAAATCACAGAGCCAGAGCTCTGCGAGTAGTACAAGGCGGGGTGCAGAATGGTAATGATACTGAGCCCTATCCTGTGTGATGGTTCTATTAGTACGCAGACTACATAAATGTCTATCTAGCCCTAGGAGCCACGAGAAGTTTGGGGAAAGTGAGCAATTGCAGGCGTGACACAACGAATAAGGCGAAAGTGAGTTCAAGGTGAGTTTTCGTCTTCAGCCGCCCACGGGACTTGCCGTCTTGCTTTTCTTCTAGGGAGCAGGCATGCTCGTGCCGGCCCCGGGAGACTTAAGTACGGATACAACGAGCAGGGATCGGCCATGACCCGGCAAGTCTGTTCGAGGCTCTATCCCTCGTTCCTTACGTAATGTAGCCTAAGCATCTAATGAATTCGAATAGTGACAGGTTGGGATTTCTTCCTGCAATAGCAGAAAGGCGTCTAGTGTTTGACGGGCTATGGTTCGCAATGTGACGCTTCAGCCTGGTGCTGTTGTGCCATCTGTACTAGAGTCGGCTCGAATCTGGCCAAGGCTTGGAATCGGTCTGGAGATCTTCAGGCGAGCTTACAGTACAGAGCGACTCTCGTAGCGATAGGTGCCACCTAGGTGGGTGCTGTACCTGGACGTGGCGTCGAATGGCAAGGCAGAAGGGGCACGAAGGGGGTTCCCGTCAGCCATCGTCATCCGCTTTGGGCATAAATGTCTTGGCATCGCCTTACGGAAAACCCCTTGGCCCCTTGATCTCCACATGATGATCATGACCGTTAGAGGAGTGTAATAAAGATGCATCAGCCTGGGTTGAACTAACCCATTTAACCTCCTGATCACCACTTTCCCTTCATCAAATACGAACTTTGTGGCAGAGCCGTCCGCGAAGTATGGCGGCTATTTGTGCCAGGCAACGGAATAGGGGACGCTGGAAAACACCTTAGATACAAAACGGGCTGGAGCTCTCAGCAACACTCCCTTAGGTAAAGACTTCCCAAATTAGGGACGAACACAGTCTCTCGCCGAATGATGAACGAGCTGCAACCCACGCCGACCACACTCTGCGAGCACTGCCGAGTCTTGGCGTTTGACGAGAAAAGCCTGAAGTCCGTGAAGGAGGAAGGCGATGTGCTGGATCTGACCTACAAGCGAAAGGACACCTACCCGGGTCTCCCGTCGCTCAAGGCATCCGCCGACAATGGCTGCGGGTTCTGTGGGATGCTGAGGGAGGTGATCGAGATTGAGGTGCCCTGGATGCGGCGGGAGGCGGACAAAACACTCACCGACGACATGCTCTCGTTGGCGCTGAATCCCAAGCAGTTCGACGTCGACATCGATGGAATTCGGTGTGTGGCGATGGAGGAGAATAATGGCGTGCTGGGGCTCAGGCATTTCTTCGTCGGCGTTGGTGTGAAGGAGACACAAGTGGGTGACGGCGGCGATGGCAAACTTGAGGACTGTGGAGGACTGGACATGGGATTTGACCTTTCCGCATACCCGGGTATGATTTGTCAAGAACTAACCGTATGTTTCATTCAGTAACTGATCGATGAAATGCAGATGACATCGCAGCACGAAAACTGAAGATCGGGAGAAAGCCGGTTGGAAATGACCCTCTCTCGCCCCACAACCTCGATCTCATAAAGACCTGGCTCCAAATCTGCAAGGAAAAGCACTCTTGTCCCGGTTTCGAGCCCCAGAGATTCCCGACTCGGATCATTGACATTGGCGATAACAACGCGGACCCACGTCTGGTGGAACCCAAGGACACAGAGACGGGCAGCTATTTCGCTTTTAGCTACCAATGGGGGGATCCGCTGACCACGACGCCACCGTTGAAGACTACAAAGGCAAACTTCCAACAGCACCTTACTCGCATCCCCGCCGCAGACTTGCCAAAAAGCTTCACCGATCTGATCCAAGTGGCCCGCGAACTGGGAGAGCGCTTCATATGGGTCGATTCCCTGTGCATCATCCAAGGTTAGTCCCCAAAACCTGCCCTCCAGAAAGCCACAACGCAATGTACTTAAAAAACAAACCCTTTCAGACGATGAGCAAGACTGGCTACGCGAGTCGCTGAAGATGCGCCAAGTCTTCCGACACGCTCTCCTAACCATCGCTGCGGCCTCGATAACCTCCTCCCACGACAGCTTCCTGCGCTCCCGCAACCTGTGGCCTCGCGTGGCGGTACCTTTCACCCCCAAACGCGCAGCGGACGGTACGGGCGTGTTTTACATCTCCCCCACTCTCGCGGGTAACAACTATCACTATACCCAAAAGTTCGTCTCCAACGTCGGGCACACCGAGTGGAGCAAGAGGGGTTGGACGTTCCAGGAGCGCGAACTGTCCAGGAGAACGCTCTTCTTCGGTAAGAGTCAGCTGCACTACGAGTGCGCGGCGGCGAGGTGGGAGGAGGAAGGAACGGTAGAAGCACCCGTTGTGCAACCGTGGAAAGCCGCCGTCAATGACAAGACAGAGCTGACGCCGGAAGAGATCTGGCCCGTCTGGTACCGTTGGGTGACTGAATTCTCCCGTCGCCGATTCACCATAGAGAAGGACAGGTTGCCTGCAATTGCCGGACTGGGACAGCTGGTTGCTGAAAGGATGTCGCGGATTGGGCAGGTCGTGCCGCTGAAATACCTCGCAGGCATGTGGAGTGGAGACCTCATACGCGGACTGCTCTGGCGGCGAGAAAACAACGCTGCATGGGAGACCAGTTCGACGATCGACAGCAGCTCGCCCTATCTCGCGCCCTCGTGGTCCTGGGCCTCTCTTCGTGGCGGCGTCGAATGGCGGCTGGGCAATCGCTATACAAACGCCTGCAAAATTGTCGACGTTTCAGTCCAGAACGTGAACAACGACCCTATGGGACAAGCTGTGTCTGGGTCCCTGGTGGTCGAGGGCAAAATGGTGGAGCTGAAAGCCGAGATCTCGCGCCAAAAAGCTATCGGGAGGAGCGACTTCCACACAGAACGCATAATACAGGGGTTCCACACCCAAGGGCAGCCGTCCCATCTGGATCTCAGTTGCGACGGGAAGGCGTTCGGAAATGCACTCTACGACGAGTATATTACCATGGAGGACGGCGTCTGGTACGAGGTGGCACCCTTTCGGCTGCAGGTCCAGAGCCAGAACATGTTTGCCCTGCTCCTCGCATGGGAAGAGTACTGTGAGGGAGGTGCTACAAACAAGTCGCGAGGACTGGGCTTGCTATCATGTCCAGGCAGGCTCCTTGGCCGAGTTTGGGCTAGTCTAGGCAAATCGGCGCGGAGTGGCTACAGTCTCTTTCGCCGGGCCTGGAGCTTCAAAGCTCGCTCTCATCAACCCTCTCGTGCCAAGGGCGTAGGAAATGACAATTACGATGAGCCAAAACAACGCCGCAACGCTGTTCGAGTGGAGGCCCACGACCCGGATTCCGACCTGCGCCATGGCCAGGACGACCATGTCAATGAACATGACAGCAAATCCCAACAGAAGACCCTTTGGCCGGCTGGCCTCCTCCTTTGCGTGGCTGCAACAGACGCACAAGGCAAGCCCAACTCCTACAAACGCATCGGTATGTTTGAGCGGATCGTCGAGACCGACGCCGCCGCTGCACGAAGCGTTTTTGACAGCTGTGAGACCCAGGTTGTGACGATTGTTTGAAAAAGAAATGAAAGTCTCGGGGGGAGCACCGTGACGCGACACCTCCCGCACGCATATGTGGCACCCATCCTCTGTTGAAATATATGAGCGAGAAGTCTCCGACATAATGGATACGCCTCTGAGTCGACAGGCAACGGATATTAAAGCAACTGGATTGATGAAAGACAATATTGAGTCGCCTCACCATCAGCAAGGTAGACGTGGCTTTTCGATCTTCGGCGAGGTAGAAAGCACAACCAGGGGCGCGAAAATCCGCCCAGAAAGATGCAATTATTCAGTCTACTGCAACTACGCCTCTTGGGCCAGTGCATCCATCAAAGGTGTCAAAAGGAACCACCAAAAAGAAGTCTGGGCTCCGGAAACCGAACGCCGCTAAACACGCTGCCTCGGGTGCTGCGCCATTGATACCTCAACCGAATAGCCGCAGACAACTTTTCCAGACTGCTAGCCATACCACCGCGCAGAAGCAAATGATTGGCGTGGCTGGAACCCAGCATGGCGAAAGGCTCGCATGCTGTCGCTCCTTTAGTCTTGCAAGTCTACTTGGGCAATATAATATTAAATTCCAAAGGATGGCCATCCTGAGTGGGCATATCGAAGCTTGAGATCCTTGTCCATCCATATGATACACATGTATCATAACGCCTTTCTCTACTGTACGGTGGAGTTTTTGTCTCGCGCCAGCGAAGCAAGGGTGACATAGAGGCTGGAACGAACCAATATGGGGAATTCTACCACAAGTTAGATCTACTCTGTTGACCTGGGAGTAAGTCTGTATAGAGCAGCCTTTATATCCTTTACTACTAATTCTTGAAACCCATCGCGAGGCTTAGGTCTACTTGATTTACATAAAATATGGGTGGTCATTGGCGGTGCACCGAGGTAGCCTTTTACTTGAACTCAGCCAACTGCCGATACTAGCTTCATTCCGCTTTCACCAAGCGTTCAGTAGCGGTCTCAGTCTTTGCGAACCTCCATGGTTTGATCTTTCGTTCGAAAAGTTCATCCAACTCAGCAGCAGAGCGACTAGTCAAAGGAATTAGTAATGTTCGACTGTGACATGCTTCTCGCGTTCAACTTACTTTTTGGTTTCTGGAATTAGCAGCCACATGCCAACCACTGCAATCAGGCCAACACCAGCAAAGAACCAGCCAGTCTTGAGACCCCAATTCCATTCATTTGAATTCAGCATATAAGGGACCACAACATCCATTACTACCCCTATTACACATGCCGAGGCAAATGCGAATCCTGCTGTGTATGGACGTAGACGCTGCGACGAGACTTCACCGATAAAACCAGAAAACGTTGCACCTGTTATAATCATACCGACGTCTGTATATTGTTAGAACACGAGGTTCTCGAAATCAAACCCGAGAATAACTTACTCCACAAACATGCAAATAGAATAAAGACATAAGTTGTAGGTTTGGTCTCAGGGGTGACACCTAGAATACCGGTAACAACGCAGGCAATCCAAGATAAAGTAACGGCGGAACACGAGAGTATCCGTCGGCCAAAATAGTCGGCGGTAAAGATAGTGAAAATCACCGTTGCCATTTGGACTGAGCCAGTGATACAGATGACGTTGAAGGGGTCTTTGACGCCAGCTTGCTGGAAGAAGTAGATGGCGAAAGTTCCGAAAAGCTTTAGGCCAATTAACTGTTGTGAAAGACCTGCCCACAGGGCAGCCAAGGTGCGGCGACCATCAACTCCGCGGAAGATCGAGTGCCAGGCCTCTCTGTTTTGTTCAGCTGCGACAGCTCGCTCGTGCTCATGCAGCATGACCAAGACCTTATATTGGTAGTCGGAATCGTAGCCAGGTACGTCGCGGTTCAATTTTTTAAGGGAGGCCTTGGCCCGCTCCTCATTCCCGCGGCTCGCACACCATACCGGCGTCTCTGGGAGTAGAACAAATATGATAAACATAATTCCAACCTGGGCCCATTGAGTGTAGATAGGAGTCAGCCAATTGTTTGGATCGTCCAGACTCATCTGTCGCAAGGCGATTAGGCCCATCAAAGCCCGAGCGTGAACCAAAATGTGTAAAACATCAGGAGGCCACCTCGAATGCGAATGGGTGCGCACTCTGTAATGTACGGAGGGATGGTGACTTGTATGCACCCCACGCCAATGCCGGCGAGGAGCTTTCCAACTAACCACACTGGCCAGGTCCGTGCCAAAGATTCAGCCAAAACACTGGCTGCGACGACTGACCAGAACCAGTACATGGCAACCTTTCTGCCATATCGGTTGGATATAAAGGGCACTGTTGTCATACCAATGATTTGTCCCACTGACATGATGGAAGACCATCCGCTCAAAATCGGGGCGGCAAGGTATGGGGCACCGTCACTGTCAAACTTCGTGGCAAATTGGTTGACGAAGCCTTGATTGACGATAATAGCACCGTTGATGCTGTGAGAAGTTAGTATCGTTGGAATTCTAATTCAAAGTACACATTTCACACACCCCATTTGATAGCCATCCGTGCCTGCGGTGAAGGAAGCTGCAAAACATACGGCAGTGGCAATCTTGAACGTCTTGACTGTCTGCCATATCGTCAATTCTTCGTACCCAGTGACGGCCTGGCCTTTTGCGGCAGCATCCTCGAGGAGCTCCTTTGGCCCTGAGCCGTTTTCAATCTGGGTATCAGCCACTTTCTCGTCCGCAGCTTTGACCTCAAATTCAGAACCCATGTTGCTATTAGTCGATGAGTAGAAGGATGACCGGTTGAAAATGGAGTGGAATGCGGGTGTTATTATGGCTCTTCTCGGCCTCTGTTGACCCGGGACGTAGACCAGAGTGTTCACGAGCGTGTAAAGATCCTCAAGTCAGTCGTCCTTCTTTTTGCCCATGGGGCAGAACCCCAGTACCGGGCAGTGGCCCCATGGGGGACTTATGAAGCCAATGGGGGCGATTCCCTAACACGCCAAGACAACCGGGCGAATATTGGGATGAAGCTCGTCTCGAGGATGTCTTTGCCTTCTCGAAAAGCTTAGTCCCACGAATCATCGCACTACCCCGAGTCGAAGCATGTGGAGAATAATTCAGCCTAGAATCACCATAAAGAGACTGCACCGAAGTCACCTGTTGTCGTGGCGTGGATCTGTTCGGCTCAGCGTCAGCCGAAGTGGAAAGATTGATGGCCCCCAGGAGACCGAAAGTGGGCCATTACAGAGTTGAATCCCAGAAAACAGATATGGGTCGACGCGAAAAATACCTTCACCTTCAGACTTGACTCGGTGATTGAGCTAGCCGTGCAAGATTGTGTTGACCAACCACCCAGTGTGCAAGCGAGTATTGGAACGAAATAGGATCCAGCAAGCTACCAAATCAAGAATTGCATGCACCGACGGCGTGAAGCATACCCCAGTTTGAGCATCTATCGGTTCATTTGTCTCCGAATAGACCCTCTTCACACGTGGTTGCGTGTGCCACGATATACGGACATCTTTTGGAAGACACTGTTTTACAGTGCTGCAACTCAATCCGCATTTGCTGCCATCCTGCAGCCAAAAAAAAAATGCCTATTGTAACGAACGTTCGATTTGAGCATTACAAAGGTCCAAGATCCCTGGGAGTCCATGAGTGCTCACCAAGGCTGTCATGGAGTTATTCTGGTTTGCCAGCCGATTTTCAACAATCGTGCTATGAGGTCGAAATAGTGACCGAGAATCTCATTGATAAATCTCGTCTGGTATTATCGAAAAAATGTCCTTCATCGCTATCTATGCTTGTGCCGTGGCCATTCGATGAACCACTGAGGTCGCGGCAAAAGGTGTCTCTTCGGGTTCGCGCGTATGGCAAAGACAACTCCAGCACTTCATGGAGCGAACCTGTTAGTCTTGAAGTCGGACTTCTGCAACGCAGTGACTGGTCATGCCAGCGTATTGCCGCCCCCTGGGCACCTCAGATGTCCGGGCCTGAATCAGAGCAACTCTTCCGTAAAGATTTTATTCTTGGCGACTCTGTTCGACACGCCCGCCTTTACATCACTGCTCAGGGTGTATATGAAGCCGAAATAAATGGTGTCCGTGTCTCCGACGACTTCATGGCACCAGGATGGACAGCTTACGCGGCAAGAATTCCATACCAAACCTACGATGTTACTTCTTATTTGAGAAGCAAGGAAAACTGCCTCGGAATACGAGTCGCTGAAGGCTGGTTTTGCGGACGGCTGGGGTTCGAAGGTGGCCATCGGAACATCTGGGGACCGCACACGGCGTTGATGGCGCAGCTTGAAATAGTGTACACAGATGGCCATGAAGAAACGTTCGCCTCGGACGGCTCCTGGACCGTGGTCAGAGGACCCATTCGCCTCGCTGAGATCTACGATGGCGAAAAATACGATGCTACCGCCGAAATTTGCAACTGGTCTAAGCCAGGTGGAACGAGTGGTCAGTCCGACCAGCCTTGGGAGCCTGTACTCTGTCTTCCCCCACTGGACACGACGATAGAACTTGTGGCAGGCTTTAGTGAGCCAGTTCGAAGAACCGAGATCATTAAGCCTGTCAAAAAGATCATTTCGCCATCGAGCCAGACCATCATCGATTTTGGTCAGAACTTGGTTGGCTACGTAGAGCTACGAGGAATTAAAGGCCCACGTGGCCACAAAATCACCATTCGACATGCGGAAGTCCTTGAAAATGAAGAACTTGGGACGAGGCCGTTACGTATCTGCAAAGCAACCGACGAGTATACTCTGAAAGGGTTCGAGGAAGAGCAATACGAGCCACGTTTTACCTTCCACGGATTCCGATACGTGCAGGTCGATGGTTGGACGAGTGACGTTGATCTAATTTCCTCCATACAAGCGGTCGTAACACACACCGATATGAAGCCTGTTGGCACCTTTTCGTGCTCTGATGCCTTGCTCAACCAGCTCTACAAGAACATTTGTTGGGGCATGAGAGGGAATTTTCTAGCCGTACCTACGGACTGTCCTCAGCGAGATGAGCGACTTGGTTGGACTGGGGATTTAGCTGTATTTGTTTCTACTGCCACCCTCATTTACGATTCCTTCGGTCTGCTCAAGAATTGGTTGATTGATGTTGCGCATGATCAGAAGGCTCTCAATGGCGTACCTCCTCTGGTATCCCCTGACGTCCTATTTGGCGATCCTGTCTGGAGTATGAAGTCTCCCTGTGCAATATGGCACGATGTGACCATTCTCGCACCGTGGGCGTTATACGAAGAGACTGGGGACGAAAGCATCTTGAGTCAGCAGTATGACAGTATGACTTCTTACTTGAAGACTATTCCTAGAAATACCCAAGGTTCTAGCCGTTTGTGGGATCCCAAGCTCTTCCAGATTGGCGATTGGCTCGATCCTTCAGCCCCGGCAGATGCTCCGTATAAAGGCGCCACAGACCCAGGACTCGTCGCGAATGCCTTCTTGATTCACAGCCTCGATCTCATCACTCAAATCGCAAGCATCCTGGGCCACTCCTCTGATGCTGTACAATTTGCTGCGGACTCAACTGCGGTCCGCGCAGACTTCCAAAATGAATATGTAACTCCAAACGGCCGCCTATCTTCTGACTCGCAAGCTGCTTACGCTCTTGCAATCACTTTTGACCTACTTACACCTGCTCAACGTAAGCGCTCTGGTATACGTCTTGCAGAGCTAGTTCGTCAAAACAATTTCCGAATTGCCACTGGCTTCGCAGCCACACCGTTTATCTGTGAAGCATTGGCGGCAACTGGTCATGTACAGGTCGCTTACGCCATGCTGCTTGAACAAAAATGCCCTTCATGGCTGTATCCAGTGACAATGGGAGCCACAACTATGTGGGAGCGTTGGGATAGTATGCTCCCGGATGGCTCGATCAATCCAGGGCAGATGACCAGCTTCAATCATTATGCCTTTGGCGCTGTGGGAAAGTTCATGTACGAGAGGGTGGCAGGGCTGCAGAGGCTGGAACCTGGGTGGAAGAGATGCCGAATCGCGCCAGCTATCGGTGCAGATTTCTCCAGCGCCTCAGCGTCGCACCTCGCGCGCAACGGTCTTATCTCGTGCTCGTGGTCGACGACAAAGGCTGATGACGACAAAAGCATTGTCAAGCTCGACGTCAAGATACCATACGGCACTATTGCGGAAATTATCCTTCCTGGCATAGGGACTGGGCTTGCAGAAGTTGTTGGTGCTGGAGAGTGGTCTTTCCAGTCAACTTTCGTTCGCGATTATGAATGGCCGGTCCTGCCTAAGGCTCCTCTATCATGAGAAGAGGCCCGACTGGAATCAACTACAGCATGCAGTCGATAAATGATAGATAAAGGACTTCGAGTCCGTGTGATTATTAGCTGAGGTACTGGTAAAACATCTCTTCAAGCCTTCTTCATACATAGAAATGCCGCTGTACAACTTGTTCTACATCAATTCACGGAGAAGAATATGGCTAGGAAAATACTTTGCAGATAGATATCTGGATTAGATCTGTTTATCACTACGAGAGGTCTCACCGAAGGAATTGAATTAGCTGGAGCAACACATAGTTTGTATTTCGAATATCCAGTATAATAACACAGCGTAATATGAGAACCGACAATTCAGGTGGCTTCCCCAAACGTCACTTCGACAGCACAGCTCCAAATTTTGCCGGTCTCCGAGCCATGCGATGATCCAGAGACAAACCTCCATTATTGTGGTTAACATATCTCTACTTCTGTAAACGTAACAGATCGGGGTACAATGTTCCGTAAACTGATCTAAAGTTTGCGGCTTCAAAATTCGGATATCAAGAGTGGCGACCCCGGTGGAATGCTTGCCGAGGCGGTAATTTCACTTTTGACGACGGAGTTAGTCGTATGCAAAACTTGCAATCCGACGAGTTAGTGTGATGGAACCGGGATGGAAAAGGAGCATTGTATTGGATCGTTGTAGCTCGACGTGACCACCACTTGGGCTTGGCCGAAGCATAGTATAAACTGGTCGATGCTAGTGCCTCCACATGGACCTCCAGAGGCCCCACGGACGGGATGCGCACATGGAATCGTGTACTCCATACATGACTTCGTCCGCACTTCGGCGGGGCCATTGAAGGGGAGTGCTTTGATCGCAGTCGCTGCTAGATGCTAGATTACTACACATCATCGCTTCTTCAATGAAAAGGAAAAGACTTCAGGATATCACGGGTCATTATAAGTCAGAACAACAATCAGCTGGCTGGGTAGTAAAATACCGCTCCGGTAGCTACGAACCAAAATATCCCAGTTGCTAGCCAACGACATGGGCTCTTTTCATCCCTTTGTACCAGACTTGCAGTCCATCATTGCCCAGCTCACAGTCGAAGAAAAGATATCTTTACTCGCGGGTGCTGATTTCTGGACCACCAATCCCATTCCTAGACTCGGTATACCTCCTTTGAAGTTTTCCGATGGCCCCAATGGAGCTCGCGGAGGAAGTTTCAATGGCGGCCCCTCAAGCGCTTGTTTCCCTGCCTCGGTTTCCCTAGCATCGACATTCGATAGAGACCTTCTGCAACAGATCGGCAGAAGTCTCGCAGAGGAAACAAAAACAAAAGGTGCCCATGTGCTTCTTGGTCCGACTGTTTGTCCTCATCGGGACCCTAGAGGAGGCCGAAACTTTGAATCGTTCTCAGAAGACCCCTTTTTGGCCGGAGAGCTTGCAAGTTATTACATCCTCGGGCTGCAAAAAGAGGGTATCGCTGCTACAATCAAGCACTTCGCTGTGAATGAGCAGGAAACTCGTCGGTTTACAATTAACGCCTGCGTGAGTCAACGGGCACTTCGTGAGATCTATCTCAAGCCATTTGAAATCGCAGTCAAGAAATCCGATCCTTGGGCAGTCATGACAAGCTATAATCTTATTAACGGCATTCACGCAGATGCCAATACATATCTATTGACAGACATTCTCCGAGATCAGTGGGGCTTTAAAGGGCTCATAATGAGCGATTGGGGAGGAACCAACTCGGTCGCGCAGTCTCTTAATGCTGGCCATGACCTAGAGATGCCTGGTCCTCCATTAAAACGAACACTCTCGAATGTTATTTCTGCGATAAAAAGTGGCGAAGTTACGGAAGAGGTTCTCAATCAGCGCGTCAAGGCAGTTCTAGGCCTCCTTCAGCAAACAGGAAGATTCGAACATCCCGAGATTCAAGAGGAAACTGCTGTTGATCGTCTAGATCATCGCCAGATCATTCGACGCGCCGGTGCTGAAGGTATGGTGTTGCTGAAGAACGAGAATGCCATTCTACCACTGCAAAAGAATAAGCTAAAGTCGATTGCCATGATCGGCCTTGCAAAGCAGTACTTAGGCCATGGCGGCGGTTCAGCAGCGGTCAATAGCCATCACAAAACTACCCCCTATGCAGCCTTTGAGGAGCTTCTCGGAGATTCCGTGGAGCTGAGGTACGCTGAAGGTGCCCGGATCATTCGAAACTTGCCGGTTTTTGAGCCTACGGATGTTCTGGATGAAGAGGGTAATTCCGGGTTTACTCTAGGCTTGTTGAGAAGCTCAGACGTTGATGGAAAACCGAGCATTTCAAATGTGAAATCTGCGCAAGTTCAATCCATCAATTTTCCTGATCTCACTGGTGCCTTTTTGGTTGGTACGTATAAACCACGCAGGAGCGCCATCGAGTACATTAGCTTCACAACGATTGGATTTATGAAGGTAAGTATAAATGACGAAACCGTCTTTACAACTCAAGATGATTATGCGGACGTTATGGCCTTCGTGTTGGGAATTGCAACTGATATAAAGATACCATACACCTTTGTTGCCGGGCAAGAATACAAAATCCGCGTTGAAGCTAAGAGCACGCAAGATTCCAAAAGCGGCCTTTCGTTATTTGCAGGGAGTATCATTGGTTTCCGCATTGGAAAGATGCTTCAAGAGGACTATGACACAAATCTGCTCGATTCAGCAATCGAAGTCGCCAAAAACAGTGATGTTGCTCTAGTCTTCGTTGGGAATACTCCTGCCTGGGAAACAGAGGGATACGATCGTGATTCGATAAACCTTCCCAAGGACGGCAGCCTAGATCAGCTTATCGCATCTACTGCTAATGTCAACCCGAATACAATCGTCATCAATTCAACCGGATCTCCTATTGCGATGCCTTGGCTTTCAGAAGTTGCCGCAGTATTACAGACATGGTTTCCTGGTCAAGAAGCCGGCTACGCTATAGCAGACGTGGTATTTGGTGCGACAAATCCCGGTGGAAAGCTCCCAGTGACATTTCCAAAAGCAATCACCTACAGCCCAAGTTATCCTCACTTTCCTGGAGATATTCAAATTGAAAGAGTCGATTATACGGAAGGGGTCTATATTGGATATCGACACTATGACCAAAACCCAGAAGGAGTATTGTTTCCCTTTGGGTATGGGCTATCATACTCCACCTTCGAGCTTTCTAACGCTAAGCTATCTGGGAATACCTTAGCCAGTGGCAGTACTGTAGATGTCAGTGTTGACATCAAGAACACTGGGGCCTTGGCTGGCAGCGAAGTTGTCCAGGTTTACGTTGGAGCGGAGAGGACGACTGAGATTGACCGACCAATAAAGGTATTAGCCGGTTTCACCAAAGTGAATCTGCAAGTTGGCGAGTCGCAACGGGTGACTGTCACAATTAACCAAGAAGGGTTGGCGTACTGGGCAGAAAGTAAGGATAGATGGGCTGTTGACTCTGGTCGATACAAGATCTTCGTTGGCACGTCGAGTATCGATATCGCCGCAATCCTCAGCCTGGACGTTACTCAGGCTTTTGATTACGGTGCTTGATTAGCCTGCAGTTCTCCTGCTTTCTGGTATATAACCTGCATTGCAACTACTCAACTTGAACACTCCTTGAATGCGAGGTGTAGTAGTGCTCGTTGAGATGTACTGTTTACGCAAAGACTTCGAGCAAGCGAAGTGGGTTGCTTAGGGGGAGCAATCGTCGTACACAAGGAAATAACTCAGTGACTTCAAACCTCAGCGGTTGTAGTAATACTCTCTAACTCCATCGATCATTCGATACTCCGTAGATTTTTTACATGAAGACGACACAACATTCTATGATTTCCAAGGCTAGTGTTAACCTCAGCTAATGCTCCCACGTGCTCCTGCTAGCTATCTACAAAGTCCCCATGACCAATCTTAGTACAAATAGTACCAGTGGACCATTCGACAAACTCGATTGTGCTGTTGATGGAGACTTTCAGTCACCAAGCCCAAGGTAGCTCGTATTGTCGACTTCCTTGCAAGCTCATATAGGATACATTCACTACTTTAGCTCACAAACCCTGCCGGTTGAACGCTTTGAGTCCTTCAAAGACAGGACACACCAGCTAAATGGCCTTCACACCCAACAACTTTGCTGGCAGTTATGAAGTAGCTACAGCCGATTCGGTGATAGGCATAAGGTCTCAAGAACCCCCGGTATGAATGTCCACATGGCCTACAAATTGCTAGAGCTGTTTAACAGCGGCTCTCCCTGAGGCTACCATTGGTTGGAGAGATTCCCAGGCTCCTTGCATCCAACTGTACATTCACGGCGAGGACATTTCAGTAGGCTGCAGTCGATCGAGGACTGGCTGAAGAGAATATGCGAGTGTGCCTACCCAGCAAGCCCAGCTTCAGATTCGTCCAAAGTTTCATGAATAGCTCTCTAGTTAGAGATGACGAGTGTCCTACGCCCCTTCCAGGTCCACGCCCTAATGACTGGCGTCATATAGCCCTGGTCGCTGACACAACGCAAACGGAAAATGAATGCCAGATGAAGCACCGGATAGCATCTTAGCTACTAGTTACTTACTTATCGTCGGGGCGACAGCAAGAGTGACATTGTACCCCCAACGCCATGGACCTCTCTCTCTCTCTCTCTCTCTCTCTCTCTCTCTCTCTCTCTCTCTCTCTCTCTCTCTCTCTCTCTCTCTCTCTCTCTCTCTCTCTCTCTCTCTCTCTCTCTCCTTAGGGACGTAAGAGATTTAACTCTCGAGTCTGTAGTTTGATGGGACAGCTGCAGCAAGTTGCATAGGTATATTTGCGTTGAGAAGGAATTACTGGCTTGATAAGAAAAGAATGAGCCTCGTCTTGCAATTTGCCTAACGACAACTTGGCCAATATTAAGTTTTACCTCAGGATTAATCTTGTTGAGAGTCTCGGAAATAACATTATATCTTCGCGGTTCCTGTCCAATATCTGAATTGACCTTTGACGGGACAAAGGGAGGAGGTTTGTCGACGTAGGCTGGTATCTTGGGATTAAATCATTAATTTTCTAAAAGCATTTCCATGGTGTTACTTGGTGCCCAGCTCCTGCGTCGAGAGGATTCTGACCTTTGGTTTATTCCTCCTTTTTAGTATAAGAAATAGGTCAAGTTCCGTGAATGTAGCGATTTTTGGCATCAAGCTTTAAACTGTTTTTGTTGTGCTGCTCGATGTTCACGTAATACTATATCAATACCTTTCGAGACAAGGCACCATACAACACGAGGTTGGTCAGTCTTTCTTACACTTTTCAACTAATCGATGAATGAATCCATTTTGTTACTAAGGGGTATATAAAATCGGAGACTACTTAAAACGTGCTCGTCGCCTCTGAAACTCTGATGCAATGCTGTAGCCGCTTGCTTTTTCGCATACAGGTTGAACAACAGAAAATGAACTGGTTTCGAATTTGGAGAAATGAAATGGTGCATTGCACTTTGCAACCATGATCGCACCACCCGTCATAACTGGAATGTACTACCACACGTGACAAAGCCATCACAGTGAAGTGTGAACAGTTGGCAAGACTCGGAAGAAAAGTTTTGAAAGGGGTCCAACAACATTCACCCCTACACCTTCTTGTCGAGTTTCCCGGATACGAACCCGTCTTTGGGCTGAAAGACCCCAATACCTACTGCCCGTTGCAATCGACACCACTATCCCACAATAGAACGCACCACCAAAACTGAGCATATCGAAGAAAAGGTCGGAATTGCCAATACGTCGAGCGGCGTTATTCTCTCGGACAACCACAACACTAACAAGAAACTGCCAGAGTATCCTGCTCGTCATCTGTCGGTCGTCTGCTTCTTGTTTTCGTCAATTTCTGCAGGTCACGAGCCTCAGTCAAGCTCGTCATCGTCATCGACAACCTCAGTTTTGCAAGCGCGATCACTGACTATGCTCAAATGATGAGCCATCTTTTGATTGTCTAGAAGCATATCATTGTCAAGTTCTTGAATTTGTTTGACTTGTTCTTGAATGCCAGCGAGTTGACCTTGCACATTTCGCTTCGGTCGAACTGGAGTAGAATCCGACTTTTCCTCGGCCTTATTGCTAGTGGTCTGTGGTGATGTGGGTGTAAGTGTCTCATCAGTCGAGGCCCATCTACTAGATTCAAGGCCTGCCTTGCCGCTAGTTGGCGACAATGGGTTTAAGGACTTGCGTTTTGGACTTCTGCTCTTTCGGGGAGATTTTGGACTCGTTAGGGACACCGCATGTGCCTGTGCCTGTTGTCTGTATTCCTGGGTTTCCTTTTGCGCTATATCTGCCCTTTCCCGCTGAGTTTCGATTTCAAGAAGTGCTCCATCCAATTCAGATTGTAAGAGAGCAATTGTCTTTTTCGCTTCATCAAGCCCATTCTTGAGAGAATCGGTCTCCGTGGTATCTGGCACAATTTGTGCGGCCTGCTTTGCTTCTTTCAGATCTGATAGAAGCTTTTCAAATTTCGCATCATACTCAGCCTTGATTTCGCGAGTCGACTTCTCATGTTTCTCGTGCAACTCATCGAGGTTCTTCTGTGCCGTTTTGTAGTCTTGAGTTAGAGATTCAAACTCAGCAGGATCCTTCCGCAATTGAGCGGCAATGTTTGCAGCTTCTAATTCTTGTCTGGCAGCATCAAGAGCCGACTCGTGTTTTGCTAGAACAGCGGCCATAGCTTCGGAATGGTTCTTCTCATCCGTTTTCGCCTTCTCGATGGCTTCTAGGAGCTGAGACTTGACAGCATCCAAGTCCGATGTGTTTTGGGCGGCTTTGATAGCTTCCTGGGCTTCCTGCAACTCGATCTTCAACGCACTGATCGTATTATCGTGTTCCGACTTCAACCGTGTAAGGGCTTCTGCGTGTTCGTTGGACTGTTGAGCAAGGCGGCCGCTAGCTTCCGCACTCTGCTCCTCTAATTGAGCAACCTGGGACTTCCATTGGAGCTCAAGTGTTTTCATCACTTCGTCTAGCTGGACCCCATGTTCTTCTTTGGTTTTTCTCTGAAGCTCCTCAAGTTGTGATTTGTGTTCATCCTGAAGGATTTCGAGGGCTTTACTATGTTGCTGTTGGAGTTGAGTAGTCGATAGGACATGTTGACCCTCAAGAGTGGCACGAAGTTGAGTGAGTGCTTGCTCATGACCATTGCGCAATGATTCCAATTGATCTTGTGCACTTGATTCGAAAGACTTCTGTGCATTCGCAAGGGCTTGCTCATGCTGAGATTGGAGATCCCAAATCTGAGAAGACTTTTCAGCCAATTTCACCACCGAGGTTGACAAATCATTTTCTAGCTTCTCAATCTTTCCTTCAAACTCCTTTTCTTTCTCAGCACTTTCATTCTCGACATCTCTCAGAATACCTTTAAGAGTTTGTAGTTGAAACCGGGTACTATCCATCTCAGACCGAAGCGAATTGTTTTGGGATTGTAGAACCTTGTTCTCCTCGGTCAAACTAGCCCGAAGCTCCTCTAGGGCTTGATCATGGGCAGCTTTGGCTCTGGTCTCTATCGTCTCTAGCTCGCTAGCATGGCTTGACTTCAATGATTCTAGAACCTTTGAATGGCGCAAGTTTGCCTCTTCCTCAATTTTCTTCAAGTGCTCCACGTTAGCAGCCTTTTCGGCTTCTGAGGCTTCTTGCGCGAAGGTGAGTTGTGATTGAACGGTCTTCAGGATTTCTGCATGTGACTCTTTTAGAGATGCGATTGCCAATTCTTGATCCAGCGCTGCCTGGCGCTTCAAATCTTCGAACTTCTGGATATGTGCTGAACTTTCCGAACCTGCCGCATTAAGCTGTGCCTCAAGAGCTCGTACCCGTTGAACATGAGTTGTCTCGGCATCGTCCAATGCTTTTAGATGAGCTTGTGCAGCTTCTTCTTTGGCTCGCTTGAGTTCTTCAACATGCCCGGCATCGAGAATATCAAGGTCCTTCAATGTAGACTGAACTTGCTGCTCTAGAGACTTAATCTGTGAGTTATGTTTCTCCTTCAACAAAGCTACATCTTTCTGCGAAGTGTTCAGCTTCTCTTCCAGTGTTTTGATCTTGGTTTCGTAGTCAACTTTCAAAAGGGTAAGTTCGTCCTTGTCGGTCTCCGCTTTAGCACTTTGTTCTTGCAATAAGGATTGATGCTTGTTGTTGAGACTGTCAAAGTCCTTTTTCGCAGAGTCGACTTGTTGCTGAAGCGTCGAGAGTTTCTGGCTATGCTGTTCCTTGGTCTTTTCGGCACTTTCTTTGGCAAGTTCTAGTTCAGCTTCCACAGCCTGGAGCTGCTTCGAGCTGGAAGCTTTCAATGTCTCAAGCTCTGAAACGACGGTCGCAAGCTCTGCTTGGGACTTCTCTGCTGCCTCCTTTAGCTGGCTATCATGACTTGTGGCCATCTTTGCCAAGTCTTCCTGCGCGGCTAGTAGTTGTTTCTCGATAGTACCAAATTTCTCCGAGTGAATTTTCTCGGCTTGTGTGAGTGCCGATGCACCAGCCTCAGTAGCTTCAACATGTTTCTGTTTCAGTGCTGCAAGTTCTGCTTCAAGTGTCGCAATGATTGCAGATTGTGCGTCACTAGCTTCCTTCTTCGACTGCTGGAATGTGGTAACCTGGTTCTTCAAGGACTCTATCACTTGGGCTTGACGAGACACTTCGTCTTGGATCTTAACATGTTCCTCCTCCTGCTTTGTAATGGCCGTAGTCTTGGACTGCAGTTCAACGGTCTTTGATTCGAGTTCAGCGCTTTTTGACAACAGCTCTTGTTTTACTTGCTCAAGTTCGGCCGACAGCTTAGATGACTCTTCACGGTGAGTCGCTTGAAGTTCATTGATCTTCGCCTCAGTATCTTCCTGAATCTTAGCGATTTTAGATTTAGCATTGTCCTTAGCCGCCAAATGTCTAGTCTGAGCTGCCTCTAGTTTCTGCTGAGCTGAAGCAAGCTCTTGAGCATGATCCGGTGAAGGAGATGGGGGAGGTACAACCTTTGACGCATTCTCAGCTTCGATGGTCTTCGCTTCGAGATCCAATTTGAGCTTTTGTAGTTCTGCAGAGTGTTCTGTTTCCCGTTTCAGACTGGCAGATTTGGCCTCTTCGAGCTCCGCTTGGAGCTTTTCTGCGACTGCCTTTTGATTGCCAAGTTCTTGTGATAATTGGTCCTTGAGGGTTTCGAGCTCAGTCTGTTTCGCTGCAGTCAGGTCCTCGAATTCTCTCTTGTGATTTTCAGATTGCTCATCCTGCTTCTGTTCATGAAGAGCAATGAGTTCATCGATCTTATTGGAATATTCAGTCTTGACAGTTTCTGTTGCTTCTTGTGCGCGTAGAACTTCTTCCTCGGCGCTTTTGTTGACAGCGTCCAGTTTTGACCTCAGGTCATCGAGCTCAGAATTCAAAGCATCTAATTGGGCATCTTTTTCTGCCAGTTGAGTTTGGAGACCATTGAGGTCAACGCTATCAGCTTCTTCACCCAACTTTGAAACTTGGTCGATGGCGGAACTCTGAACATCATCAAGCTCGCCTTCCGTTGGTAGACGGCCATGCTCTCTTTCAAATTGCCTGACTCTAATCAAGTCAGCCTTCAACTTGGCGATAGAGGCCGCGGCAGTTTCGTTGATTGCTTGTTGTTCCTCGTCATCATTCCCATCTGCTGCCATGGCTTGTTGAAGCATGCTGTTAACCAACTCAAATTCCCGGATCTGTTGTTCAATGTAAACGGATCGGGTTGACTTTCTTGACCCCAAAGCAGGACGAGTAGGAGGGGCTTTCTCGTCGGCCGACTTGTTTTCAATGTCTGATCCCAGATTTTCTTTGTTGTCCCCGAGTCTTCGGCACTAGATTTGACCAGAGGCGAAGCAGGAATGGTGCTCAATCGCTTCTTGTCAGAAATCGAGCCACTCCCGGCATTCCGCGCGGTTGAGGATATCAAAGGTCTGGAGCGAGAAGTGGTCGTTGGACGGGTTGCGGCTGGCGTCGCAGGAGTCTTCTTCACGCCAGAAGGGCTTGTCACACCTGAGCGGGCGGTCGATGGTTGAAGAGTGGTGCGGCGGGCAGGAGTTGCAGCAACATTTCTTGTAGCGGACGGAGGGATTCGGTCTGCACTTGTGTTGGCGGCCAGTGATATCCTCTTAGGCCTGGCTGAGATACCATCTTTGCTCTTCTCGTCGCCGGAAGGTTTCTCATCGACGGAGCTGGCAGACTGTCTTTTCTGGTGAGACGAGGCTGCGGTAGTGGAAGTACTACTAGGGGTCTTCGAATTGTGCTTGTCACAGCGGGCCGTGCGGGAGGTTTGCTCAGGGAACTGCCAAGGGAGGGTTTCGCGGAGGAGGATGACGATGTACCAATGGTAGATGTTCGCGTGCCTGAGGAGAGTCTTGGAGCAGCGGGCTTGGTCAACGGTCTGGTCGGTGGATGGGTAGACTTTGGTTTGTCGTCGGCGGCCGCCCGGGATGAAAGGGTGGGCTTATCCATTGAGCAAAACGGAGTTGGGTAAGGACAGCAGAGGGGTGAAGAAGAAAGACAAGATCAAAAAGCTAACGAGAATTAAAGTATACCGAAAAAGTAGAAGTGAGGCGACGAAATCATAGGCCCCATTGACGGTGGGAGTCAAGGGAGTCGGTCTACTGTGACCCAAAAAGTGATGGGAAGCAACTGATACGAGCGGTGCAGGAGGTACGCCCGACGAGCAATCGATGATCACGAGCATGGGGTTCTTTCCCAGTTGGTTTGCTCAACCCCATTTTCGCGACGCGTCTCAATGGCCAATCGGACGTGTCTCTAGCTAGGGCGGAAGCGGAGAAACTACTGCCATCTCTACGGCGAAACATAGAAACAGGAGGACGATATCACATCGTTTGATGCTACAGACCAAGCATTCCCATCTCAGACATTCGACCCTTTTTAATTTGGTCCTTGTATCAGCCTCTTGCTATTTGTCTGGTGCTTATCTTACAGCTTTCGGTTCCTCTTTGCTTGGTTCAAGTCATACCGGATTATTCCATGAAATGCGGCGTCGTCCCACTGACAGAGTCCCCTTCCTGTCTCTAACGGTTCCGAGGATTGGAAACTCCATGGCTATGAGCATCCTTCCGTTTCTCCTTCATCACCCCAAGGCTCGCTTATCCTACATATCTTCTCACTCAATCTTCCAATTCGATGATCTCGGGCGGAATTGAAAAATATTGGGAGACATCGAGATGTGCCTTGTTTTCCAATGCATTCTGCTCGGTCGCCGACAACATCAATTCCACGCCATCGTTCTGTCTCTCAAAAGCATAGTCCTCTCCTTCATCTTCACGAACCGTTGTCGTTTGCTGGGTGGCCAAACTTGCAGACTCGCTCTCTGTATAGATCTTTTGTGTGCGTGTAGTTGAATCTTGCGAGCTAAATTGTGTCATGATCTCATCAGAATCAGCATTGCCCGTCAACTGCGAATCGGTCCATGTTTTCGCATTTGGTATCGCGGCCGGCGCAGGTGTAGAATCTGTCAACTGAGATGCGTAGAGTGGCTTATTGAGCATCTCTAGGTAAGAAGTCGCATTGGGGTCAAGTGTGAAGTTATAGCCCAAATATGATGATGGGATCGAGACGTTAGAGCTATTGGTGATTGAGGTACGGCCGTGGACCATTGGTGTGAAGGCTGCCAAGGCTTCGAATGGGGTGGGGTTGACGTTGTTGTAGAATCCTATGCTGCTGTTCAGGGAGGGATAATGCCTTGATCCCAAACTTGCTGCCGCTGGGGATGGTTGTTGTGAGTATGATTCAAAAACATCTGTCGAAAGGTTGGGCGAAATCATAGGCCATGAGAGACTGATATTATCATTCTGGAAATCCTGTGTGCTGCATGCGCCTTTGGTTCCAACTTCTGTCTTAAGATGTACTCGGCCTGCTACTGCGAGGGGTGATCGAATCGAGGCAGCTTTCGGAACAGGTTCTTGTTTGACGAAGCCGCTCGGAGAGACAGAATGCCTACCCGTCACTGGAGTCGTATTGAATTCTACTTCTTTGATTGCTGTAAATTCAGCAGAGTGCGAATTCATCACATCTTGAACAATCTCCTGCTTGACCGGAGCCCAGGGAATGTGGTCAGCTCGCTCTGACTTGATGCTAATATCGCGACGCGTGTTCCGCGAAGCGGTATCAATGGTGTTCTGCATCTCTTGTTTGACCGCTGCGATTTGCCCTGTAGGATCAAGATATATGAGGCCACCATCTACCGAAGACATCCCGCCATGCTCCCGTTTACTTCTTTTCGAGCGGTCTAGGGTTTCTCCCGAAGAATACACACTATAGGTCGGCAGTCCAATAATCCTAGTCTCATACAACCTCTCTTCTTCTTCGGTTTGAAGTTGGCGCTTTGCCTTGGTTGATCTGTCTTTGGCCATCACTTTGCTGGGCTCCGTGGCCTTTTTACCTTTGAGTGTTTTGGCAGGAGGCGCAATACCTTCGAGCTGGGATTTCATCCGGCTATATCGCATGCGAGCCGCATGTCCGTTGGTAATACCAATTTGATCGGCAACAGCCTGCCAGTCGATGGGTTTGAGATCGAGTTGTTTGAGAATTGCATAGAGAAAAATCGGAGTTTGAGGATCGTTGGCGTGGTTCTTGGTACGACGGAGAGAAGCCATGCTGACAACAGTCGTCTCGTCTACGATCGCAGCGTTGTGATCGATCAGATGTGAGCGGCCGGCTCTAAGGTAAGCGCGTGAAAAGAAATATGATATGTAAGAAGTTGACATCTGTGATAAATTCTTCTAGAATATCTGTTCTTGGGTGAATCAAAACAAGGGCTGCTTCGTGAACAATGGAGCTGGACAATCTTCATGTTTGATAGCCTCACTGACGTTTGCCTAATTGATACCATTGTCTTTCATTGCTGCACGTTCATCTTGGCTTTACTTCCCTTCCCAGAGAAGCAAGCAAATAAGACAAGACCAATGTGGCTTTGTTCGACGGCTCATAGCTTACTGTCGGCTTGGATAGCACCTGACATTGAGTATTCTTGCTCTTCTGGAAGTGATCCAAGTAAGACATGTTCACGGCCGCCCCTGGACGTCCACCACGTTACACAGGTAGCTGCACGTTCCACATCCATCTCGCCATTACTTAGTGTTGCCCACAATCTTTGTTGGCAATGCGATTTCTGACCAGGACTTTGAAGGCGATGCAAAAGATCGGCAGTCATAGGTAACCACTCTTCGAGCAAAAGGATTGGCAGGAAGCTTAGACAATCGATAATGGACAGAAGCAGTACCGACTTCTCAGACAAAGGTTGGGTTTCTTCAATTGAAATATTGGGGTCAGGCGGGAGCAGTTCCTCAGAAGCATTTTCCATTCGCTCTCTCAACAAATCCAAGATGATAGCTTGCATGAAAGGCATAGCCAATGCAACTGGAGAAGGAGGTGCGGCTATACGAACAATTGATTTGATGGCCAGTCGGAATTGACGAGCGTTCAATGGTCTGGGAAAGCTCTGAAGAAGCGTCTCAACATAGAATGGAACGTTGCGTGTTGCGACTTCAGTATTTTGTGGTGCAGCCAGTATTGCAAGCATGACGCTATGTGCAGCCTCGTAGATCTCTCCAAGTCGCGCATCCCCTTGTGGGTTGACGTATGGCGTAGCTGCGTTGAACAGAAGCCCTTGATTGACACTGGGTGGTATACACAGAGTGAAATTTTCAGCAGTGTTGAAAAAGAATAGGTCAAACAATCTGTCTAGAGGGTGAGGCGAGATCTCGCCCACTTCAACCGGTCGGATAGCCTCCAGAAAGTGAACAGATTGCTTCGGATAACGACTGAGAACATCGATGGCCGTAAAGTTCACGAACACATATTGAGAGGATGATGTCAATCCGAAGCGATGTGCAATAAAGTATGTGTCCCGTAGAATATGTAGACTCTGGATGGCTATTCCAGGGGCATTGGTGTTTGATGCCAGGAAGTTGTCGCAAAGAAGCCTTCCCAGGACAGATCGAAGTGTGATGACCGCAGCAAACATTGTGTCTCGAAGTAGTTGAAGAAGGACGGGTAGAGTCTTGCTCAAGGTCTCTTGGTCCAGATACTGCGCATCCTCTCTAGGATCAACCTCGGATAACTTGTTCTGCCTCCAAGATGTCACGACATTCTTTGAAAATTCGGCAATTCGGTTCGTTGCATAGATGATCAACGTGCTATCATTCACATGATCAATTGAATGCGCCATCAGCCGTGACAAGGCGCCCAATCCTCCCACCAGTGCCCTGGATCTAATTTCATTCAGTTTGCCGAAAGACTGAGAGGTGGAGGACCAATTGAAACGCTGCTGCGAGGACTGGCGCACATCCTGGTCTACGGTCGCAAGCCAATACCCATGTTCCAAACCTTCGCGCGAGAAGAATGCGGCATCCACCAACACGGGTAATAGCAAATCATACTGGAGTTGCGATCGAGGAGCGCCTGACAGGATTGGAAAAGTATGGTTGAGTACGAACACGACCACGAGCTCGGAATTTGGCTCAACTTCTTTCTGCTGGAGGGCGAGATTCGATGCGACAACAAGCGCGGCTTCAAGCTTCTGTCTGAAATCGGGAGAGATGTCGGCAAACTCTCGGGATTGGAAGGCCAAGAGGAGGCCGCCGATCAGTAGAATATGCCTCCATCGTGGAGAGTTGTCGTCTGCACCATTTACCACAGCTTTCAGCCACTCGGGTATTGACAGATCGCTTAAGAGGGAAGGCTGAGGAGGATTCGAGGGCGGCCAGGCGGGAGGCTGCTTATCTTGGAGAAAACGGAGGACTGCGGTGTAGAAGACACTAAAGACCTGTCGAGATCGTGAAAGTTCGATAGGGCGTGGGTAGAGGACATCACTCGAGAGGATTTGCGATGATATCAAGGTGACATTGAGAGGGTTAGACAATTTGGACAGGAGGTTCGTCGCCGATGGCAGCAATCTGTTAATTGGATGAGCATGAATCTTGATGGCTGGGTGATATGATCAATACCTTTGAGCCTCATCGGGATGCTCAGACGCTTGCAAAGACCTCAGAAGGGTCGCGAGCGACCTGTCCATGGTCTACAGGCATGTAAAGCAGGAAACTAGATCAAGAAGAAATGTGTGGAAGTGAAAAGCGCATAAACGGTTCATGTGTGAAATGGACAGGATACTCGTGGACGTGGTCGGCGAACTGGAGGAGCCGAGGTTGAGGGGATAATTATTTTAAGTCTGACATGATTTATATTATGGTGACAAAGAATAAGCACGCCAAGACAGGTGGGTGATCAGTGGTGATCTTGGAGACGAGGGAGTGTCTGACAGAATGTCATCAGTTCAATGCTTCAGCAAAGGGCATGGCCCACATTGGCCACTCTGCCGCTGTAGCCCACTTTAGCGCCACTCTTTACCCAACTACAAGGTGGATAAACATCCAATGTTGCGGTTTCTCAGGATGGCTGTTTTCCCCAGTGACTTATGCAAGCTGTGAAACCCTTACAAGGACCACCGATAAGTGAAGAGGCGCCTGGGTTCGCAATTAGACGCCAAACATGACCACGTCGCCTTGTTGATCAATATCAAAATCGCTGTCATACTCGGCATCAAAGTCGTAATCTTCGTAATATTCAGGTCCATGAGGATCTTCAAAGTCATCTTCTTCATTTGGTTTCCATTCTGACATGTCAGAGTAATCAGATAGGTTGTCCTCGATGACTTGGTCCTCGGTTCGTGCAAACTTCAGCCATCGTCTTGCGGCGAATGGATTTGTCCCACCTTTGTTGATGTAGTGTAGAATATCTTCACTGGACACACGAGAGGGAACCTCATGCTCGTCCTGATCCTCCCCAAAATGGTCGGCGTGCTCCAAATCCCAGGGACTCGTGATCTCAATCGAGGTCAAGCGAAATGCTTTATTCTCGTGCCACAAGTCTAACACATTCTTCCAATATCCCATCAGCCTCGGGTGACGGAGAACCAGATTCTTGAGGCGAGGTTGAATGAAGAGCCATTCGGATAGTTCATCAGCTAGGAAGCCAAAATTTTCAAACCCAATTGTCTCGAGGTTGGGGTAAGAAGTCAAAGGGACAATCTTGTAAAACGATACATAGTCGCCAGCGGGGAAAGAGGTGTATCTTTGGACAATTCCAGTCGCTTTAGATTCCGGGCATTTGCGAGTGGTCTCATAAAGTTGATGGGTTCATCGTCATTTTCGGCGTGAAGACACAATACAAGAGTCTCCAAATACTGGAAGGCCGTAGGGTCTGTGGGCGGGGCCCAAAAGTCTGGCATTTGTTCCATGATGGTTTCGTTGAAAGAGTCTAGAGAGATGCCCTGCTTGACCCAGGAATCGGGATCCCGGTAGGTCTCAAGGTGACGTATCTTGGGCATTGCGCTATCTGTGGAATTCAGAGCGATCCAAAATGCTATGAAGCCATGGCCAGGAGAGCTGGTACTGTAATTTTGAAAAGAATTCCGAAAGATAGCGTCTGAGAGTGGGAAGGAGTAGTGGAAAATGCGCAAACTGGGGTCTCTATCCATGCCGGGATAATCGCCAAGGATTTCGCCAGCTCCTCCGTCGAAAGTAATGATTCGTTTTAGTTGTGGAAGTAGTGGAAGGGTGCGGCGAAAGATCTGTGAAAGACAACGGGGCGATAATGGCCACAGCTTTTGGGTGGTGGCATGATCCTCATAGCAGGCGAGGAGGCCAGCAATCAACTTTTTGTCAGCTCGCACGAGACCCACCTCATCCTCGTCGTCCATTGCCTCGTAAAAACCGGGAACACCGAAGTCACGAGCCAAGAATTCATCAAGAACCGATGACACGGGCCTCGTTCCACCATCGAGGTCTTCATGGTACCAAACTTTAGAGCATCTCATGGTGAATTCCTGCATGATGTTAAAGAAGCGGGCGGAGGTATCGTTGTCATGGGTTCTCCGGCTGTAGCCTTGACTAGTGACGTTGTCGAAGCGCATTTCATGGTAGTGGAGTTCTTGGACCCAAGGGGCAATTTGGGGATGATCGGCCATGCTTTCCAGATTGTCTATTGTAAGGCATGAGACGTCGATCTTGCGATACAAGGCGCGGCAGACATCTCGAGAAAAAGCCTTGTTGACGAGTCGAAGAGCTTTGAGATCAGTCGGGGGTAGTGGTTGGATGAGTTGTTGAAAGACTTCTTGAGGCAATTGGTCTAACATGTTGGATGGTAGGGTTATGGAAGCTCTTGCAGAGCGTCATGCACACGAGGCATGGATGGAGGAGGATGGGGAAAATTCAATGTAAAGCATGGGAATCTTGGAAAGCGAAAGGTGAAGTTTTAAAGAAGTCGAAGTCAAAGCAATCATGTAGATATGTGAATCATGAATGAGGCTGAAGCCGAAAGCTGCTAGTGAATCAGGCAACAGGAGAGGCGGGAGATACTTACTTACTAGTAGGTAATTACCGTATACGGAGTATCTACTCCGTAGTACCCAGGTGGTTTTGGTTAAGATGGTAGTGGCCTTGCAGGATTCAGGAACCACCCGTCTAATTCCTATTAGGTACTAAGGCCCAAGGAGATGCCTAGTAGATGCCTAGTAGAGGCCGAGCTTTGCCCCTGATAGGTAGTTGTATGTAGGATAGTCAGTCGTCGTCCTCCAGGTAGCTGGACTGCAGTCTGGCGGCCACATTCAAATACGAGGCTGAGTTCCGGGCAGACTCCGTTCACTTGGAGAATTCCAAGTGTCTGGGTGATCTGAGTGGAGAACGAGAGACCCGGTGAATCTGCCTTGCAAGGTGCAAAGATCCAATTGTCAAAATATCAAGACAATCGTGATTGGCGGTATCTTCAGCGCGTGGATCTTGGTGGTGAACTTGCGTATCAGGACCCACCTGGTAATATGCTGGTACAGAGGCACGTCATAGATACCTAGGTACATACAGTAACAAGGTAGCCTTGGCCCGTAGGGTAGGCCCGGTAGGTCACCCAGGTGGTCTAAGTACGGTAGTTGTTGGAGTTGGGACCTACATATGGTGAGGGGAGCCCTTGGGCCTTAAGTACTCCATAACCCCAAGCATCCCTTAGGCCTCTTTAGCAGGTTTGCCTTAAACTTGCTAGGACTGACGTGGACTGAGTAGCGTGGGCACGCGTGGGGTAGGCGTTAGAGGAGACTAACTTACCTAGCTATTTAACTGACTAACTCACTAAGTAACTGGTTAAATTCCCGAATAACTACTTAGTAAAGAGTATGACAAGTATAACTGTTTTACACTAACACGACTAACTACTCAGGATAGTGGTGACCTTATAATATTTAGGTACCTACGAGGTACATAAGATACATAGCGTATTGTGGCTACTAGGCAGGTACTCCTACTGCATTCCCTAGTTCACAGGTTCTTGAGTCAAGTGCCTAAGGATATTGCCAAGACCTACCAATCAGCCTCACCCACATCATCCCACGATCCAAAAATATCGAATTTGCATAGGATTATCGACACCTCAAATCTCTAGATCTATGAACAAAACAGAATTCCATTCAAGGACCCTCTATCATCATCATCACCATCATCCTCGCCGTCATTATCCTCCTCATCAATGCTATGAACTGCTAAAAACCACACCCGTATCTTTGCGGAAGACTCCACGCAGCCTTTCCGGACCGCTCTGTAAGTGACATCACCATCATCACCACCAAAAAATTCTCTCTCGTCTCTCGCCGTCCTTCTCTACGCTGGCAATAGCAGACGTCACGACCATGGGAGATATCGCCCCAGCATGTCCGTGAACGACATATTGTCCCCATGTTCAGAATGAACGGTTAGTCGATATGGTCATTGTATTGCCACAAGCTTAATTCCGTACAAGCAAAAGCGTAAGTCTCTGCTGCAGATCTTGTACATAACCAAGTCATACGCAACGACGTTCAAGTCGAGGTTATGAATTTCTAAAAGATTCTGAAACTGCTAGTCCTTTTGCACTGAGCTTTTTTGCCTGCTATTGTTGCTCTTCTTTCCGTCGCTTTGTTTCTCGAGCACACATCCCAAGGTCTTCTTCCACTGCATGCCTGCAATTTCCGTGACAGTACCTCATCATGTCAGCCCTGCAGCATTCTAGCTCAGGTCGAACCCTCAGTGCTAATGGCGATGAAAGGCCTTCACACACAAAAAACAACAAACAACCATCAAGACCACAGCCAAGTCATAGCCGTGATGGCGAGGAAAGAAATGATTCCCGAGAACACAAGGACGAGCAAAACAACTCAGCAAATAGCCCTCCTTTACCCGTAGGGCTGTTCCACGAGTCCCTCCGCCAAGCGCGCCCAGAGGTTATGAAAAAGTGGGCGATAACCGTGCTGGTACTCATGTGCTTCATCCTCTGTGTCTTGTCACTATATTGGGCTGTGCTATTTCACGTCGAAGAGAATCTGGGCAGCTTGACCGTCGCCGTGGTCAGCTTTGACGGACGCGTATCGCCATACGAAGGAATCACACCACTGGTCGGTGATGTCGTCGAGACACTGGCACGAGAACAAGCCATGATGCCAGCCAATACTCTAGGCTATAGGATTGAGAGTCCCGAGTCGTTCGGCGGAGATCCCCTGGCCGTACGTCAAGCCGTGTATGACGAACACGTCTGGGCTGCTATCATTGTCAATTCAAATGCAACAGCCTTGCTTCAACAAGCTGTCGCCATTGGGAACACCTCCTACCAACCACTCGGGGCCGCGCAGATCATCATCAACCAGGCCCGCGACGAAACCACATATGCCAACTATATCACGCCTCAACTGGCACAATTCCAAACCCAGGTACAATCGCAGTTTGGGGCGCAGTGGATGCAGGCCGTGCTCTCCAACACATCGCTCAATGCTCAAACATACTCCCAGGCACCCCAAGCATTGAACCCAGCAATCGGGTTCTCCATGTACAATCTTCGCCCTTCGGCCCACCTCAAGCCACACCAGCGGTGACGATCGGTCTGATCTACCTCATCATCATCGCGTTCTTCTCCTTTTCCTTCTTCCTACCCGTCTACACCAAGCTGATCATCCCGAAGGGCCACCCGCCTTTGCACTTCTGGGCATTGATCCTAGTCAGACTATTCATGACGGCAGTCGCGTATCTGTTCATGTCGTTGGCCTACTCGTTGGTGTCGCTTGCATTCCAGATCCCCTTTTCAAATACATATCAACATTCCGACGTCGACGTCGCAGTGAACCCTGATGCTTACGGAAAGGGGTCGTTTGTCGTCTACTGGATGTTGAACTGGATCGGCATGTACGCTCTGGGTCTCGCGTCGGAGAATGTGACCATGATCATCGGCCAGCCTTGGACTGCACTGTAAGTTTGTCCCCCTCTCTTCCACCCCAACCACATGACATACAACAAGATCCAAACCTCACTCCCAACCGCCAACATCAACATGAGTTATTCTAACATAGATCTCTACCATCCAGCTGGCTCATCTTCTGGGTTATAACCAACGTCTCGACCTCGTTCTACCCTATCCCGTTGAGCCCCGGCTTCTTCCAGTACGGCTACGCGTGGCCGTTATACCACATAGTGAGCGCCAGCCGAACGATCCTGTTCGACACACACAGCAAGATCGGGCTCAACTTCGGCGTCTTGTTCGTGTGGTGCGCCGTCAACACGCTGTTGTTCCCCGTGTGCTGCGTCTTCATGCGTTGGAAGATGAACAAGGAAACCGCGAGGAACGTTCCCCGTAGGACCATCAAGTATCTCGTTGATGGATGATGGATGATGGATGATGGATGATGGATGATGGATGATGGATAGTCGCAGGATTGAGATATGCGTGGGTCGCGTGCTCATCTGGTGGTCACTTCGATAGACCTACGATGATCGTATCGACAGCATCATCAACATGCATGAACAGTTGGTCCGCATTGTCTACATAGCTAGAGAATACACTGCCGGTACCCAACCCAACACGAATTTAGATTCAAAAAAAGTCAGGTGTATATCCCCAGCCACAACATGCTGTACTTCCATTTTTCTGTTTCTCACTCACTCCGGCAATAACAGACCGGGTCTTGCGCGCCAGCCGAGAGCAATAATGCTCAGCGTTCAGGAATCAGAGAAAAGTAACCTACCAACCCACCCGACCAGACACTAGAGAATTATCGAAAAAAAATCCCAGAACCGAATTCTTAACACAAGACCTTGTAAAAACCCTGTCAATGGATATTTCCTCAGTTTGACTACGACTGTGCAGCGCAACACGGCAATGCCATGTCGAGCCATGTCGAGCATCTCGCAACATCCGAGTAGATTCTACATACATTACCTATACATAGGTAGGTATGCAGGCGGAGGAAAAGCGGAGAAGAAACGGCAAAAGAATAAAGGCCGAGGAGGAAATCTCCGTGGCAAAGTGAACATTGATTTTCAGTCTCTGTCGCGGAATGAATGCTTGGGGCCGGGACCCATGGTGTCTGGCAGCGACATGAGCTTTTCGATCGGGTTGTTAATACTGCCAGGTGACACAAGTACACCACGGTACATATGTACATGAGACAATGTTGGTGGTAGAAGTGACGGCAGCCAAGGAAAAGAGTTCTAACGGGTTCTGGCCATCTGGACCGTTTGCTACTGGGGAATGGCATTGCATAGAACCACGCACGAGGTCAGTCTATTGCACAAAATCGCGAGTAAAGGGTCGAGGGCTGGCTAGAGTTGGGTCGAAATAAATGCTTCCAACAACAAGTATAGAGAAGGGAAATCCCAAGATTTATCAGAGTAGTATATGTAACAAAAAGTTGATATCATGCCGCGTGTTTGACAAGCAGTCATGCTACCTCTCCAACCAGCGGTTCCTGACAGTGAAGGCCTTCTCGTGCCTCGAACCGCCGTCAACGTCGTGCAGAACTTCGATCGGCTACGTTCAAGTCACCGACTTCACAACGGCTGCCTTTCACCTCTATTCAATGGGGGTTGATGGGACAATGCATCCTAAAGATGTGCGCACAGCTGGGGAAATGATGGCAATGATGGAAGTGATGGGATATGCTCAGTGAAAAAGAAGTGAAAGTGGATGGATTTGCTGAAAGACGGGGACATCGTTCTGACCTTGACATGTTGGTGAAGGCGGCGAACACGTATGCTTGGACCTTCCCGGTGTGTTTTGATCACCTGTGGGAAGTTGGTCAACAACTGCTGTCGCGTCGCTGTCTGTGCTTTGACCTTTGCTTCGCCATCATGAGGGATATGCCGGCGCACATGATGGAATTAAGATCCTGGGGACTTGATCTCAACGCACAATCACCTTTTCGATGGTCATGGACCTGCCTGGAAATAGGGGCTGGAAAACACAAAAGACTCGCGATCGGTAAATTGCGCAAGTAGAATGGTCTGTGTCGGGAACTTTTGGATTCAGGCTGGATGCACGAGTTTGAGGACCACGACTCCATTATCTGGCTGCCCAGCTGTAGAATGTCTTATTTTGAAAACGAGTTTCAAACTCAGCTTGGCCACATACGGCACTGCCACATCCTCCTGCCGGAGTCACTAACCTTGGTAGACCCTCATCAACGGTATAGAGCATGTTGGCGATCAGTGCACTCGATGTGCAATTTCGGAACACCTTTCACCAGTACTAACTTCAGAGGGGACCACCTCGCGTGGAAATGAGGGTTAGACTGATAGATGAAGCACGTCTGAAGCGGAAGTGGTCACAGTGGTTTGATGCGAGCTGGGAGGAGACGGCCAACACCGACTCTGACAAGGTGCTGACATAAAGCTTCTGCGCGCGTACTTCCTTCTGGTAGACTGAAGTGCCGGTATGCACCAAGATTTTCCCCAGGTAGTTTCAGTCAAAGGTCTTGACATGTCTCGCCACCCAGGAGTCAAGTCATCTTTAGGCTGTCAAGCCAAAAGTCAACAGGGTACACGTTCCTGGGACTGTTTTTTGGTTTCGTCGACCTTGGAAAGACCTCCTTGGATCCTGATTTTCCCATGACTTTGAGAGGAAGGTTCCGACGCTGGTAAGCAGTACCTCAGGTAAAGAATAAGCGAGCTGTAATAGATGGATATGACTTTCGTGCTAGCATACAACTTCATAAAGTGCAACAGCAGTTCTGCGTGAGGACAACAAGTTGACTCCACATGACTGCTGGCGATAGTAGAACTGCAGGCGTTCCCAAAATGGACGTTGAGACAGGGGTTGACATTCATGGCCAGGGTGAAGAATTTGACCGATGGCACTATTCATGCATAGAGTTCTGCCCTGGCTCGCTGACGGGGCTGACAGGCTCGCTGTGACAGGTCAGTGTGCGAGGCGAGTTGAGTCGAACGGGCGTCGAGGGGCAATCCTTTGACAGTCGGCACATGCATTCGTCATAACCCTGAGGTAATACTCAAGGGCCTGAGATCATGACCCCTGGCGTGGATCAGGATCGATGCTCGAGACGCCAGATGTGAAGGCTGGTCTAGTAGGGGTGCGAGGGCGTATGTCTTGGCTCTTTGTGCTCATTCTTGGACACCTTTGGTACATCATCAGTCGTATCCCAAGATGAGCCTCATGCTTGGGTGATAGTGCGGCGTCGGACCCCTGTAGGTCCTCCGAGGATACCAGGTAGACTGCAAGTAATTTCAGGGAGTCCGTATCTGGTCTTTGCCCCACCAGCCCACCTTTTGACGATAGCAATGCAGCCAACATTGCAAGGATTCGACACAGCTGCAGGACTAGCCATGGCTTCAAGTAGGTAGGGTCCGCAGAATTTCGGATTTACGGAGTCGTTTTGGTGATTGGACGAATTCCCGCTGATTGAGTCAAGATTCAAAAGAAAACACGCGTGTTGTTTTGCAGTGATAGTGCGTGGCTGGCCGTTGGAGGACGTTGTGCGGGTGGTGCCGGAATCGAGGAGAACGAAATGAAATCGCAGTTTTGTGGTTGCCAAGGTTTTGGCTGTGCCTGCGCTGTTGCCCCCACTACACGCTAAGTATGCCACCTACCTATCTAGGTACGTTAGGTAGTTAGTGGCTGCTGAGACGCTTCCGCACTAGTCTGCTAAATAAGTATCCGTCCACGATGATTCGGGATGCGGCAGGCACCTAGTGTCCGACTTCCGCAAGGCCTCGGCTACCTACTAGGTACATAGGTAAGTATAGAGGGGAATTCGATGGGCAGGCGCTACCGGACTGTGGTAGCGGGGGGCGCTGCTGGGGGGCTTTGGAAGTTTAGATAGGCAGCTGGTAGGCTCTGGAGCTCTTCGGGTTTCCCTATCAACGAACTGCAGGTGATGGAGCAGAGTATAGCAGGTGATTAGTGAGTTTCTTCAGGCTTCTTGGTCTCCTCGAGGCATTCTAGACAAGAGATTTGGTCGACATTGGGTTTGGATTCTTTGGCACTCTGTAATCCATACGTCCAAGTAAGAGGTACTGCATTCGAAACTCCTTTGAAAGATCAACTTACGTATCTAGTAGTTACTCAGTACATACTACGTAATTAGCTGTAAATTAAAATGCAGTAGAGGAAGGTGGCCACTGGCCGCGCTGGCCAGTTTGTTCGGCCGTCGGCTGAAGGCGCCTGCCACGGTGCCACCTACCTACTAGGTACCTACCTACCAAGATCCTCTACAGCCCCAGGCCCGAGTATTTTTGTACAGCGTGAAATAGGCATCTTGGTAGGTGCCTAGAGAGTAACACGGTGGCACCTAAAGACGTCCCTGGCTACCTACGGAGTACCTTTGGGATCCTTGTATTTGCTCCACCAACTCTCTTTTGGAATTTTCAAGTTGGGATCCTCTTTAACTAGAAATGGGAATGCCGACCCGCACCCGACCGTAGCCCACCGTGCCCACCGTGCCCACCGTACCGGCCGCCCCAGCCTGTACCAGTACCATCAGCCCACGACCTCAGAAGAATTCTGAGTCTTTGCAAGTTGACTAAATCATGGCAAGCCCTCAAGCATCTGCCGTGGCACGCCTGGGTATTCGTGTCGGAGCACAAGTGCAAACTAAGTCAGCCATTGGCCTACGTAGTGGGTGACTCCAGGCCGTAACCTTAGCCCTATTAGGCGCCTACGGGTACCCTGCTCTTCCCTACCCTGGCCCTACCCTGCCCTACCTTGCACCTAGCTAACCAACTCGTTAGTGCCTACAGGATACACAGTACCTAGTCCGTCCAAACCAGGTCTTACAGTCCCGAAACGGCCTCACCCCCATCGCCAAATCCTGCCCCCTGCTGGTGTCATGCAGTGTCTAGATGCTCGGTTATTTCAACGATAAGCGAAGTCTGCCTTGCGATTTTGTGGGGGTTTCCTCGATGTTGCGACCTGGGTGTCCCCTGCACCATCTGCTCAGCTGAATGGCTCTTGGTCTTCTCTCTTTAATCGGTGGGCCAAGGGGCGAGTCTACCAGGACAACAATGTCCAGACTTACAACAACTCTCGCCGAGCTAGAACTCATGGACAGGAATGATGATGTGTTCTCTATGTTCATTGTTTCAAGCTATCTGGTCTGTTGAACTCTTCTGGTTTCAAAATAATCTGTTTGTACAAATCTCGGGTTTGCAATATCCCTCTTTTTGATAACCCCTGTAAGTGACTCCTGGGACTGTACTGTTGGTCTTTTGTTGGAGAAAAAAATAATATCAAAGCAACCCGTCGCCCACAGTGCGTGCAGTGAGCCTTGTGAACCCGTGATTCTGTAAATCTCTTGGTCAAACCGATCATATCAAATCCCACCAACCTTCATAACCCTCGTATCCATCCCGTAAAGGTATAAAGGTCCAGTTGAAGAGCGTTCCCTCGTAAAAACCATTACCCATTCCGTCATAATATCCTTGATATCAATTGATTGTCCGTTTCATTGAAAGAATCATGCTATAAAAATGCAGAGTGAAACCTATCCACGGTTCTGAATAGCTTTCGCCCTCTTCTGCTTCAGCGCCGGTAGTTGTCGGCGACGTGCATTGATGAACCAGTTGCTGATCTATACAGCCGTTAGAAACAAAGACCCAAAGGCAAAGAGTGAGTTCTTCATACCTGACTTATGCTCAAGCCCGTACGTTGGATGAACAACTGTTTCTGCTCATCACTGGGGTAAGGATGATCCAGATGTTCCTGCAACCACAGTCGAAGGACATCCGTGATCTGTTTGGGTAGATTTCCCCGTCTTCGTCGGTTGTTACCGTGAGTGGGATACCCCATCATTGGGTAGGACAACAACTGGCTATATTTCATCGGATAGGGGGATGTGTCCATGGACCGATATCCGCTGTCATATGCAAGAGGGCTACGGTATTGGTCGTACGATTGACCGTACCTTCCATAATCAAGAGCTTGATTATAAGGCCTCTCCGAAACAAGATAAGGATTGTTGTATCGAGGTGTCGAGCTGACCTGGGGTGTTCGCCACCGAGGGTAGCTATCACTAACTGGACTTTCAGGCTGCCTGTTCATCGAATATGATGAGGAAAACATATTGTCTTGGGCATCTGACGGAACGATAGGTTGCCCCAGTCCATACTGTTGGGGTTGAGTAGGCAATGTTGCCTGGGTGGCCATTGGCATAGCAGCATCTGTGAAGGAAGAAGACGATGACCATGGTGAGCTGTACTCTGCCGGTGTTCGAGCTGGAGTGTGGAGCTGGGCAGTAGCAAGACTGCTCAAGTGCATCTGGTTGGAGCCGTCGGCAGAAAAGCCTATTGGACTGCTGTGAGGCTGAGTCGGCGCTGGTATTGACGCCACGCCCATACTGGTCGTGTGTTGGGAGCTCAGATACGGCACCATCATAGGTCGAGTAGTTGAAGGAACCTCATGTAGATTTGACTGAGCCATGTTGGACCGCGGTGGAGGAATGACCTGATAGAAGCATTAGCACAGGAAATCACAACAGTGTCTCATTACCCTCACCTCTCGAATAGAAGGTAGCTGGTGCTCCTGTTGAGCAGCGTCGAGTCTGGTCTGAGATGGGACCGGTGTAGTCTGAGAAGTATATGGTCTTGCAGCAGCTTGGGTATAATGGTCCATGTCGTAATAATGGTCTGTTCGACTTGTTTGCAAGTGATGAAGATGTGAGAGACTGATGATTTCTGTCAAGGGCAGGGACTGGCATTGATATTGATATCGGCCAGGAGCAGTTTCTTCCTGGCTCTGCTCGCTCATCCCTCTCGTGCGGAGCCGTATCCACGAATCACCGAATTCACTATCTGTGGATGCAAGCACTGTCCAGCTGCAGGAGAAATGCAGGCACCAGGAGTGTTGCTAAAGATGACAGTACTTTGACAGTGTAGGTGCTTCAAAGACAAAAACAAAGGCAAAAGCGATAGTCCAAGCGCAAATGGAGTCTGGCAAAATATGTCAGTTATGTTCGAGACATCACACGATGGCCGAGATGGGTGTATGACAAGAAACCCTTCCGCGGCTATACCAAGATCGGACTTTCTCCAGCCCTGTCAAATAACCGAAGGTGGTCATATTGTATGAGGCGGGGTGCAAAATGTTTCGCAGTAAGCTGCAGTAGCTATTGCATTGCCCTGCGAGACCAATGCTTGATATCCCGAGGTGGTGGTATCGACTCGACTGGCCAGCATGTAAGTGGCGCCCAGCCCACCATCAACTGAAAATTCCACCAGCCATGCATAAGCCGCTGCACAATCGTACTTTGCCTTTCGTGGCCTGAGGATCTCAGGCTCGTGCCTCTTTGGACAAAAGTGGATCCCTGAGCGATACTTGTTGAGCCTTCGACCTGTGTGGGGCTGTCAAGTGTTTGTTCCTGCTTCTGAGGCCACTGTCCCGTCTTGATACCCCTGCCACCTGTATCGGGATCCTGAAAGAAGACAGCACCTGCCAGTTTCAAGGAGCACAAGTTGGTCCCTGCGCTGTGACAGCTTAGCGCGCCAGATGACCACGCGCTGGTCAAGAAGGAAAGGGGCGCGCCGTACTCTTGAAGGTGTCGCAAAGGCAGAGGCAGTATGAAGCGCGTAGAATCCTCTGGTCTTGTTGGCTTGTGCTTACTAATCAACCAATTATTGACCGAACTATCGACTGGCCAGTGCGCATATTCGATATATTGACAAGCACTCACCTAGTGCACTCGATTATTGATTTTCTTGCGCATCAGGAGAGATTTTCTCTTATTTATACTCATTTATATAGAGAAGAGGAATCCTCATTATTCTATAGACTAGACAGACATCAATTTAATCTATTTGTGCGTATTAACAGTTATTTCGTCGACGCTTATAAAGCTGATAGTTATAAGCCCGGAAAATATCCGACACTAAGTTACTACGCTAAATTACTTAGTATTATTATTCCGATATCCTAATTAGTTAACTTATAACGTTATTCGTGCTAAAACGAATCTCGATTACTAAATTAGGATAGTATACCGACTATATAATTATTATAGTAACAATAATATATCTAACGAGGAAATATCTTCTAATTTAAAGGTTCTAAAGGTTCTAAGAAGTTCCGATAATTAGCCTTAATAGATTCTATAAGTCTAGTTAGACGTAGTTCGCGAAGATATCTAGGAATATCTAGATCCTTCCCGCAAGGAAAGGCTTCCCTTAATAAAACCTACTATTCTAACGTTCACGAAATATTAGGAGAAAGCGATATCGTTCAACTAACTAATAGTAGCCTAGAAGGAATTATTCCTTATAGATAAAAAGCTCTATAATAGATAAATTAAGGAGTATAATATCGTTAATAAATTAATTAAAAAGATCGGCGAAATAATTATATCGTCGATTTTACCGAACTTTAAGTTATACTTAAAGAAGGCTACCTTAGTAGCGGAGTAACTTACTTAACTAAAGATTCGAGTCGCTCCCTTATTAGGAGCCTTAAAGAGTACTATTCTAGCCGAATATTAAGCTCTTAAGGAGTATCTAAAGACTAAGGATATCCTATATTAGATAGATCGATAGGAAGATATAGCTACTCGGGCTTAGGATAAAGGAATCCTAGAAGCCTTAGGTACTTAACCTATTATAGACTTCCTTAATACTATAAGAGGTATTAACGGAGGCTTCGTAACTAGTTACCTTATATAGATAGACGATATAGAGACGAAGGATATACTCCTTTAGGTCCTTAATAAGTATCGTAACTTATGTAGGTATATACCGACGACGATAGGGAGTAGAATATTATACTCCGTATTTAACGTCGAATAACGATCCTTAAATAAGAATTAACTACCTTCGTAACCTAGAAAGTACGTATACGGAGGAAACTACCCGATAGAGAAGGATTACTATCTAAATCCCGATCTTAGACCCTTATAGTAGATAGTTAGACCTAATACTAAGAAGAAGGTCTATAATAAGGTCGTTAATAGTCTAAAACTTAAGAAGAGGTTTAAGGATTTTATCTCCTCCTATAAGAAGAAGGACTTATAAGTTACTATCGCTATAGTAGTAATAATAGAAAGGAATCTCCTCCGATAAGGAGATATCTTATTAGGATAGATCCTTAATTTAGGATCTAATATCTATATTACTAATAACTTAAGAGGCTTTAATAAGACCTTACTAGGTAATAGGTAAGTAGTTTAGGCCGGAATAACCTTATATCTTATTAAAGCCTATAGAATAGTAACTATATCGGTTAAAACCGACTTATAAACGAAGATTATATAACTCCTCGACGTCGCTTATATCCTAGGCTTCCTATCTAACTTAGTATTATTAGCGAGACTTAGCCGTAAAGGTATTTACTAGGATACTCGTAAGAATAAGCTATTTTATTATAAGGGAGCCTTATACGACCTTACTCTAAGTAATAGTTATTAGCTTCTATCGACGGACTAAATATACTAAAATTTCGCTATACATAAACCCTCCGAGGTAGTCCGTAAGTTAATAAGCGAATAGTATCGTATACTAGGCTACCTAAGTAAGGAATCAATCTTATACCTATAGGAGGCATCCGCCGATATAGTACTCGACGAGAACTCTACTAAAATAACTCCCTATAAACCCTATCGACTATTAAAGATAACTTAATAGATCTCTAGGCTTTTAGAATAGAAGGAACCTACTATAGGTCCCTTTAAGAGAGTCTCCTTTAACTTAATAGACCTATTAAATAGGTATAATAGACACAATTAGGTTACTTACTTTAAATACTTCGTTATAGGAATAAATTACGTATATACGCTTCTAAGGAAGAGCGATAGTCTATAGGCGCTTACCTCTTACCTTAATATCGTTAAAACGAGGTATAATTACTAAGTTATATTTATAAGGCTCGACGGAGAGACCTTATTAGGAAAAGACTTCAATATCCTTATATAGGATTAAGGATTAACTATAGAAAGGTTATCCCTAAGAACTCCTACGTAAAATAGGTATATCGAGAGAGCCGGGCGCGTAATTATAACTCTAGTAAGATATATAAGAGTATAGATAAATCTTCTAGCCGACTTATAGCCTAAGATTATTATAATAGTAGGATATCTCCTTAATAGGATTCTGTACCGATAGGCGTAATAGAAGACCCCTATTAAGATAATATTAGGTAAAAAGCCTACTTATACTTACTTATACTTAATAGGATATAAGGCTTACTTCCTTAATAAGAATATTATACGCCGCGATAAATTAGAGCCGCGCGTATAGATTAATTACCTTATTAGATATAATTTAAGGAATATCTATTATATATAGGAACCTAGAAAACATTATATTCTTAGGGTAAGAGATATTACCTTTAATAATAATTCCTTCTATAATCTAAAGTAATTACTATTTCTAGAGTTACTTAGAACTATCCCTATTATCGATAATATCGAGGTAATTATAGAGGAAGGAAGACGAAGCCTTAATAATAGCGAAACTACCGACGATAAGATAGGTAATACTATAGAGGTTATTTAATAATAGTATCTACTATAAACCTAGCCTCGCGCTAGTAATAAGGCTAAGTTATATAATATTAGAATTTTATAGCCTTATTTAAGTCTTAGTACCGACAAGGCTAAACCTTAGGATATTTAGTCTATAAATATAGCTACTCTACTACTAACTCCTTCTTACGGCACTAATCTTACGGCAGCTAATATAGCTATATCGGTTAACCCTAATTAGAATCCCTAATATAGGTTCGGCCCTAGGAGCTATACGGCCGGTATATATCCTACTCCGGAGCCCGATACGGTAACGGAGAGGTTAATAATAATACCTAAAACTAATATAGAAAGCCGAGAGTCTATACCGATAAGTATTAAGGAGGATAGACCTCCGTATTATATAAGTACGGACTTTAATAAAGCTAATATTCTTCCTCCTAGTACTTAAAGACGACTAAAATCTCGTCGTTAAGTATTCGCAATAGTACTAGATAATACTAAGAATAGAGGACTTACGGCCTATTATATAGTATTCGCTACTATACTTAATAAGGGAGGAAATCCCTATAAACGATACCGAGACTCTATACTATAAGAACCTCGCTACTAGTATAAAATAAAGGTTTATCCTTTCGTAAAGGAATAGCTTAAGGTAATTACTATTAAGATTAAAGAACTTTAAGTAAGAGGAACTTAGGAAGAGGTTAAATCCTAATATATAACCTCGAAACCTCTACTACTAATATAGGTATTTAAGTATAAGTTCGATAATAAAGGATATCTAGAGAAGTTTAAGGCAAGGCTATATATTAGAGGTAATTTATAGTATATAGAGAGCGATAATTACGCCGTAACCTTAACCGGAGAGATCTTTAGAATTCTTATAAGCCTTATAGTAGAATATAACTTAGAATTAAAGTAGTCCGACACTATAAATATCTTCCTTAATAGTAAACTTAATAAGGAGGTCTATATTAAAGCCCTAGAAGGGCTTAGCGACGGTAAGGTCCTTAGGCTCTTAAGAGCCCTATATAAATTAAAGAAATTACTACTCCTATAGTATCGCGAACTTATAGAAGGACTTATTAGATTAGGCCTTAAGGAGGTTAAAGGAGTTAACTATATACTATAAAATAACTTTATTATCGTCTTCTTCTATATTAATAATATCTTATTTATCTATTATAGGAATAATAAGGAAAAGGCTAAAGGCCTTATTTAAGAACTTAGTAAGATCTATTATAACTAGCGATAACTAAGTCGGTGCCTAGGACCTATTAAGCAGGGAGGATATCTAGGGGTAGTATTAGGTAAACTAGTCGGTAGGACCTTAATGTCGTAAGAACTAACTAACTAAACAACTTAAGTCTTAAGGATTACCGAAACCATTTAACTAGGTTATTTAGTAATTATAGTAACTAAGTAAACTAGGCAAAACGAGAATAGGGAACGAAACTTATCGATAGGAGCCAATATCTCTATTACTATCTATCTTCATTACCTCCTTCCTCTTCTTATTTAACTCCTACCGATCTTCTAGTATAGATAAAAGGCTTAGTATAGAAATAATAGCGTTTCTATACTAAGACTTCTAGTAAGCCCTAATTATATATTATATCCCTCCCCGATTATTAGCGAAGACGACCTCGTCCGCAACGACAGTAATAATAAGAAAAAAAAGAAAGTATAGCTTATCGTTATTTTAATAACTAGCTTAAGTCCTAGCTATTCCCTTAACTAAGTCGTCCCTACAATTCACGGCTTCCTTACGCAATACGCAGTACTTCCTCCGGAATAATCTCCTTACTTATCTCTCGTCTCTGCTCGTCCACTATCTCCCTAGTAATTAAGACTCCTTCTAGTAACCGCTATAATTTTAAAGTATATTTTGCTATTTCGTATACTACCCTTACTCTATAATAAGGATTAACTTAAACTATATAAGGTTACTTATTCCTATAATATACACGAAAGTTTTCGATAACCTAAAGTCTATAGTCCATAAGATTCTATTACCGATTCGATTAAACTTAAGCCCTTATAAAGTCTGTATCCTAAGTACTACTAATTAGCCTCCTTATATTTTTTAGGCTAATATCTTTATTAGGCCTATTAACCCTAGAATTAAGGATAATATATCTCTTAAGTCTTAGTTTAATAATAATAAGAAACTAATATTCTAGAGAATATATAGGCATAATCCGAATCTCGTCCTTATTATAAATATTTTATATATAAGGGAAGGTTTTATTTATCGTATCTCTTATTACTATAAACTCTACCGGGTTAATAACCCTTAAATTATTATCTAGAACTAATCCTCTAATCGCTCTAATTACATAGAAGATAACCTCTCTAGATAACTAGCCTAATACTACCTATTCCTATTCCTAAGGTCTATATCGAAGAGTTAAAAGATCTTTATATTTTAGACTATATCCTCTAATAGCTACTACTCCTTATCGAACTAAGATATCTTTATTTTTAAAATACTAGTATTAATACTTTAATACTTCCTCTAAGACCACGAGTCTAATATCCTATAAATTAATAGTATTAATAATTTTACTTACTTCTTCCCTATAAGCCTAGGTAATCCTTAAATATCTAGCCGTATATAACTAAGGAATACTCTCGGCAATCTTTATAAATACCTATACTAGAAGAATAGTATCGTCGGTTCGGGTTATTATAAAATAAAAGGTATATAGCTTAGGCTCTTAGTTATTCGTTAGAGCCTTATATTTCGATACAATTATTATCTAAGCCGCACTTTCCGCCTAGGTAGGATTCTTAATAGGGTTATAGTAGCTAATATTATTAAGTAAGAGATTAAGTTCAACTCTAGTAGGTAAGGTAAGAGAACTTTACTTAACTCTCTCTTATACTAACTAAGTCTCTACCGGCCTAGTTCTATTCTTTATTTTCTTTACTATATAAATATTCCTTATAGAAACGATAGAAGAAGCTATACTCGGTACCCTCTCATAAAAAAACCTCTTTAAAGAATTAGGTATAACCTAAGGCGACCCTTCTCTATTTAGTATTATTCTTCTAGTAGAGATTAGTATTAAGACCCTAAACTTAGTAGCTAGGGAAAACTTACGACGAGGTATAGGTATAGATACTAAAGATAATAAGCTATCGTCGCTTAATTCTCGAATCTTTCTTTAATCTATTTCGCTAAGAGCTTTAAGAATATCTTTTTGCACTTCTTCTCGATTCTTAAGTTAAATATTATCTAGAGTTATAGGCTTTTACTTAGGCCTATAATTAAGGGAAACGACCGGCTAAGGAACTAGAATAACTAGTTCTTATTATAAAACTAAAATCGGAATAGGCTAAGGTACTAGTAAGTTTAGCCGAGGCAAGGGCTATATCCCCGTACTATTATTCAAGCCTATATTATTATTAATATACTTATTAAAGTTACTAGCCTTAATTTTAGGTAGCTTCTTTTAGCGAGTCGACCTTCTCGGAGGATCTAGTTCCTCTTTAACCTTAATAATTTATTTTCCTTTTATAGCTTACTTCTTAGTATAGCTAGGTACTACTACCGCTATTCTAAACTTCCCTTTCGACTTAATAATATTTATAAAGTTATATAGTACTTATCTATAATTAAGCTAAATTCCCTTAACCTAGATTAACTAATAATATTTTACTACCGATAAAAACTCTTTATATTAAGTAAAATCGCTCCTAGCTATATCTATCTATCTTCTACTAACTTCTTTAAAGTTAATAGCTCGAAGTCTAAGTTCTTTTAACGTCTTAATTCTACCTAAACTAGCTAACCTATAGACGTACTGTAGCTAGCTTCTCGAAGTAAACGAAGCGGGATATAACTAGAAAGCTATTCTAGTATTTCTCGAATCGTAACTAAAATAATATAGCCGTCTCTATATAAGGGAATAATTAAGTTATCGACGAATTCTCGATTATAAAAGCTAGTAGCCTTAGTATTATCGTTAGTATATTCTCCTTTCTATAAGTTATTATATACTTTCTTCGATCTTATTCTCCGATCTCTAGTATTCTTAGCCTATTATATAATCTTCTTTTCTAAGTTTATTAAAATATTACTCTTAAGAAGTAGCCTAATACTAAGCTATTCTAGCAAAATACGGCTCGCCTCTTCTATAGTATATTATAATAAAGTCTAAGTAATATTAAAATCCGAAAGAAATTAGATATAGTCTCTTTAATCGTCTAGGTAAATAGCTTCTAGATATTCTATTATCGGAGCGAGTTTCCTAGTCTTTAGGTAAGGTAACTTAAGGGTTTATATATTCGAAATTCTAAGTATATAATTTCTAATAGGCACTATAATATCTTTACTATTATAGCTAAGTATAGGCGGCTTAGGAGGAGGATATAAGGAGGGGTAACGAATAAGATACGAAGTTACTAGAGCTTTAAATAGCGAACCCTTTAGTAAAGGCTTTACTTTCTTATTCTTATCCTTATAAGAATCTCTAGGTAGCTATAATATTTCTACTATTTAACTAAGTAACTACTTAAAATCTAGGTCTAAAAAATAATAAGGAGAAAAGGAAGAAGAAGAAAAACTCTAAACTCTAGACTCTAGACGGTATAAGTCGACGTCTTCTCTTTAAGAAGAGAAGCGATAGGGAAGATTAACTAGGTAAAGTAAGGGAAAAGGATTAAAACTACCTTTAGGACTTATAATTATATTAATAATAAGCCTTCGAGAAGAAGAAGAAGGATCCTAACGAGGGAAAGGTATCGGAAGAGATAAAGAAGTTAATAACCTAAGAGTAGGTAAGATCGAGGTTTATATAGACTAAAACTTTTATATATCTCTTAAGAGATTAACCCTCTCTTTATTACTCGTAGTTACTATTTACCTTAACTAAATCTCCTTAATTAAAGTTCTTCCTTACTTCTTTATATATTCCGGAAACGGAAACCTTCCTAATTAGTCTTTTCTTATTAAAATTACTCTATTCTATTTTAGTTTTTCTAAGTTATCTCCTACTATTACCTTTATTTTATACTTTATTTACTATAACTTTCTTCTCGTTTCCTACTCTCTCTAGTACTAACCTACCCCTAACTTCTACTTCTCCCTAGGTTTTTTCTACTAATATCCTCTTAACTCGGACTTATAAGTATTTCTATTCTATATTATAAAACTACGCTAGTTAAAGTCTTAGTATAAAAATAGTCCGTTTTCGTACTAAGCTTTTATATAGCCCTACTTTTCTTATCTCCCTATAGTCTTAATTCTAACCTTATCTTATACCTTAATCTACCTCCCCGATTATTAGCTCTTAATCTTATTCTCTTTAGAATTCTTCCTTATTATCTTCTTTATCTTCTTCGACTTATTCTATCTCTTCTTAGTTTTCTTTAACTTCCGATCTTTATAGTAATATTCTCGGTACTTTAACCGTAACTCTAGGCTACCTTCTTACTTTAGGTATATACTATTAATCTACGGGTTCTTTAATAGCGGGAACGATACTTAGAAAGGTATCTATACGGGAATAAAACCGCTTTAAACGGTAACTAGTAAAAGTCCCTCTTAATATTATACTATCTAATTCCTATAAAGTATAATTCCTATATAGTTAGTTAATTAATATAATTCGGTACGGCCTATTCTAACGAAACTATAGTACTTTTAAACTTAATATATCTATCTACGTAAAAGTAATATATAGTAGCACTAATATTCCTAGTTATAACGGTTCTCTCCTTATTTAATTCCTCTAATTAAAGTACGTCTTCCCTAACTCTCTTATCCTATAAATTCTTAACTTTACCTCTTCTAAATCTTCTTCTCTTCTTTCTAAGGCTCGAGCTCTACTAGTAAGTAAACTACTTATATCCTAGACTTCTTCCTATAGTATAATACTCTAAGTTAAATATTCTAATTCAATAGGTAGAACTACTCGATTAAGGTACTCTACCTTATAGGGAGTTATCCTAGTACTAGCCCTTACTATTATACGGTCCGCCTATAGGACAGTATATAAATATTTTATCTAGTCTCTATTATTCGGTAATCTACTTATCTTCGAAAGTATATCCTCAATCGGCTTATATTCTACTTCTACTACTCTATTTACTTAAGGATTATAAGCTAATATTAGTACTTTCTTAATATTATATTTCGCTAATAATTCCTCTATTAATTTCTTATTCTCTAGTCCGCTATCTATTATTATCTTTATAAAGATTCTATATCTTATAATAATATCCTCCTAAAGGAACTTTGTAACTAATTTACTATTATTCTCCTTAATCCCTCGAGCTTTAATCTATCCGCTAAAATTACTTCTTACTACTACTAGAAACCGCTTTCCCTAAGATAAAGGTATATAAGTTATATTAATATATATTTTAGCCTATCTTTTATTTATCTAAGTTAGAAAAAGAGCCTCTCTTACTTTAGCCTTCGATCGAAATTAGTATACCTTATAGGTCTTAATATACTACGTTATATCTTCGTATATTATATCCTAGTAGTATCGATCTATAACCTTTCGATAGGTAGATTCTTTTATTCGATATCCCGACTTATCGTAAAGTAGTCTTAAAACTACCTCCCTTCTTTCTTTCCTATCTAATACCCTTCTTATAGGATTCGTCTTATTTACTATTTAAAAAAGGTATCTCTAACGTATAATATAATTTAATACTCTCTTCCTTAATTAAGAAAACTTTACTCTTAATATATTCTCCGGTCTTTTTAACCCTCTAGTTAGGATTTTCGCGATTTTAATTAAGTCTTTAGAATATTCTTCTTCCTTAAACGATATATCTCTCTCTTTATCTTCTTCTACTCGCTCTCCTTCTACTCTAATTAGTATAAGTCTAACCGAGTAGAACTACCCCTCTACCTAATTATTAATCTCTTCTTTACTTTCTCTCTCTAATAGGTCTCTCTCTATAGCGGGACGTCTTAAGAGAGCGTCCGTAATAAGGTTTTTCGCTCCTAGTATATATTGTACCTTAAAATTAAAAAGTCTTATCTATACTAACTATTAAGTTACTAACGTACCTAGTAGATTAGTTACTTATCGGTTTAACTATATAGCTAAAGTTATCGTATCTGTTTTAACGATAAAATAAACTCCGTATAACTAGTAGCGAAACTTTTTTAACGATTTTAAAAGCGCTCGATATTCCCTTTTTCCTATATTATATCCCGATTTAGCCTTTAACTATAAGCTACTCTTATATCTTAACGGGTATTGTCTCTTCCCTTCTCTCTCTACTTACCCTAGTTATGCGCCCTATCTAGTTAGGCTCGTATTAAAACTAAGAAATACTACTCCTACTCCTTCCGAATAGTCTAAACTAACTAGGGCTAGCGCCGTAGTTAGTACCTCCTTTATAATATCTATAGCCTCGTTATAATCTTTAGTCTATTCCTATAATACTCCTTTCCTTAATAGATAATATAATAGTAAAGCTTTTTACGTAAACTTTTTAACCTAGATTCGATAATATACGTATATTCCGAGAAAACCCTTTAATTCCGTAGTATTCGAGTAGGCTAGCTATAATAATATCTTTTTAACCTTTTTACTATCCGGATATTGTCCGTACTTATTATAGATATACCCGATAATCCTTAAACTATCTTAATAGAACTATAATTTCTCCCCCGAGATCGTAGCCCCTACCCTCTTAATATCTATTAGTACTTTATCTAAATTTTAAATATATTCGAGAATATAACGCCGAACTCCTAGCGCTACTTCTTCTCCTCTATAGTCTATCTTAGGTCCTTTTATACCCGTATTATTAATAAAGGGTTTCGCCCTTCTCGGTATCTAAGTAGCTAGAATCCTATTTAATACTCTTATAAAATATAGTACCGAGTTAGTAGCTCCTTATACTAGGGTTATTTAACGCATTATCCCTAAAGGCGTCTAGATTACTATTATATCCCTACTCTACCTAGTAAGTTATAACTAATTATACCTAGAAAACTAATTAATTAATAAAAGTATAAATATTCCCGTAAACTCCTTAAAAAAGTTATTAAACGAAGGCGGTAGATTCGTATCCCTAATAGTTACTCGATTTATTAATATCGTAGTAATAACGAGCCGATATTACCTATTTTTCTTTTTAACTAGGAAATACGTATTCCTATATAGTCTATATCTATATTTTAAGATATTCTTTTTTAAACGGCTCTCCACTATTTTAATTACCTCCGGTTTAATTACCTTCGGAATATAAAAGTTCTTCGCCTACTAGGCTTTATAAGGAACTATCCTAATTATATAAGGAGGAGTAATTTCCGTCCTTACCCTTCCTATCTCTTTAAAGGTCCATAATAATACTAGCTTATAGTTATATAAAACTTCTAATAGGATATCCTTTTTATTTAGTATTAAGGAATCCCTAATTAGGTATCTCTCTACCCTTTTAGGCTTTAACCGATAGCCCCTTACTACTATATAAAGCCGAGGTAGTAGCTATTAATTATACTTATATTTTAGGGAAAAGAACGCTAGAGCCTTCTTTTTACGAGTAATTACCTTTTCCCTCTAGCCTAATTCTCTACCTAGATTACTACCGTTATTCTTAGAAGGATTCTAAGGTAGTACCTTTATACCTTTCCGCTTATATAACGTATTAATATATATCTTATAGGTACCTCTTCTCTATTTCCTACTTTCTTTTTCTATAGCTAAATCTTACTCTAAGCTTAACGTATTAACTTTTCTCGAAGTCCTCTAAAATTCCGCCTTACTACTCGGTCTTATCTTAAAACGCCCTTTAGGTACTCTAGCTCTTAAAAGTTCTTCTACTTTATTCTTCTCTTAACGATTTAATTTATCTTCTATTCTCTTATAAGCCTATCGATCTTCGATTTTAGTCCTTATTCCTTCCTATTCTAGTTTACTTAAAGTCTTAGTATAGAAACGGTTCGTTTCTATACTAAGCTTTTATAGGTCCCTTAGTCTATTTTCCGTAAACTAGTCTCGCTCTAATCTACCCCTTTCCCTTCCTAATCCTCTACTTCTCCTTCCTCTTACTACTCTTTCTATTACCTATAAAATATAACGGCCTCTCGATTACGCGAACTAAGACCCTTCTTTATTTCGTTCGCGACCTAGTTTCCCGTGCTATCTCTTCTCCTAAAAGCTAATATCTAAATCCGCCGACTTCCCCCTTTATTAAGAGGGATCGACGGTATAAATACTCTTTTCCTACTCGTCGGGCTTATAAGGGAAATAATATAGCTCCCTTTCCCGTTATAGTATAACTCTATTTATACCGTATCGATAAACGGATTTCTAAGGATTAAAGAATAGCTAAAGTTAGGTATATTAATAATAAAGGTATAAATTTCGATATTAACTCCTCTAATAGTTATAGTTAGTTTAGGTATAGTCCTAGTAAATTAATATATAACCCTATTAAATCTAATTATAGTCGTATAGGGATTAGCTTTTAATATCGGTAGTCCTAGCTTCTATATAAGTTCTTACGATATAATATTAACTTCGGTACTATAGTCTAAAAGAGCTTATATCTCTTTAATCCTTATCTAGATTAGAAGTAGAGGGTAAGCTAATATCTTCTTTAGCCTATACTCCTTTTCCTCTCCTTCTCTATTAAGTCGCACTAAATTTAACCTCGTCTTAGTAGTAACTCCTTTAGCTATCTTATTATACTCCTAATTCTTTCCAGTAAAAATAAAGCGACGTAACTTACTAGAAGCCGATAGTAAACCTTTAACTATTAAGCCCTCTACTTTTTAATTTAAGATTAATTCGGTAAGCTTTTTAGGACCTTCTATACGCCCTAAGACTTTATTTAGTCTTTCTTTTCTAAGTCTCGGATTAGACATTAGACGAACTTTCCTCGTAGTTATAGATACTTTACCTATTTCGAAATCTCCTTCCTTAGTCTAGCTCTGGGTTTCTAGGACTTCTAGAGGTTACGGCCTCTCTTTTACTACTAGTTTAGCCTATTCTAACCTCTATTTTTTAGCTTCTAATATCTAAGTATAATTTCCTCCCCTTAAAGACTTTATAGTTAGGAGTCGAGACTCGTCTTTCTACCTACTCTTTAATACTTTAGGAATTCCTCTTAACCTATAACTCGCTTCCGAGTCTTTAGCCTTCGATCTTAGATTAGCCCTCGCCGCCGTAATACCTACTATTTCTTCCTTATATTCCTTATTAGTATCCTTATTAATAACTCCTCTATTACTATATATCCCTAGCCGAATAGAGGAAACCGTATTTACGCGACTTATTAATATTTTACCTACTAATAGCCTTTCTAAATAATAAAGGTTTAGCTCTTAACTAGGAGGCGGGAACCGAATAATATAAGTACCTTTACTTTTCTAGCCTAAGTAAAGTTTACCTTTATTATTCTTATAGATTTTCCCTTTAGTAATTATTTCCTTTATTATCTTATAATTCGTATAGTAATATTCTCCTCTATAGAAGAAATATAATATTTTACCGGTCTAGTTCGCCTATCGATCTTCCTAATAGGCCGATCCTTATCTCGTAAATTAGGAATTTATTACGACGGGTACTCTCTATACTTAACTAAGGCTATTAATTCTCGCTTATATAGCTTTAAGTTTAACTTAAATCGGTAAAATTAACTATTTTTATATCGCCTATACTAGTTCGTCCTTATATCTAGGTTTTAACGGTACTTATAAAGTAGGAATAATCCGAACTAAATTACCTCCTATCGTTTTCCTTTTTAATTCTTTACTCTCTCCCTTAATATGTATACTCTCTCCGGTTATTTTATCTCTTTTCGGGCGATTAGGTATAGCCTTTACTATCTCCTCGGTATATTCTTTATTATTCGTCCTTATTACTATTCCTAATTCGCTTACTTTCTCTAACGCCTCCTAGACCTCTATCGCTTTACCACTAATCTTTATAAAGTCGAATTCTTCTAGCTTATCTATATCTATCTTAAGGTCCTTTATCGTCTTTTCTCTTATTATCCTAGGAAGACCTAATAAGTATAGCGAACTAGTAATATAAGGAGTAATCTTCTAGCCTAATATTATCGGTTTAGCGGCTATTACGAATTATCGGCTATAAGATCGAATATTATTACTTACCCGCCGCTCCTTATCCGCTATAGCTTAAAGGAATCCTAGTATTTTTATCTAGTAATCTTTATTCGTATATTTCTATTCCTTTTTCATTATTTTCTCTATTTTGCTCTAGTCTTTTAATTAATATTCTTCTGTATATCTTAGATACTTACCTATCTTCGGGAAATAGAATCTAACTACCCTAGATATCTTCGCTTTATCCGCTACCCTATACTCCTTATATATTTCGCTAAAAGTACTTAGAAAGTTAATAATATTCTTACTATCGAAGTACGGATAGCCACTTTCTTCCGTCGAACCCTAGGGTATTACCCTTACCGTATAAGAATCTAATATAGTAGCCGGTATTACTTTATACCGAATATCTCGATATTCCTCTAAGATCTTACCTATACTACTTAAAGAGGCGCTAATAGGCAAAATAGCCGATCCTTAGGATAATCCCTCTAACGACATTATCATAATAAACGAAAAGACGATAATAAATAATTTCCTTCGGTCGATTAAAGTAAGCTTTAAGGTCTTCTCTACCTCTCTTAGGTATTTAAGAAGTCCTAATAAGGTAACGTACAATAGTAACAAAATAATTATAAAGCTAACAAGATATTTTTAGGTATTTTCTAACTTTTCGAGGTCGTTCTAGTTATTAATTACTTATCCTTAGACCTTTTTTCTTTCTATTCGCGACGATTTTTTACGTTATTCCTTCCTCTTTACCGATTCTTCCTTATTTCGTCGCTTTCGAGGTCCTAGAGGATTATATTTCTATCCTAGAGGGTAACTACTACCTTCCCGGCCCTTCGCTAATAAAAATCTAGAGTACCCCTTCTTCTAGGAGGCTAAAACTATATCCGCGGTTTCCGATTAGGCACCCCTTATCTTACTAAAGTCTTACCCCTAAGCGAACAAGGCCTAGAATCCCTTTCCGAGGTAATAATTTCAAAGTTCGCGATAGCTTTTTAGGGATAAACGTCGTCGCCGCCCGATAAATACTTATTAACCTATTCTAAATTAGTTATTAAAGGTCTAACTTACCTACTCTTCACTAATTTACTCTCTATACGCCTAACCCTTCCCTTCTTAAGACAAAATTACTTAGGGAGCGTAATAACTAAGTAGTAATACTAAGGTCGTCGGTTCGACTCCGCCAGGAGGTACTAATATAACTAGCGATAACTAAGTCGGTACCTAGGACCTATTAAGTAGGGAGGATATCTAGGGGTAGTATCAGGTAAACTAGTCGGCAGGACCTTAATGTCACAAGAACTAACTAACTAAATAACTTAAGTCTCAAGGATTACCGAAACTATTTAACTAGGTTATTTAGTGATCACAGTAACTAAGTAAACTAGGCAAAACGAGAACAGGGAACGAAACTTATCGATAGGAGCCAATATCTCTATTGCTGTCTATCTTCGTTGCCTCCTTCCTCTCCTTATTTAACTCCTACCGATCTTCTAGCATAGACAAAAGGCTTAGTACAGAAACGACAGCGTTTCTATGCCAAGACTTCTAGCAAGCCCTAATTACATATTACACTATAAGCTAAGGTACTTACTAAAAGCCGATTAGTTCCTAGGTATCTAAATTATTAGAGACCGATAGAGAGGTACTCTCTTATTAATCTAGGACTCCTATATTAATAAGATAACCTTAAGATTTAACCTAGAGGATTATAAATCGGCTAATATACTACTATCTCTAGAAAAGCTAGAGCCTAATCCGAAATAGGTAACTCCGGAGGAGATTTATCTCTATTAATAAAAGATTAGATCTATTAACTAGGTTATAATCTAAATAAGGCCTAATATTTTATTTACGGCCTTATAACTAGTATAATTCTTAAGAAATCTATCGCTAAAGTATACCTTACTTACTAATAGAGTTATTAGGTATCTAAGCGATACTAAGGACTAAGGAATCGTCTACCGACGAGGCGATAATAAGGTAGAATAACTTAGGATTTACTCCGATACGGCTTTCGGCGATAGCTTCGATAGAAAAAGCTCGCAAGGATTTATCTTCTACCTCTTTAAAGGCCTATTTAGTTAGAAAGTAAACCGATAGCGTATAATTATAACGTCGTCGATAGAGGCTAAGCTTCTCGCTCTAATAGAAGTCTTAAAGGAAGCGATATAATAAAAGAGGTTCCTAGGATCTATAGGGAAGAGCTTCCCGATAAGCCCTAAGATCCATAACTATATCTATATCTTCTATAATAATTAATAGATAATTCGCTTATTTATAGTACTAAGCTATAAGCTTATAACTCGACTTAAATATATTAATATCTATAGATACTAGATAAGAGAATTAGTTAATAATAGAGTTATTACTCTAGAATAGATAGCTATAATATTAATAAGCGCTAACGGACTTACTAAACTACTAGGAGAGTAACCTTATAATAGGTTTATAAAGTAGTTAAACCTCTAATAAATTATAACGATAACGCTATAATAAGATCGATAGAAAAGGATACTAGAGGTAAGGAAAATACTTTAATAGTAAATTACGCTCTTTTAGAACTAAAATACTATAAAAAGTCTATATAAACTGACTTTACACTAACGAGAAAAGCTTTATAGGCAACCCTATTATTATAGGCTTCCCTAGGGGGGTGTATTAGCTTGTGCTTACTAATCAACTAATTATTGACCGAACTATCGACTAGCTAGTGCGTATATTCGATATATTGACAAGCACTCACCTAGTGCACTCGATTATTAATTTTCTTGCGCATCAGGAGAGATTTTCTCTTGTTCACACTCATTTATATAGAGAAGAGGAATCCTCATCATTCTATAGACCAGACAGACATCAATTCAATCCATTTGTGCGTGTTGACAGTCATTTCGTCGACGCTCACAAAGCTGACAGGTCTCTACAGTCAATTCGTTTTCCCCAAGAAGGAGGGTAGTGCTGCGAGAGATATCGCACTTGACTCCTTATGGAAACTGTTGGCCGATCTCGCCAAGTGAGGATATCTTCGGAAGTCGTTGGTGGGGTATCACCTCTGCACGCTTGCTCGTACTTGGTCCCAAAAAGGCTATGTCCGTACCGCTCGAAAAACTCGTCAACACTCATTAGCTCAAAAGCCAATGGCGCCGTACCCAGCGCATGACTTGATCGTACGGCATCATCTTCATTCTAGCAGGCCAGTCTGGCTTTCCTGTGCCTTGGAATGCACCGAGCCTGGGACGTTCACCACGTAATTTTCCGCCCAAAGGTGTGAAAGGCGCGGGGAATCCATGGCTGAAGGAGCTCTTGAGTCAATCGGGGTGACCTCAGAGGGCACAATTCCCGGCACCACTCCACCATGATGGTTGTTGCAGGTCGAGATTGAAGAAAGAGATGCTTCGTGCAGAAGCTAATACCTGGCCTGCCCCAACCCACAGTCCATGGTGGCGTCATACCCGCGACCAGCCCTGGCCCGTAACGATTAGGCGCCACCTCCATTCCTTGGCGTTCCTCGAAACGCGGACGACGGTTATGTATCTCCGGTGTACTCCGTTTTCAATGGCAATTAATGTTGAACATCTAGTGCGCTTGAGCTGGCTAAAGGTCCCTCTGAATTAACCTGTCTGTGACTAGGTCGCGAATAACCATACTCCGACGGTGGATTTCACCCAATTTGTGCCGGTGATGCCGCTCCTAAGGACTTAAAGCATCATGCACATATTTGTATGTCAACGACGCAGATAGGACAACCAGTCGCGACTCGCCTAGATAGGCGACACCCTACCGACATCCGAGATCAAGTGTTTGCATTTGCCAGGGTAGCATGTACTCTGCATCCTAAAGACTGAGTGCAATCGTCATTGTCCTCGTGTTTCTGCAGAACAAAACGAAGATCATTGACAGTCCGATGCTGTACGACTAACATGGGTGGAACAGTGAAATCCTGATCAGCATGTTTTGATGACGACACTCTTGGACGTTTGTGGCGAGTTCGCCAAGTATCTAGCGAATCAATCGTACCTACTCAGGTGCTTTTAGACAGTCGAGAAGAAAAAGGCACGCATGGTTATCAACTCTGCTGTGCACATGTCCACAAATTCAGGCCTCGTGCCGCCACGACTCGCGCATTGCACGAAACGCTGTAGTCACACAATGACCATGACGAAGGCGTGGTATGGAGGTTTAGCCGTGAAAGACAGTAATCGTGTGCTAAGTGATTGAGTGCGCCTGCACAAGTGCAAAGCAAGAACGGTGGTGGCGGGGTCAGAGGGGTTGGTGGGCGTTGAAAATGTCGGATGGTATCCGACATTCTTGCTGCACTTGTCTCAAATTGGAGTTCTGGCGTTGTTTGTGTCCCGCTGTCAGATAACCTTTTGAGTCGCGAAGACGATTCTCCAGGAAGCGGTGCAAAAGGCCAGCTCACCAAGAAGGTCAAATCTGGACTCAATTCATCTGAGTATAGTCTAGTGCTTGTTGTGGGCTGTTTGCAAGCTCCAATCTTGTGACAGTCGCCGAAACAAGTAGTCTCTCAATCCCAAGTTAGGTTCTACTTTTGCAGCAATCTCCACATTCATTTCAGGCCTCATGTTGTAAAATTATCGAATTAATCCTAGAACTGTGTCGTTTTCGAGCACTGTATTAGGCCTTTTGAAATCCAGAAACACACCAGCAAAGGGAAGTAGACATAGCCGTAATCATCGTGCGGCATCACAAGCAAGAGACATGTGATGAACGGATCATGAATGCCATTGAGCCACAAGCCATATTTGCCTCTAGTCAAAGTCATGCTGCTCTTCAGCCGTCAAGTGTAGTGTCCAACATAGAGGTCACTGGTGGTCACTGGTGTTCACTGTTGGTCGCTGTGGTGCACTAGTTAGTCATGGAGACTGGAGTTGAGCAAGGCAAACAGAGTTTTCCCATCGCGTCGCTAAATTAGAGTTTGGGGAAAGAGCGACTAGGTTCGGGTGGCTACCGTCGCGACGCCGCTCTAGCCGAAGCTAATCCAATATAGGCCTAGTCAATATGTGCTTGACCACCATCCAGACTGCAGAAGGCCCTTGTTCACGACGATATTCGCTGGAAGCCCACCCACACTTTGCGGCCGGGTCATCGGCGTCAAACTTCCTGGATCGCGCAATGGGCTAATGCAAAGCAGACCTTAGCGTGCCTAGTCGATGTTGGCCACTCAACACAAGAACTTTGTCTACCATCCAGGCTTCCTAAGGCTAGGAAGTCTATCCATCGATGGGGGCCCATGAGCTGCTATCCTTTTGTAGACACCAAAGGACTGAGACTATCGTGATGGAATCGCTTGTCGATTTTTGGATTTGGCGGGCCTGAAATCCTCTAGGATAGTTTGAAATTTTGAGGGACCACTGCACGAGGCTGTGAACCATTAGAGCATCGGGACAAAGTCTGGACGTATTGGCATGTGGCGACATATTACGTTCGCGTGGTACTGCCACGAAAACACAGTGTTGAATGTGTTGCGCGCACATGTGTGCAGCACTAGGTTAGTACTCTGCAGTAATTCATAGCTAGCGTCACGAGATGGCCTATGAATTGGACTCGAACGAGGACAACGCATCGAAAGTGTAGGGACGACTTAGTCGTCATTGACCATCGTGCAAGTGGGACTATATCTTGGCCTTCTCTCTGTATCTCACTTTTCCACTACATCTGCGTTGATCATGATCAACGATAATGCCACAGTTGAAAAATTTTGGTGGCAACACAAGACCCTGTAGGAAACCCTGTAGATCTGCTGGAAACTTCCAGGATTTCTGGTTTCCCATCGCCTAAAAGCAAGCAAGGTGATAGGTTGTCGCGTTGGGAATATGTTCACAAGTATTTCTGTCACACGAGTCTAGGAAATAAGACACTATTCGCTACGGAGCGTGGAAGTATACATCACTGGCTGCTTCTTGACCTGTATCTGGCGCTATGATGTGTGACATGCCAGTGACAATCATTCCTTCTTTACCTTTTGTCATGTGGAAGATCCTGCATTTGTATTCGTGTATTCCGTTGATCACCTGTTCTTCTTGCTGACCTCGCTCGGGGTGTTTTCGGGACCTTGCACGACTAACATAATGCTCCATTCTAACGTCAAACCGTGAAATATGAAATCAATAGTGGCCTAAGGGAAATCTTTGAACGTGACAACTCGTGGAGATCTAAGTTGTCTTTTTTTTCAAGAGGCCTTGGGGCAAGAACCAAGCAACATTTGGTTTCACTGGCCCTTAGCCATTGGGCCAAGTTTGGGGTCTACCAACAATGGTGAGACTATTCTTCGTGGTAGCACCCTCCATCTCCGAGTAGCGCATCTCGGGGCAAAAGTATCGTGGAGAAGTCAATTTGAGCGTGGTGTCCCGGGAATTACAGCCTACTTATCTGCCGACTTCGGACTGGTTCTTAGTTAGAGCATTTTATCGTAGCTGCGACGTGGTGTGCACTGCTTGACCAAGCATACGGGCCAAGCAGAAACTGGGATAGTTACTATGTCCGGACTTTGAGCCACCACATTCCGATATGAGACGTTGCCGCTCAGATTATGTATTAGGGCAATGAAAAAGATACCCAAAATATGACTGAAATGTTCATTAATGTTTTCCAGATTGCCGTTCCGGGTGCAGCAGACCAGAACATCAAGGATCCAGAGAGACTGAGTGGCTAGGCCTTGACAACGTGTTGCAGAAGAAAATGAAACTTGCAGTAGCTGCCACTTAGGGTGAGCTAATGCACCTTTTTACATCAATTCTGCAGTAGCTGCAGTGCGGCCATGCAGGGCACCTTTTTTTGGCGGCGTGATGGCAATGAGCCGGAAATTTACTAGGGCGCCTTCGCAGCTTTAGCCACGACGGAGATGTCGGCATCTAACTGCAAGTTTCTTTCAGGATTTCGGGTTTGCAACACGAGGACCGTAGGATTGATGAGTCGATTTTTGGAGTCGATTTTTGGAGTCAACTTGAAGTTGTGAGGGATTCGGATTCAATCTCCGTAGAGACGTCCAGCACTGGTCCACGCCAGGTGACAGTTGCGCACTGTATTACACGAGCATTGTACTTATTGATCTAGTTGCAGAAATCAATGACTTTGAGGACCTCATGCGAGAATGTTACGACCTATGTGGATGAAAGTATGGCCACAGGTGGTATCAAGGCGGGGCACGCCCGCTGAGTTACGTCGTAAAAAATGGTGACATATCGCACACTCCCGCGATGGGACAAATCGAAATGCCATAGAACAGTACAGGGAAATCAAGGCAACGAAAGCAAGACTTGTGGCCTGAAGAGTCAAAACAGGGCCGTCAGCGTTCGTGTCCAGTGGCGGAGATGTAAAAACGAAGGAGGCAAGAGATGGACAAGAGGGAAGGCACTACCCACACCACCCGCTCCGTAGGATGCCAAGTTGGAGGTTCTCCGCACTTGCCAAGACAGGTAAGAGGCACGAAAAGAAGGCTGGAGGCCGCAAGGGGATCAAGAGGATTGAGGGGATCTGTGGGTCAGCTCTTAGCCCACGGGCAGGGGGTCACCGCCGTGTACCTGATCCAATTCCTTTCCCGGCGCTGGACCCCGGGAGTGCGGAGGAGATACGGACAAGTTTGTAGAATGTTCAGCGCTTGAGCCAATTAACCTTTAAAGCTTCAGATCGTACACAATAAGGAGTCTGGAGCATAGGGTACCTTGACACGGAGTATAGAGTATATGGAGGACAGAACTTTGTACTCATATATTGTAATCATACTTTGTAGATATCCTTTACACTTAGACTTCGTGGTTAGGCTTTGTACGGAGATATTGCACTTTATTAGGTAGGTACCTGTGGTACTATTTGGAAGTCTGTACAGAGAGGTACGGAGTAACCTACCTACGGAGTAGGTCACTGTAGGTACACTTCCTCGGCACTCATACTCCGCAGCACGTGAACCAGGTGACCAGGCACGTGACCCAACCGGGAAGCCTTGCTGCAGCCTGGGTAGGCGTGTGTGGGTGTGGTAGGCTCCCACCAAGGAAGGAACTCCGGAGTATCTACGGTAGGTACGATGTACTCCGCACCTGCCAGCGATTACTCCGCACTTCGTCAGATCGATCATATTCAAGACCTCGGACAAATTCTCGCACAAACTTGACTGCTTCCCTTCCAAAGAGCCGCACCAAAACCGTGATTTGGGACATGAAATCCGTCAATGCATTATCAACCCATAACATTCAATGACTCACTGCTGACGTCCCGTCCACTGTGAACCACTTGATCTACTGCTGGAAGGTCACGCCTAATCCGCAGGCCAAGTACAAGTCATGCCCCTATAGGTCAACCAACGATGAGGTCTGTAGAGCAACCTCGTGACCAACCTGAATCGAAGCAATGTATTTATCTAAGCGCCAAATCCTTTTGAAATTCCAAGATCGCGCGATGACGCTTGGTTCGCTTGGTCCCAAGACACATAACTTCGTTTGTTTCCTGCCCGTTGATTGGCCCTTCTCAACGTTGAGGTACATTTTCATTTCTCCGAGCAAAACTTCGAATCCCGACTTGCCTTGTACCTGAACTGTTGCCTGGTCTATCGGGGTACCTTCGAGAGTGGTCTCAATCCCCTTCCTGGAAGGCGGACCGGGCCTTGATAAATGTTTTTCAACTATCCTCAAGGTATTTGACTCGGTTCAGACGGCTGTGCTAGAGGTGATCCCTTGTGTTTCTCTGCCATCGCATCACAATCTTTCTGCATTCTGATTTTCGCGTACCGACCTTGTGCATTCATCACTCGCAATTTATTTCATCGCAAATCAATCGTCCAAGAGCCATAATTGAAAATGACAGCCCCAAAGCCAAACTGGTGGAAAGCCAGCACCTGTTATCAGATTTGGCCAACCTCTTACAAAGACAGTAACGATGACGGAATTGGCGACATTCCTGGAATCATCACCACATTGCCCTACTTGAAAGATTTAGGTATCGAGACAATCTGGCTCTCGCCTATGTATGATTCTCCTCAAAAGGACATGGGTTATGACATTTCCAACTATGAAGGCATATACCCCCCTTATGGCACAATGGATGACATGGACGAATTGATTCAGAAAGTCCATGATCTGGGCATGAAGTTGATTTTGGACCTCGTCATCAATCACACATCTGACCAACACGATTGGTTTCTGCAATCACGCAAGGACAAGACGAACAAATACGCCGACTGGTATATCTGGAAAGATCCCAAGATCATTGACGGCGAGCGACGTCCACCCAATAACTGGAGGTCCATTTTTGGTGGATCGGCCTGGGAATATGTTCCCGAGCGCGACCAATACTATCTCCATCTCTTCGTCCCGGAGCAGCCAGATTTGAATTGGGAGAACGAAGAAACACGCCGAGGGATATACAAATCCGCCATAGAGTTCTGGCTCGATAAAGGAATCGACGGATTTCGCGTCGACACAGCGAACCTCTATTCTAAAGTCACAACCTACCCCGACGCTGCAGAAACTCTACACGGTGAACCCTATCAACCCGCCTTCCAATATTATCTCAACGGCCCACGAATGCACGAGTGGCTGAAAGAGCAGCGAGAGCAAGTGCTCGACAAATACGGCGATGTCTTGATGGTCGGCGAACTTCCTGGAACTGAGGCCGACGAAGTTCTAAAATATGTTTCAGCAGATGCCCGCGAATTCAGCTGTGTCTTTGACTTCGATGTTGTCATGTTGGGTACAGGCTCAAAGAAGCATCATACCTACCGACACTCCCTGCCACAATTCAAAGAGGCAATCAAAAAGTGTCAAGATCTGCTACGTGGCGCTGACGCCTGGATCACCGTCTTCCTAGAGAACCACGACCAAGGCCGAAGTTTGTCGAGGTTTGCCACAGACAAGGACGAGTTCAGAGAGGAGGCCGCCAAAATGTTGGCTGTTCTGCTCTGTTGTCTGACAGGCACGCTGTTCATCTATCAAGGCCAAGAAATCGGTATGTTCAATCACCCAGAACACTGGGGCATTGAAGAGATTCGCGACATCGACTCTCTCAACGCATACAATGATGTCAAACACAGACATGACGGCGACGAACTCTGGCTCAAGAAAGCCATGAAAGGCCTACAAGCCGTTGGTCGTGACAACGCCCGTCTCCCCGTGCAATGGGACTCTAGCAAGCACGCCGGTTTCACTGGTGGGGAGCCCTGGATCCGGGTTCACGACGAGTACGAGAAAACCAATGTCGCCGAACAACTCAAGGACCCCAAGTCTGTATTAAATTTCTGGAAGAAGATGATTCAAACGCGCAAAGATCACTCAGATCTCCTCATCTTTGGCAAGGACTTTGAGGTCTGGGATCATCATGATCAGGACGTCTTTACTTTCACCAAGCAACATCCCACCTCGGGTCAGACTTTGTTGGTCTTCTGCAGTTTCTCCGACGAGATTCAACCTTTGCACTGGCCGACCAAATTGAAAAATGCCCATACAGAGCTATTGATAAGTACCGTGGACCAGCCTGCCAAGTATTTGGCTCCGTGGGAGGCAAGAGCATACTTGACTCCCGAGGCTACAACAAATGGTGTGAAATAGGCCCGGGATGATGGAACTGTATAACAGACCGTGCACAATAACGGCGTTAAATCTTGCAAGCACGGAAATGAGCCCTTATTAGACTAGATTATGTAGATAGAAAATGAGATCAATCTTCTACTGAGTGAAAATTTGACGCTGAATTGTCCGTTCGATTGTATCTTTCGCGCTTGAAAGATGGTCAAAACTACAAGCAGCTGTCTCTCTGTGAATCCGCTATCAAGGCGCTCGCCAAATGCAGCTTATGATACATATTCATACATGGTATTATACATTGACGACTGACGTGGACATGTGGGATTGCCCACTGACACATCCCGTAGCTTGGTGGTGGTTGTGAACAATCGCTGAGAGGAGAATATTTGGCTTGGTCCATGCTTGAGACGGCGAAGAAGCCCCTCTGCGTATCTGCTCGAGACGAGAGGAGTGTTGAGACGAGGGAGATTATCCCTGTAGGTCGGGCCCCTTCAATGCGCCCTTCGCGGAAGCTGGATTGGCCGTCTGCAAGTTCGCTAAATGCCCACAAGAACAGCGGTTGGACAAACAAGACGAGCCTTGTGCGTCGGGTTTTAGGCGTCTGTCGGTTCTGCTTTGATTTGACGATTTGGTACTTTGCCAAACAGGAGGCGGACAGATGTATTTGACGAAGCTTATGTTGGCATTGGTATGAAGTTGTCCGAAAACAACACCCTGCTGGACATTAAGGTCGTCTAAATATCTGTGGCCTAAAGTATGGACACTCTTGCTCAACATGGCTGTCATCGGTCTGGATTCGCCGAATCATTCTGTGGCTCTGCTGGACGATGTTGTGATTCAGTGCCATCTTCCCAGAATTCAAGATCTTCCTCGCCTTCATTGCCAATCATAGAATCCTGACGGATGCCCAATTTTCCTTTCTTGAGCAACTTGGTCAAATCTTCTCCAGCTGCCAGTTTCTGTCGAAGAATATCTTCCAGGGTGGACTTGGTATCCATGAAGATCCGAATATGGTCTGAGATGACATGGCGATTCTTACATGAAGGGCAGGTAATAAGGACAGTGCCGTGGTGGTATCCTTGTTTTGAAATCCGGTGAGTGGAACGATATAAGCAGGGTTTGCAGGTGAAGGTGAGATCGTATGAAGGTTCGTCGCGGCCTGTAGGTCTCTGTGGCTGTTCGCCCTGGTAACTAAGTGCAGATTCGTATCGTCTTTGTGGTAGCCAGGTCGGTCTAGTCGCAGGAAGCGTTCGAGGGATGAACGGGCGTGATTGTAGAGAAGAGTGTAAGCGCGACTGTGACCGCGATATGATTTGAGAAGGTCTGAAGTAGATCAGCCTTCGTGTTAAAGGAGTCGATAGACGCATGCTTGTGGTTGATATGAGTCTTGTTGGAATGTGTTACAAATTCTGAGGTGTTGACCATTAAAAAGTACGAAGTACAACAACTTGCGACATCAAATTCTATCGGCTTATCTCCGGCACTAACGGCGGATCTGGAGATACAATGACGCCGATCTTGGCACCTTCAGACTGGAAGTAGTTAGTCTGCCGAATCGGAGTTTCGCAGGCGTCGAAGTGCTGGTATAGGTTTTGAAGACAGTGACTGTTTCCACCACGCAAATATACGACACGAAATATCACCGACGGCTCTTCGCCACCTACCGGGTTTCTCACACCTTCCCTTCTACCCATCTCTCTCTCTATCGGTCTGCTCTTGTCTCGTATAAATCTCGGCTATCAGCCCGCCGCTTTTCGACTTTCTCCTCTCGCCCTACAGCCCCGCTATCGAACAATATCATAATACCCGATCTCTCAACTCAGCTGCTACTGGCCTGAATTTCTGAGGCCACGATGTTGGCGAAGGGGAGAGGGACGAAGATAAGAGCCCCGAGACGGGTATGTCATACTTCACGGGTGTACATCACCTTCCCATGTGCAGTCTCCAGCCTTGCGACCGGAGAACAGTTCTTGCTATGCTCACGACCGTATCCCACATTCTGCAGACTTTCTAACCAAGCCGTGTCCTACCTATTGACCGATAGACTAACTCTTCACCGATCTAGGGTCTGACCAAAGAAGACGTCGACTTTGACCATACCTGGACGACTCTTGCTACAGCATTTACTGAGATTCACTCCAAAAATGCCTCCAGGCTTTCATTTGAAGAACTTTTCCGCAACGCCTATAAACTCGTTCTTAAGAAGAAACAGGACACGCTTTATGACCGTGTGGTGGACTTGGAAAAAGCATGGCTGAAGAATACGGTCTTCGCACGGATTGCCACATTGATAACGCCGGCACTCTCATACACCTCTTCAGAACAAGCCAGTGGCGTCGAATCAAATGAGCGGAGGCTTGCCGGAGAACGCTTCATCCGATCTTTAAAAGATGCATTTGCTGACCACCAGCTGTGCATGGGCATGATCACCGATGTTCTTATGTACATGGTAAGTGTATATTTCTCTCTTGTTGGATGTTTTGGAGTGGTGTTAACAATCCTAGGATCGGGTATACAGCCAGGATCAACGAAGGCCATCGATCTACGCCATGGCGATGACTTTGTTCCTCTCGCAGGTTCTCAAGTCTCCTATCTCAAACGATGTGAACGTCTTATCCTTACTCGAGACCGTACTCCTTGATATGATCGAAATGGAACGAAAAGGCGAGGTCATTGATCGCACCCTCGTTCGATCATGTTGCTACATGTTGGAAGGCCTGTATCAGAATTTTGCAGAAGAGGAGTCAAGCAAACTATACCTTACGTCTTTCGAACCCAAATTCATCAAAGCCAGCATCGACTTCTATACCTTAGAAGGCCAATCACTAGTGGCTGGAGCAGATGCTAGCACCTTTTGCTCTCATGCTCGACAGAGGCTGAAAGAAGAGGAGGAAAGATGCAGACAAACGATATCACCAATCACGGAAGCAAAGATCAAGCAGGTTGTTGACGAACATCTCATTTTAGCACATATCAGTGATGTGATCAACATGGAAGGAACAGGTGTCAAAAATATGCTCGACAATGACAAAATCAAAGATCTGGCAAATGTCTATGATCTTATTGCTCGCGTTGATCCTCGAAAGATGGCACTTAAGCAGGCTGTCCAGAAGAGAGTTATTGACATTGGCATCGAGATCAACAAGACTGCCAGTACCACAAGCGAATCTACAACGCACACCAAACCATCCTCGAAGACCTCCAACGAGAACAAGGCCACTGCCGACAAAACTTTAAATCAACAGACACAAGCTGCAATCACCTGGGTCGAACAAATCCTGGAGTTAAAGAAGAAATACGATCGACTTTTACTCGAGGCGTTTAGAAAAGATTCAGTTATGGGGCAGGCTCTTGAAGTTTCATTCCAGGACTTCATAAACGCCAACGAGCAGAGCCCCGAACACTTGTCCCTGTTTCTTGACGAATATTTGAAGCGAGGAGGAAAGGACAAAACCGAAGCCGAAGTGGATTCTCTCCTCGACAGTGGTATTCTCTTGCTACAATATTTGGCGAACAAGGACAAGTTTGAAATATACTACAAGAAACATATGGCCAAGCGTCTTCTGATGAAAAAATCAGTAAGCCGAGATATGGAAAGACAAGTACTTTCCAAGATGAAGATGAAGATCGGCAATCAATTCACCCAGAAGTTGGAAGGCCTTATTCGAGATACAGAGCTCTCGGACAACCTGAACGCGCTATACAAGGAGCAAGTCAGCCAACAAGGTGAATCAGACCCCAAACGCATAGACTTGGATTGTCGAGTTTTAACCACGACTGTTTGGCCGTTTGACGCACTCTTCAAAAAAGACAACGAAGAGGGAACCAAACGATCTTATACCTATCCGGCACCGATTGAACAAGTCAGGAAAAGCTTCCAGCAATTCTATCTCAACAAGCATAGTGGTCGGACTTTGACATGGATGCCGAGTCTAGGTGATGCTGATATGCGAGCAGTCTTCACGACAAACGGCAAGACACGAAGATACGAGATCAACGTGTCAACCTATGGCATGATGATTTTGATGCTTTTCAACGACTTGGCTCCAGGACTGAGTCTGTCGTTTGAGCAAATTCAGGCCGAGACTAACATCGAAACTCCGGATCTGATTCGCAACCTTCAGTCTTTATCACTAGTGGCGAAGTGGAGAGTGTTGAAGAAGGAGCCGATGAGTAAGGACATTAAGCCAACAGACCGGTTCTTTTTCAATGAAGACTTCTCGAGTCAATTCCTCAAGATCAAAGTGAGCGTTGTAGCTGGTGGAGGAAGCCGAGTCGAAAATAATGAGGAGCGAAGAGCAACCCAGGAACGAATCGACAGCGGCAGAGCACTTGTGATTGAGGCTGCGATTGTCAGGATCATGAAGTCTCGCAAGAATTTATCGCACGGACAATTGATGACCGAAACACTTCAACAGGTCTCCGCGAGGTTTACGCCTGATGTGAACATGATCAAAAAGCGAATTGAAAGCCTTATCGATCGTGATTACCTGGAACGCGGACCGGATCCAGCGAAGCCATCATATGTTTACATGGCTTGAAGCTTGCTCCTTTGTCCAAGTTGCTTTCTCTCCAGATCGACCTGGAGTCTTCGAAAATGATGTTACGAGTTCACTGGATGGGTGTTCAAAGCATTTAGCGATTGATTGGGACAATGAATGAATGAATCACAGCAAGGCGTTAAGGTGCAGAAATCCAGTTCAAACTTGATGTAAGATGGGTTGGATTTATGCTTATTGAAGAGGCATTCCGGTAGCTTGCGCATCGGTTATGCTATTGCTCATGAGATACAGTATGCGATCTTGGTACTCATTGTATCTCAGCTTCATGGGTAAACAGGCTTGACAAAGTGTATCTACCGTAAGACAGAACTGGTAATGGGTCAACTCTTCAGGGGAATCGGAACCGATAATCATGATCTGCTTTGCTATGCCGCTTCGTTGAATCCAATCCATATGATTGTGAAGAATCCCCGACGATTTTGAGAGGCACTCTCCTGGTCATATCGACTTTCAAGTCAAAGACATCCAAACGCTGATAAGAGCCCGCCACATCATGAAATTGTTTGCCTTCGATTGTAGCTTCCATATCCAGATCGGCATAGAGAATGCCTTCTTGAAATCTCAAGGCCTCGACCTGGGTCTTTTCTTTGGTATCTTTATCAATCGCGAACGCTGGGATAGGAGCCCCTGACGGTCCCAGGAAGAGCGTCTCGGCCTGTGCACTATGCTCCATGGTTAGCCTCACGACCTCTTTCCCCGAAGATGGAGTCATCGAAACCACAGCGTCTATCATCTGCTGTGACATGAACCCGGCACAGAGAACGCCAAAACACTTTCCCTCCACACACTGCGAAGCACAGCGTGTTCGGTTGAGGACAATATTGTCAAAGGCCCCTCTGGTCGTCACTGTGGACTTTTCCTCGTCGTCTGTCTTGGTCGCCAAAGGTGCCGTGGTGACTGGCTTGGTGGGCCATTTGGCCGGCCAAGTCGAGATATGGAATTGCTCGCCCTGAGCGATCAACGTGTAGCGGGCGAGCGGGTTGGTGTTCTCGCCGCAAATCAGTGCTCCAACCTTTGCACGAGGACCATCTGGACCAGAAGGCATGCAGTCGACCACTTTCAACCCGTGCCCATCACCCATAGACCAAGTCAGCTTTTCGAAAAATGTAGCCTGCAGTTTCCGATGGTGCACCAAGATCTCACCATTGGGACTGATAATGAAATTGGTGTTGAACAAGGTGGCGCTACTGTACCTGACCTTCTCGGAAACTCCTACGCTCACGTAGACGTTTTTGTCTCTCGCAGCATTGCGTATGGAGGACATCTCGTCACCATCAGCATAGACGGATTCCTTGGCCATTTTGATGAAGAATTCATGAGTTTCGGCGGGACTGAGGATGGCGCTCCAGAATGGAAATGCCGGAATGTAGGTTTCGGGAAACACCACCATATGGGCTCCATTGTCTGCTGCTTCGTTGATCAGGGAGATGCATTTGTTGGTGGTTTCTGCTGCGTTGAGATAGATTGGTGATACGTGACAAGCAGCGACTCGGAATGCTGGTGCCATGATGGTTGCGGTTGGGAAATGATGAATTGCTGTAAGATATCAATCACAAGATTGGCTGGCTGTGACACATGTTCATCCAGATTCCACACTTGTCTGTCTAAAAGGCATCTCAGGGATCGAGCTGGAGTGACCTAGGTCGTCTTTGTTCATTTCATGATTAGAAATTCCTACCATTCCGTGACCATTACCCATCGGTAAACTCCCCGTAGTTCGTGTTGATCAATGCCAGGATCGTGGTTCCGGTGGGAGTGAATATTATCTTGGCCTTGGCCTTTTTCAGATACGCGACCAACCCACGTTAACCATTACAAAGTTTTCAAGAATTGTCATCTAGTTCTTCGACTTTTATGTGGTCAATGAGCAAATGCGCCATCTACTATGCACACCAGGCTCCTATCGGTACTCTTCAGCAGTCTTATGACTATAGCAGCTTCAGCCATCTCAAGACTCCAGCAACTAGACTACGGTTGTTTTTTGACAACATGATTGAAATCTAGCCATCCGACCCCCGTGCGGCCATCTCCAGTCCTTACACTGCACATGACCCTGGGTAGATGGGCTTCACGACCGTCTGGATCAATCAATCTCAGACCGGACTCTGATGTCGCTTCACATTCGATGCTTAGGCTGCCTGGCTCGATGAACAAATGGAGATTTCCTGGAAGCCCATTGTCGCGCCAGTCGAAGTCATTCCTAACGCTGGTGATCTCGGTGAGCTTGTTGTTTTTCTGAATATAACCTGCTGGCCCAGTACTCTCATCACCCTTTCCAAGAGCAATGGTAAAGATATCTGTGCCGTCGGATAAATGAATTCCTGACCAGACCCAATCGGCAACCCACCAGTTCCGAACACCCCAGCTATGATTCCGCTGTCCTGGTGCAGCGTTGAGTTGGTAAGAAGTCTCTCCGATCTGTATTGACCCGAGACACGACAAGGAATCTCGTATCGAGTTTGGCCTTTCTTCTTGTACGCCTGGGCCGAGGTTTCCCAGACAAGATCTATTCTGACATCTTCCACGTCCCTACCGCCCTCTCCACGAAGTGGCCCGAAGGATCAGAGAGAGCTGATCCAGTACCCCGAATTTTCAATGAGAACGTCTTTAGAGGACTTAAGCATTTGCTTTCGACACTAAATCGAGGAGTCGAGAATGTCTGGACTCGTGGGTCAGACTCCGGAAGAGGAGCACTCATATCGACGAACATGATGGGCTCGCAATTTCGTCGAAAGATTCCTCCTACGAAATTACAGTAGTCTTGGTTGGGCAGGCGGCCGATCCGAGCATAGACGCCCAATTCACCATCAGCCGTTGTGGCATCGAAATACCAGCTTTCGCTCAAGAGCGGACCACTTACCGCAGGAGGAACGTGTTCATTCTCATCCACAACATCTGGTGAGTGCGAGGTTGTTCGTGGTTTAACTAAAGAAGCTGCATCCATATCCAGAGCGTGTTGTGCTTGCCTTGATGCAAGAGTATGGAACATGATCTCGCCTCGTTCCGTGGGTGCACATATGGCGGCGGCGGGAATACTGACAGGGCCAATTAGCATACTAAAATTATCGATCCATCCATACTCACTGTTGTGCCAGTCCATATATCGACTGCAATCTGTACTCTTTCCAAGCGTGTTCCCAGGTCATCTTGACATTGCTCAGACTATTGAGCTCGTCCAAATATTCTCGAACCAAATCTTTCTCCCAACTCCGACGATTTTCAACAGTCAGGCCATTACCCAGGAAATAGCCGACATCACGCATGGGAGAAGCCCAGCTCAAACCACCCCAGTCGACCGCAACAGCTCGATGATTATCTTTGGCCAGATACATAATGTTGTCAAGACGAAAATCACCATGGAAGATGCAAAATGGGCCTTCTCGGGTCGCCCACCAATCATCGAGATTCTCAGCTAACCAGTCAAGAAGCTTTTCCTGCTCGGGCTGAGTGTCTGGCGGGTGTGAAAGACCGGTAGGCATTCGTTGAAGAACTTCTGATCGAGAGAAGGGGAGGATTGAGCCATTCGTCTTGATCAAGTCGGGAATCCCCAAGAACTGGTGCTTGTAGGCGAGCAAGGGTTTTCAGAGCGAGAGCTGCATGCTTGTAGTCTGCACCCTCGAGTTGTGCCCCTTGATAGCCGTCATATACACCAAGATCTTCGAGAGCCAGGGTGAACCATGCTTGTTTGTCGACGACTGCGCCATAAAATCGAGGCAATCCAGCCGAAAGCCGCTCGCCAAAGCGTCGGTAGAAGACTGCTTCTCTTTGATAGTGGCCAAAGCGAAGTCCAAGGTCTCGGGTGGCTTTGTCGTTTCGAGCAAACTTGATAATCACTGTCTTCGTGACTTCAGGACGATCAGCCTCATGGAATGTCACTCGGTACGTATTGCTCATCTGGCCGGTGCCTGTTGGCTTGACAGAAAATCCTTGTTGGGCGATCTGTCGATTGAGGAAGATTGACAGCCATTGGGGAGTGAGTTCTTCTATCTGTTGCAGAGGCTTCTACGCAGGAGACAAGATTAGTCGGCACTTATGCATTGATGACCTGTTTCAGATACCCACCACTCGGACACCGTTTACTTCGGTGTGGTCTTCTTCTACGACAAGATCTTTGGATGCAGCGCCGTTTGTCTTTGGGATCACTCCATTGGGGACTTCTTGAGCACCGGCAAGGAGATCATCCACGCTTTCAGGGACTGCAATCGAAGAGGGCATGCTGGGAGACGGCAACGACTCTCATGAGATCAACCAGCAACTACTTCAACTTCTGCGTCACAAATCAACCATTTCGTCATGTTTGTTTATCTGTCTACATATATCTACTCCGCGTGAAGACCGGGGCCGGAGAAACTCTTGTCAAGGTTCATCGCGTTCGCATGACACAGTCAAACCAGACGAGAGGTCATTGCCTGACTCCGCGGAACAAGGTAGTAGGAAATGATCGTGGTCAGGATTTTCTGACATAGATGGCATGGTCAAGGAGATCTAGGCCATGGGGCTGTTTGACGAGCATGCCACCGAGGTCAAAATTGGCATGGATTGGGAGTGTCACATGACCTGCACCCCAAGTTTGGCCAAACCTTGATTGGATCCCCCGCATTTTCCAATATCAACTTTCTTGCATACTTTGTTCGCCAGCGTCGGTGGCGTTCTCGTGCGTGCTGTACAGTCTGCATTTGTTGAGTGTACAAATCTCAACCGAGGGCATGTTTGCCATCCTTGCACGGCCGCTGTTCAGATTCTGGCCAGCACAAGTTATGCTATTCTTGGTCATGGACCGACAAAATGCCGACCCAGAAACCCAAATATCTGTGGTAGGTTGATGCTTTGACTACTGACAGCTAACCACGCGTCAAATGTGTATTCGCAATCCATCTTCTCTTCTTGCACAGAATTAAATTACTGCTACTACATGTAAGTCACAATGGGTTCGATTGAGAAGGCGGAAATCCCCCATGTCGATGTTCTGATCGTCGGTGCTGGCTTTGGAGCATTTACCCTTCTAAATAAACTCCGCAAACTCGGCCTCGACGTCAAGATCTTCGAGAAAGGTTCAGCAGCAGGTGGAATTTGGTATTGGAATTGTTATCCTGGAGGTTAGAGCCGGCCTTTTGATCCTTTGTCTTTCAGATTCTCTCATCTCACCCTCTCGCACAATAGCCCGAGTCGATTCCGAATCGCCAATCTACCAACTCTTTGAAAAAGAACTCTACGACGACTTCACATTCAAAGAAAGATACTCTAGCTGGCCCGAACTCCGTCGCTACTTCAAGTACGTCGAGAAGAAGTGGAATACGGAAGCTCACATTGAATATCACAAGAACGTCGAAACGGCCATCTTTGACGAAGACAAACATGAATGGTACATTGAATGTTCTGACGGCACCGAGGTCTATGCACGATGGTTTCTACCATGTATTGGCTTCGCCTCAAAACACTACAGACCGCCATTTCCCGGTCTCGGCAACTTTAAGGGCGACACCTATCACACAGCGTATTGGCCTCAACATGGTGTGAACTTTCGTGGGAAGAGAGTTGCCCTTGTAGGGACCGGTGCTTCAGGGATTCAGGTATGGCTTACATGATCCAAACAACCTCTCGATTTCCTCCTCAAGAGCCACCACTTATGTTGTCTGAAACAGGTAGCGCAAGAAATCGGCGATACGGTCTCTCATTTGACGATCTACCAACGTACGCCAAATCTGTGTCTACCCATGCGACAATGGAACCTCGACCCGGTTGAGGAGAAGAAAAAGAAAGACAACGGCGAATATGACGAAATCTTCAAGCTCTGTCGGAAATCCTTTACTGGGTTTCAATACACTTTTGGCGACAAGAACACTTTCGATGATACACCAGAGGAACGTGAAAAGTTCTACGCAGGGTTGTGGGAAGAGGGCGGTTTCCAACCTCTACTCAAGACGTATGTACTCGTGTCTCCTTAGTCACCTCGTGAATTTTATTTACCCTTGGCCGTCCCTATTTCCAGTCATTGCAACTCTAACGTAGTCTGACCTTGTATTAAACAGATACAAGGACATGCTCTACTCACAAGAAGCCAACGACGAAGCATACAAGTTCTGGCGATCGACGGTCCTCCCACGAGTGAAGAACCCTGAAAAAGCACGTCTCCTCGCACCAGAAGTTCCACCTCACCCGTTCGGCACGAAGCGAAACAGTCTGGAACGCCGGTTTTACGAAGTGGTGGATCAAGACCACATCGACATCGTCAGTGTGAATGAGACGCCGATCCTAGAGGTCACAGAGACTGGGCTGCGGACGAGTAAAGGGCTCGTCGAGGTCGATGTCAGTATTTCTCCTGTCTTCTTCTACCCGATCAACTGATCTAAAAAATCGCCTGTTCAACCCATATCTCCCTCTTCTCCTGCCCGAACGCGACCATATGATGACACTCTCTCTTCATTTATCCAACAACCACAAAGCAGTCCACAGTCCTCCATCCCAAAGCTAACATCAACACCCCGACTCCCCATAGATCCTGATCCTCGCAACCGGCTTCGACAGCGTAACCGGCTCGCTCTCACAACTCAACATCCGCGGCGTGGGCAACGACGCAACAGTGGCAGACCACTGGAAAGACGGACTGCGCACATCAATGGGCATCTCACTCCCGGGATTCCCGAACATGTTCTTCCTGTACGGGCCACAGGCGCCGACGGCGTTCTCCAACGGGCCGAGTTGCACGCAGTTCCAGGCCGAGTTCGTCGAGAAGATCATCTCGCGGGCGTTGGACGAGGGCATCACGCGGATCGAAGCGACAGAGGAAGCCGAGGAAGAGTGGTACGTGTCGTCCTGGAAACAATGCCCCCAACCCTTTTCTCCTCCCCTTTCCCTCAGCCTTTCCTCCCTCCCTCCCTCCCCCTCCTCCCGACCAAAACTTCATCCCCCTCTCCAGCGACTACATTCCCACCCGAGGCCGCAAAAACCATGCTTGTTCCGCAACCATGAAAATAACCAAAGCGACCTCCTCTAATCGCGAATCGCGACACAGGCGCGCACGGTGCCACGAGCTATGGTACAAGACGCTGTACCCTCAAGCGAACGGGTGGTACAACGGGGCCAACATCCCGGGCAAGCGGATCGAGCCGATGAATTGGATCGGCGGCATGGTGGCGTACGTCGAGGCGCTGGACAAGAGTGTCGAGAACGGCTATCCGGGCTGGCATACGGCTAGGTTGGGCCGAGGCGGGAAGCAGGTTGTTGGACGAAAGGCGAGTGGTGCTGATACTGCTACTGATCATACTACTACTGCTACCGGTACTCCTGCTGCCGCCACTACTGATGCTGAGGCTGCTGAGGCTGCCGCTGCTGCCGCTGACGTTGAAGTGGCAGCTGGAGCGGGCGGTCGTGGTGTGACGGGTGATAGTGACCAAGCAAAACCGCATGTCGTGCATGAGGAGGAGGTGGTGGTGGTTCGGCCAGAACCGGTCGTTGCTCGAATTGGTTGATGCTATATATAGGCTGGCGAGTATACTGTTCCATACCTGGGCTTGAGCGTATAGGATGAGGTATGCATGCTGAAGAGGGGCGAAACTGTACATGTCTGGCGCTCGGGTCGTGCTGGTCATGTCTAACGTGAGTACCTGGTTTTAGTGTCGTAATGAGAATTTATCGTGATGCTATGCTATGCTTTGCTGCCGCGTTTCTATCTACGGCATTCTCTGTAGAATCTGGTAGCTGTTAACCAATTCTGAAATGATGGAACCAGAACGCCTTGCGATAATCATTCGTAAAAGAAAAAGCGCTTCAAAGCATCCGTGTACAGTTCTTCAAACCGCAGTATTCAACCTCACTGCAAGGTTTCCCCGCTTTATACCTGAAATAATCGTCACACAAACAGCTCCCTCCCAAAACCTCAATTCCCCATGTGCTTGATAACAACAAAAAATGAGCCATCAACCAATGAAAGTCATTGGACATGACCGAACGTGAAGGTCGAATTGAACACGAGCGTCGAGTCTAAAGACCAGGTCGATCTATGTCCCTGATGGACGACGCAGCAGTAAGCCGTCATCGAATGCAGCGTCGTCTGCTCATAGTAAGAAAACAACCTATCATCACCTAACAGGCACGTGTTTGCGAAGCTCAAAAGACATCATCAGGCCATTCCCATTGTTCTCTTCTCAAACCCGAAATTCGAACGGGCGTAGGAGTCAATTGTTTCAACTTTGAAAGATCATCACTAGTCATCAATTTGAGAGGTGTTCTGTTCTCCATATTACTTTCGTCTTCTTCTAGAATGGTTGATACTGGTCGAGAACGTCCCACTGTTGGTGCATTTCTCTTGACGGGATTAACATCGGTTGTAGAAGTTGACACTGGAATATCATTGACATTAAGATTATTGTTAGACGCTTTGACATTGGAATGGCGAGGCTGGTTGTTGGCATTAGTCAATGGTGTCAAAGCCACTCGATCAGGGATGATAGGGACTGGTGGAATATCTTTGCTAAGGATTTTCGACGCCTTCTTTTTGGAGGGAGTTTTCTTGTTACCAGAATTGTCGTTGACTGCTATGGCAGAATCAACGCTAGGTAGCTCGTGGACGATGTTTGGCTTGTTTTGCTCCACAAAAACACGCTTAGCGGTTTTGCGAGAGTTGGACGCCTGTTGTTCTTTCAACATTGCTCGTAATTGTTGGTTTTCCTTTTCAAGTTCGCGGCGGGATGGGCGTTTACGCTGATCGACGTCACTGTGAGATTCCGAAAGATCATTGTCGGTCATTGTCATGGATGAGGAAGACAGACTGAGACGCCTCGTGGACCTTGAGGTGGAGAGTCTATGCTTGGAAGATGATCGATCAAGAGGGAGTGCCTCAGATTCCGACTCGGTGGTGGGTCCAGGAATCCCAGATTGTGACTTTCTTCTCTTAGAGCCAAATTGTTGGGCGTATGCCTCTTCGGCTCTTCTCTTCCGATCATTAAGCACTTGTACGTCAGAAAAACCGGGGTTGTCCTTCTGTTGAGCCTTAGGAGTCAAGTCATTGGTTGAGGCTGAAAATGGGTTGATTTTGCTTCCAATACTTGGGATACTCCACATGGAGATACTCTTCCGCAAACCTCGTTTCTTTTTGCCATTCTGTGGCTCTGGTGGGTCTGATTGCTTGGTTGAAATTGAAGTTTGGTGGGACTTGAATGTTGAACCAAACTTTGCAAGTCGCTGTTTGAGAGTGCCGGGAGTGACAACAGCAGGCGTAAAGTCGTCGATATCGAGTGAGGAGCGCTGTGGAGATGGCTTAGGAGTCAAATCAATATCGGTATCGACCTCTGAAGAAGTGCAAGCAGCAGAGTGTTGATGCCACGTCGAAGAAACTCCAGTAGATCTGCTGCTCATACTCCCTTCGGCGAACCTTGAATCATGAGTTTTGGAGTGGTTTTGGACATGGAATGAGGTAAACCCCGGATCTTCACCACGACTTGTCTTGGGCCTGTCATTCAAGTCTGGGGATTGTGGAAGAGGAGCGAAAGGCTTGAAGGATCTCAATTGTTTTCTTGGTTGAATGATGGGGCTCTCTTGCTCTGGGGGTCTGAGGATGAACAGGTCTTGCTGGGGCTGAACCGATCTTGAGCGCTTAGCAAAAGGTGAAGTCCGACTCCATGCCTCACGTTCCTCTGTGATAAAGTGTGGTTCATCTTGAGTAGGTTTTGTTTGGCTGGGTACTGGTAAAGGTCGGGAGTAGGATCGTGAAGGCGAATTGGAGGCGGTGGAAGTGGAGGTAGGACTGTTCTCACTCAAGGCTCTGACATGGGACTGGAATCTCTGTCTCGGGGACAAGGGTGATGGTGGTTGTGAGAAGGATTGGGATTGAGGATAAGGACGGTGGGAGGAAGATCGAGATGGGAAGACACTTGGTTGTGGTTTGGTGGATGTTGATTGGGGCGGAAACAGAATTCGGGACAATTCCTGGCGATCCATGTGTGTGACGGGCAGAGTGTCAGTGAAGGGGATGCTGTGAAACGTAGATCTGACCTATGGCGTGTTTGATAGAGGTCGAGACGAGGCGAGGACTTGGTAGCGGAGTGGGAATGGGAGTGGGAGGTGGAGGGGTTGCGGGTAGGATGGGCGGAACGGGGCATTAGATTAGGATGAATTAATTATGCATTAGTCGTCAGGTCATGAAGAAGAGATGAAGATGAGTGCTGGGATTGTTGGAGAAATGAAAGAGAAGTTGAGATTGAGAATGAGAATGAGACTGAGACTGAGGATGTGTTGATATTGGTTTTATGAGGATTGATTGAGATGGGGTGGATGAAGTGGTGGAAGTTGTATGGTGGACGTGGGTGGAATATTGATTTGTTTACATGCAGGGTGTGCATTGACGAAATTAATGAGGGGGAGCGTGCTTAGCACTTGGGGGGATTTTAGGCGTTAGGCGTGAGGTCATTAACTTGAGTGGCCATTGAATGGTCGTGGAGTGGCCATTAAGTGACCTAGAGGGGCATCTAAAGGGCCCAGGCGGCGAGGTCAATTGGCGGACAGGCAGTGGCTAAAGTGGTCGAAGTGGCCTAAGTGGCACCTAAAAGACCATTGACTGTCTTGGTTGGTCAGTTATTTTGGCAGTGTTTGATTACTTTATGTATGTGCGTCCACGGTGCGGTGCGTTGCGTCGTAGAAAGTACCGAGTTCACGAGAGTTCTGGCGGTGAGCAAGGCTAAGGAGGCTTCAGGGCCCAGAGCTCCAACTACCCAAATGCCTATAGGCTATCAACTACTTATTTCAGCCCCCACGGTTCTTATGTCATCAGTTGACGCAACGCCTAAGAAGCAGCTAATTCTCTAGGCGAAGTGCCTGGGTACTGTCATCTCCTCGGCCCTATGAGCTACTAGTGATTAACGCAGGTGGTTAACTACGGAGCGGTTAAGTGAGTTTCAACTGACAGTGGCTGACGCCTGCATTTCCAGGAACACCTCCGTACATTGACAACTGCAAGCCTCATTCTTCATTAGGTCAATATCTCAATCCGATGGACTCGCCCGGAATGGACCGGTACGTGGGTAGCAAGAGGCATTCTGACACGGCCACGTATGGGTCTACGAGGAGTTAAAGCCCTGGACTTTTCCGTGCACAATTCTCACTTCCGCACAACCCTACTTGAAGCTCATACTTGAAGTATTGTATCGACATACCTAGGTAAGGTATCATGAGCTTCATGCCAAGTCACTCAAGAAGCCCCAGGAGCCCGAGTGCCCGAGACGGTGCTCATGGCTCGTGCCCGCCTACAACCTAGGCGCCTACAACCTACCAATACCTTGGTTAGACCCTCCGTAGATGCCTACCGAGTACAGCCTACATCCACGGAAGGCTCCGTGTTCCGAAAACAGGCCAAGCGCCATTTGTTGTTCGAGCTTCCCTAGGCTGCAGCCTCCAGGTGAAGCGACCGCTATTCTCAACCTCAATAGGGTGCCACTGGTGCCTGGGGACATTAGTTGAGGATCATCTCTACGCTATCTAACTAACGTTAAAACTCTCTCCATGTTCCAGAACCGCTCTACGGAAATAACATCCTTTCAGCCACCTGTACTCCGTAGAAGCCTGGAGTCTTGAACTCATGCCCCGCGGCCCCCGTTGGCTTCAACCCCAAGGACCAAGGCTAAACCGGCTATGCGGATACCCTCCTTACCCAGCAGCTACCAGGGTTCCTTCGGTGTTCCCCTATCCATCTGGGCCCCGGGCCTGGGCCCCAGGGCTAAAGAGGCCTCCTTGGGCCCAGATCTTAGGCTCCAACGTGCCTAACCCTACCCTACCCTACCCTACCCTGCCCTGTCCTGCATGAAACGTCCAACGCCAACTCCACCTCCAACGGCTTTTCGCTTCCTGCCTCATTCAGAATTCGCCATATTCTTATCAAGCCTGTGACTCCTCCGTACAACTCAACCCACACACAACCCACCTCTTCGCCCCAGATCTACCTTATTCCTTTTTTCCTAATAACCTCTCAAATACCCTCATCTGCCTAATACGTCTCTATCTTCTCTGCCACTTTGTGAACAATTTCCTGTCGAACATGATCAACCATGGTTGGAGTGCCTGGGAAGAGCAAAGGTTGCAATACATGTCGCCGCCGCAAAAAGGGTGTATGTCCAACCACGATGATCAACAACCCCTTATCTGTCTTCTTACTCTCTTCCTCCTCACTGCTCTATTCCCTTGTCTTCTCATCTGCTGACCCTATCCTCTAGTGCGATCAAAAGCGTCCCATATGTTCCCAGTGCGAGTCTAGCGGTTATGTCTGTGGCGGCTACAACCGTGACCGTTCCTTTGTCATCCATCCCGCTACCAAAGCGGTTCAACGAGCCATCTTCTTGCCATATATCACCCCGACTCCATTCTCATTGCCCGAATCTCTAAACCGTCGAGCTCTGGGTTCTCACTGTCGGAATCTGTTTTGGCAATTCTACATGCCACAAGGCGACTGTATGTGTCGTGATGAATTCATCATCAGATGTGGCCATCCAATGAATTGGGCTGAACTCGTTCAATCTCTTCCAGTAGAGGATGCTTCCCTCTCCGACGCCTTTTCTGCCTTGAGCATTTCCAGAGTCGGTCAGGGGAACAAAGACACACGCCTAGTCCATGAAAGCACTCGACTCTATGGCAGGGCTTTGAAAGAACTTCAGTTGGCGCTGTACGATCCCATCAAGATGCGCTCTGATCAGACCCTGATGGCCTGTATGCTCCTTGGCCTCTATGAAGTTTTTGAAAGTCCAACCTTTGAATCTCCACGCTGGCTAGCTCATGCTCAAGGAGCTGCCAGGCTCATCCAATTGCGTGGTCCGGCTTTACACCAGTCTTGGAACGCACACCACCCATTCCTCGCCTCGCGTGTTCCCACCTTGTATGCTGCAATTCTATCAAGACAAGACACATATCTGGCCCAACCGGAATGGCTGACTATACCATGGGAGGGTCAACATCGCACATATTTCGATCGAATGGTTGATTTGGCTGTACACATCCCTGGTTACCTGGAACGTCTAGACTCTATTCAAGAATCCGAGTCCGAGTCCGACTTCGACTTCAGTACCAACGGCCCCTCTTCACTTTTACACCTTCTTAACCAATGCAAAGACCTGCAAATCAAACTCAACCAATGGAGAGATGGCAGTAAACAAGGAGCAGCTCCTACTGTGGTCAAGCACGACGCACTTGATCCTCACGATTACCCCTTCAAGACTGATCTCTGGTTCGCCAATCATCTCTTTGTTCAAGCTCGTGTAATTTACTACACCTGCTCCTTGGCGCTGGCCGAGGCCGTGTCTGAGATCATTCGAACCCTACAACGACGAAAAGAGAGCAGCCAATTCTCCACCGTCGTCACCGAATCGCTTCTCACCCTCTTCAGCCCGGACACCCACGCCTGCAACATCTGTCGCTCTGTGCCTTACTGCTTGCAACCTGGTATGGGTGCCCTTGGTGCCAGTATTATCAATTTCCCGGCGAACCTCGCACACAGATATTATCAACGCGTCGGCTATACAGATGCAACGCAATGGCTAGAACGAACCTTTGAGGATGTCAAAGCTCGCAGTGTCTATGTCAATGTCACAACGGCCGCTAATACAAGTGGATCATCTTGGCCGCCAGTCTCTGGACGACGAAAACCTCATTCCCAAAATCAACAACAGTTCAAGTCCAACTCACCGCTAGTTCGCACTCGACAGAATCCGAAGGGTCACAACAATCGCTCGCTGTGCTTGCCTCCCTCAACACAGAATACCCCACAACTGTGCAGATGCCAATTGGCGTGTTCATCCACGAAAACCCGGCAAAACATTACCATGTGATCAAAAATGATGGAGGTTGAATCACACAGCTGATCAGGGTCTTGACAATTTGACCAATGCACAGAGTGTAGATATCATATCTCATCGCCGTCGAAGCCCGAGTGGGCAGACACATAAACGACCGTCTGCATGTCTTAAGCTCCTCAGCCCCTAACAGCCGCTTGGTCGTCGTGGCGGGTAAAGCGGAAACATCCCGCAGAGTGTAATCCAGACTCAACACTCCCTCGGCTACGGCATGTCCAGACGTCACAGCATCATAACATTGCGATGCTATGACCTGCCCACACACAGTCGTACAGTACACGCACAATCCACACGGCTAAAAATCAGTGTGTAGTGGGAGAGGTGACAGCGCATTAAGAAGTAAACACCGTCTCAGGAGGCCATGGACAGGGACAGAGTCTAGTCACTCTACGCTGATCCATATAATGTTCAGCACCAAGTAGAAACACTTACAGCAAATGCCGACATCATTTCTTGATACAGCCAATCAACTACTCGTCTCTATCAAGAATTTGTGTGTATCGCTTGTATTATGACATACCCTAGATTTTCCCATAGAAACTAGATAAAGATACTGCAAACCATCTCCTTATTCGGAGTCCCTCAAACCTGTGGTCGTCCTTTCTCGTCCATCTATAACTCGTCACCCCATCGGGCCTTGAACATGCCCAGCGCCTTGATCGGGAAGATGAACTTGTAATTCGGATATGTGATCATGCAAGAACAATTGAACACCCCCTCGATCGCCTCTTGTAGCCATTCGCCGTTGCTTTGCTGGCGGTCTAGGATCACATTCTTCAATGCTTTCCGTAGAGGTTCTCGGTCTGGGAACCCGGCGTACATGAGTGCAATGCATGCCCAGCTGGTCGCCACCACCTGGCTCTTCTCGTGATCCACCCATACCTTGCGTTCAGATGCGAGATAACTCTCACCCCAACCTCCGTCAGCCATGGTGTGGGATATCAAGAAGTCACAGGCTTTCCGCACTCGCCCCGAGTTCGAGTATGTTTCACCCACCGATGCCAAGGATTCCAAGGCAAACATGGCCGCATACGTGAAGCAGACTCCCCAGGATCCATACCAAGACCCGTCAGGTCGTTGTGCCTTTCGAATATACTCGCACGCCGTTTGTTTGATATGCTTGATCTCCTCGCTTCGATAATCAGGGTAGTGTTTCTGAAACAAGGAGAGAACTGTTACAACTGCGGTTGTGCACTCCGGATAATCATATTCAACCATGATTCGACCAAATACCTCAGCGGCGTTGAAGAGTTCGAGGTGTTCACTGCCACGTTGTATCTCGTACGATGCAAAGCCGCCCGTGTGCTTGTTTTGCATGGTCAGAAGAACGTCAACAGCATCTTTAATTCTTTCTTCCGAGATCTGTGGAGCATAATTATGCTCATTCTGCAGGAGAAGGGTAACCCTAAGAGCTTCTGCCGTGCAATCTGAAACAGTGTAGCCTTGCAGTTTGGTGGAGAAAGGCCACGCTCCCTTCCGAGCTTGGCGATAACAAATGTCTTGATCTGGGACATTTTCGCGTATCTGTTCGGCTTCGAGGTATGACAGGGCTTTTGTGAGCATGGGTTTCCATTTCTCAGACGATGCTAGGCCGGACTCGACACATGCCTGTATAGTGAATGATGTGTCCCAGACTTGGACCCCATTAGTTCCGTTGGCGAGCATACCCTCAGGATTGACCCATAGATACTCAGGCAAGCGATAAAGATGTCGCTTGAATGAGTAAGAGTCCCCTCCTTCCTGGATGAAACATACAAGTGTGTTCATGGGAGCGTTGACAGGGGCGAGGTCGGCGTAGTCGGTGTTGGCATCTTCGTACTGGACTAGTCGCCACGTCCATGCTTCGGCCTTGCGAACAATGGCTGCAGTACGAAACAGGGGAATCCAAACCCAGACTAGGATCCAGTTGATGAGGTTGAGAAGCCAAGATTTGGGATGATAGTTATCTTCGGATGCAATAGAGTTGCGGTGACTGCCAAAATCAATAGTATCGTAAGGCTTTATGAACAGTTCATCACGAAGCTGACGGATAAGAGGGGTTTCAGGCATAGTCCATCTTTTGGACCATATGTAGGACATGGGTAGAAAAACCTGTCTCATGTGAATCCACCATCGCCAGGGAGCAATTGGGAACCAATCTGGAAGCAGCCAAAGTTCTGGAGGAACAGGATTGACAATCTCCCATTCAGTGACACCTAAGAGGGAGAGCCAGAACTTGGCCCAATGAGGACCGTTTACAGCACCTCCCATCTGATGTAATTTTCCCCTCGCCTTGATGAGCCGAGGGTCTTCTTCACTGGCTCCAAGAATGCGTAGGATGGTATAATTCATGGAAGTTCCGAAGACGGACGAATGTCCTTCAGTATGTAAACCCCATCCACCGTCCTTGTTCTGTCTCGCATAGAGATAGTTCCTGATCTCGATTTGCCATTCGATTGGGATCGGGGTATTTGTGACATACCAACAAATGACGATGCCGGGAAGTAAGAATAAGGGACCGCCATATTCGCAGGCCCAGTTCCCTGGAGGCAATTGTAATTTGGAATAGAAGGTCAAACAATTATCGATAGACTCGGAGGGCTTTGTTGGGGGTGGAAGGTGAGGGAGGTCCTATAGATGTGAGTGGTGAATCTGGGGCTTCAACGATTTGGCTCAAGGCGGTGACATACTGTGGGTAGACCGAGGAAATACTTATCGGCGGTTGACTGAGGCCAGTCTTTGATCTCTTTGTCGGTTTTCAGGTAGTGCCAGACATGGCGACTGTCTTCACCGACTTCCAAGCGCCAGCGTGATCGATCGGTCTTCTCTGATTGAAGATCTAGTACGACTTCATCTGTAGTGTTTTTGGTGTGTCCATTGGCATGTCCATTAGCATGACCAGTTGCATAGCCATTCGAGACATTCGCAGTGGGTTTTCCCTCTGTTGTTCTTGTCTGTACCATGATTGCAATACTCAGGAGTGGTACATGATCCTGTAGGCTCAACGAAGAATTTCAAGGATACTCAGAATAAGGCCATGCAGCCAGTTCTGGAGATCTGAATCGAGTTGGCAGATGGTACCAGCGAAAGTTTAGCGAAGGATGCCAAGGAAAGGTAAAACTGCTCGCGACCTACCCCTCCAAAACAACACAAAACACCACCTTCGCTACCATCACCACGCCATAACAACACAGTCATCACCACGCCATAACGACACCATCATCACCATGGCGGACCCGAATAATGTTGGACCACAGCTAGATACTGATCGTATGGTACAGGGTGGCCACGCTTTCCTTGAGGAATTGGCCAAGCTTCCAAAAATTCCTGCCATGGTTCAAGGAAATGCCATCCAACAATCCCTAGTACAGCTTACGACTCAAATCCAACAGCTTTCTACTCAAATGGACCAGAGATTTACCCAAATTGACCAGAGATTCGCCCAAATGGACCAGAGATTCGCCCAAATGGACCAGAGATTTGACCGTGTTGATACGAAAATCGATGGTCTAGCAATTCGCATTACTGCAAAGTAAGATTTACCCTCAACCTATAAGTATAAATACTAAATCTTTAGTGATCATAATAGTCTCGCACGAGTACAGAACTCTCATCTCTCTCTACCTAGCCAGCGACTTACAGCACTCGTAAAGCCATCAACTAATACTGTCATCGAAGGCTTCCCAACTAGACCTAGAGACATTTCGACTATGGAGAACCAGATACTTCTTTCCGTCTTACAAGAGTTCGGCCTATCTGTAAATGGAACAAGAGAAGCCAAAGAAAAACGACTCAGGCAGTACGTTGGTCTTCTGCCCGAGCAACTACACGGTGCATAAATCACAAGCAGAAGCAGAGAATTCAAGGAAAGAGATTGACAGAGATCGACTTACCTCAGAACCTATATTATTAGAGCCTGTAACATATACTTGGGGAAGGGTGAGATGCGAGTGGTTTTTACATTGCTTTAGCTGCCAAGCTGAGAGGGTCAGGACGAAGGATTTATGATGAAGGATTCAGGAACCAGGAACGTGCAGGTGTACAACGCCGTGAATGCTGACCAGGGACCAGTGATGACTTAGTACGGAGAGCTCCTTATAGGATGAATTGCTGTTTTCATAGGCCTTAATCATCAATGCAGGGTCTTTGTCGACCAAAAGGCTTGGTGCAGTCAGATGCACGATGCACGATGCACATGGCGCACAGCAACCCGAGGGCGCCCCTGCCGCATTTGGATCTCATTCAGGCACCATCAGGAATTGATTGGGTGCCCGAGGCAAGAGCAACCAAGGACACAGCACCTGCCCTGAATGCCTGATTCCGATTACTTGATATGGAATCCCTGCGCTCTTTAAGGCCAGCAGCAGAGCCAACGACATCGCACCGTGCAAGATGGCTACTCAATTTTTCAGGACGACACCCGATGCTGAGGCTCCTATCAAACAGGTTCCGGTCCAGATCTCACCTGCTGGGCAAAAGGTACTCGAGTACATTGAATCCACCTTTGATCACATCATCCAAGAAATCCAGGTTAGACCACATGGCACACCAGTTATTATTCTCAGTCGAATCACTGCTATCAAGCCATATTACGATCAACATGACTACATGCGGCTAAAATGGCATGTCCAAGACCGTCAAATTACATATTCCTTCCCGGGCAAAACCAAAGAAGACGCTTGGAAGTTCGGTAAGGGAGTTGAGGTAAAGTCCTCCTTGCGAGTATCCTGACGTGGCACAGCTTGTATTGGTCGGATCCTGGGCGAGATTCACCACGCAATCAAAAACGACATCATTGTTACAAAGAGGTAGGAGAGGAAATACCAGTGGCTCAAACTGAGTTGAGAAACGCAACTTATTCCTCGTCGGATAGAGACATATATTACCATGACCCGGCACTTTTCGGACGACAAACCCTCGTCGATCGCTTTGTTGATGACATAGCTCATACCTGCGGTGTTACCAGAAGGGACCTAAACGTCGTATGTCTTTGAATTTCAGAAAACACTGTCACGCAGAAATTCTCTTACCATTCCAGACCGCAAGCCCAAAGGGTCTCGTTGCTGGCTTGACGGCTGAGACCATTACTATACCACATATTGACCACAACGACGGGCCGTATAGCTTACAAAACATCAAGTGGGTACTCGTAGTGGAAAAAGAGGTATGATAATCGGGTTCAGACAAGTATACCTGATAGGCTCTGACCTGGTCAAGGCATCCTTCAACTCACTTGTGGAGCGTAACATCCACCAGCACCCAACTCTCGGCTCTGGCATAATCCTGACTGTACTTGCAGCAGCATACTCCTCTCCTACCTAATATAGTCTGGCTGACCAATTGCCAGGCTAAAGGCTATCCTGATGTCTCGACTCGTCAATTTCTTCGCTTCGTCTATGATCGGCTTCCGTCCCACGTTCCACTCTTGGGGTTGTTTGATCTGGACCCTGATGGCATCCGTATATTGAAGTGCTACATGTATGGATCGAAGACTTTGGCCCAAGAACACGCATGTAACTTACCCGAAATGAGATGGATTGGTCTCAAATCCGCTGATCTCGTACTGGCGAGTGATGCGCCGAATTTGTCCCTGCATCTGTCCGCACGTGACAGGAGCGTGGCGTTGTCCATGCTGAGCAGCGATGAATGGCGAGATGAGGCAGGGGACATATTGCCAGGCCTTAAGGAATGTTATGTCGAGTTGCAACGCATGCTCTTACTCAACAAGAAGGCTGAGATACAGATACTGGAGGAACTGGCTGGTGGTGCAGAGAAATGGTTGACTGAGCGATTGAGTGTGAGAGCTGCTGTGGGAGCAGCATGATCGGGGTTTAAAGTCCCAGTGAACGTCTGACACCTTGTCTCACCCTTTTTTCGAACTCAGACCTTCTATCTCTCCACATCTTAGCCGCCTCAACATTGGCTGGACTCTCATCGTTGGGCTCTGCCAACATTGACATGACAGATATTAGGATCTTCTCAACACTCTGAATGGGAGACCATCTCTCCGAGGCGCTCTCGTAGTGGTTTGGGTCGTCACCGGGTGGATGTAGGATGGAAATACAAACTTCGCCATTAGCGTAGACTGTGAGATGTGTTGTTAGCAAAGAGTCGGATAGACCTAGATGCCGGATAATTTCACGACATACCATTCGGATGCCATATTTCGCCCAAGAATTTCATTTTGGGAGGATTAAGTGGGTAGTCTTTTGGGAATTTGAGTTCGGCTGGAAAGATTCCACCTTCAAAAGGTGTGCCCTCGGGACCTTGTATCAGGGCTTCCCATATGAAGAGATCCTCTTCGCTGACGGGTCCGGCGGTGATGCCATCGGGAGGATTTGTAAGGAGGGATTTATATTCCTGGAACAAACGCTTCGAAGCGACACTGGAGCTCATGTCGTCGGGTGGATGTATTAGTGGTGATTAATATAGGTATGCAACAATGTAGAATCTGGGATGGGGGAGTTTGTGTATGCGACAGAGTATGGTAGATCCAATGTATGGATAGGACGTTGGTGGAGCGCAGTGCGGAATGTGATAGAAGTCGCCGGATAAGAAGTCCCCACGTGAGAGCGTTAGTCTAGGCACTGAGACTTGGGGCAGTTCAAGCCTAAACCGAGACAATCTAGGCGGAGATGTGTCAAGCAGGGATCGATGACTACGAGACGGTGTAACTGCGAGGCTCCCTGACTCAGATTTCCCTTCCCCCCACGGTGGTTGCCATGCTGACGATCACCCCAAATATTCTACGCCATCGCCATTGCTCATGTCACCACCATATCTCCATTGTCTTCCCGTCTCAACGTCTCGCTGTCAATCATCCCACCTCACACCTGAACACCCTGTACCCATCCTCTTCGTCCACATAGCCAACTCTCACTCTCATTCTCACTCATTTCTTTGTCCTAGCTACAGCCACACTCCTTCAAGATGGTGCGGAAAACATCCTCTGGCTTCTTCACCTCCATCCACGAGGATCTACCTCTCCATGTCGCAAGAGGATATGATAGAATGGCTCAGCACTCTGCGTATCCTGCAGTCTCGCGTCCTCTAGTTACCGAAGAACCTCCTCCAGTCAAGCCCTTCTCCGCCGAAAAGTACACCAAACCTTACATCGATTTCATGACCAACAATCCAACCGTCTACCATGCTGTCGATGCATTTACTTCACAATTGTCAAAAGCTGGCTATGAGTACCTCTCAGAACGAAATCTGTGGAAGATCAAGCCTGGTGGTAAATATTATACAAAGCGCAATGGCAGCGCCTTCATTGCTTTTGCTGTCGGAAAAGACTACAAACCCGGTAATGGTGTCGGTATCGTCGCTGGTCATATCGATGCCTTGACTGCAAAGGTTAAGCCAGTTCCTAAATTGTCAACAAAAGCAGGCTATGTCCAGCTCGGAGTTGCTCCGTATGCTGGTGGTCTAAATTTCACCTGGTGGGATCGAGATTTGGGTATTGGTGGCCGAGTTCTCGTCAAAGGGAGTGATGGCAAAATCACCGAGAAGCTCGTCAAGTTGGATTGGCCCATTGCTCGAGTTCCTACCCTGGCTCCTCACTTTGGTGCAGCTTCGCAAGGACCTTTTAATCTCGAAACGAACATGGTCCCTATCATTGGATTGGACAATTCTGATGTGACTGGAAAGGCACATCCTTCACTCAACCTGCCAGCTGGGACTTTCGTTGCCAAACAGCCCGAACGGCTAGTCCGTGCAATTGCTGGTGAACTGGGGATCCAACAATACACCGATATTGTCAATTGGGAACTCGAACTCTTTGATATCCAACCTGCTCAACTTGGAGGTTTGGACAAAGAGTTCATCTTTGCCGGCAGAATCGATGACAAGCTATGTTGCTTCGCTGCTATCGAAGGTCTACTCGCTTCATCAGATGACGATTCACCAGGAATTGTCAAGATTGTGGGCTGTTTCGACAATGAAGAAATCGGTAGTTACCTTCGCCAGGGTGCAAGAAGTAACTTCCTCTCCAGTGTCATTGAAAGAATTGTCGAGTCAATCTCTGAAAATTCGGGACCCAACTTGTTGAGTCAGACTCTGGCCAACTCTTTCTTGGTGTCTTCCGATGTGATACATGCTGTCAACCCGAATTTCCTTGGAGCATACCTGGAAAACCATGCTCCACGACTCAATGTGGGTGTTTCAGTTTCAGCTGACCCTAATGGCCACATGACGACGGACAGTGTATCTACCGCCCTCTTGTCACGCATTGCCGAAAAGAGTGGTAGCACCTTGCAAGTCTTCCAAATTCGAAATGATAGCCGCAGTGGTGGAACCATTGGCCCTATGACTTCTTCCAAACTTGGTGTACGAGCGATCGATTGTGGCATTCCTCAACTCAGTATGCACTCTATTCGTGCAACGACTGGTTCTCTTGACCCAGGGTTGGGTGTTCAACTTTACAAAGGATTCTTCGATCATTATGAAGCAGTGGACAAGGAGTTTGAATAGACGGTATAGACTTCAGATATAGATGTACTAACATTGACATGTATACAATATTACCAAATGTTCAATTCAAATCGACGTTCTTGGCGGGCCGCTGATATCAATCTTTGTTAGAAGGTTTATGACGATGAAATCTGTTCTGGTAATCGCTAATTCATTCCAGTACATTCAAACACCTGCGGATGTGACCAAGGCCAAATACAAATTTGCAATCCGCCTCAAGTCCTGACCGCGATCGGCGTGTCATCTGCCCACCACAGTGTTGTCCTGTCGTGTGTTGGCTGGAGTCGATCACCATCACTCTTCCGGTCGAGCAACAAAGCAGCATCAGAATGAAGTCTTTGTTTGAGAGCGTCATTCTTCTGCAATCTTCAGATGATTATCATGCCTTGATTAAAACCAAGACTTCGCCGTCTTTCAATTGTCAAACGAACATGGTCAACAATCCTCGGCAAGGTTATTGCCACATGGTCACACAAGCATCTCCCATATACCACAGACTATACCAGAACCATAGCACGAGGCAGATCTTCACTACGGACTGTGTCCACCCTATTTCTCATATTCAGGCGGTCAGTGCCATTATTTCCAAACGCGTGAGTATTTGGCGTTTGGTAATAAAACCTAACCGCGTGGATCATCATTCACGCATTCATCACCGTCCCTATCCATCACTGCAAAAGATCAAACCACCACAGCTTTAGTCATTCCAACGCTTGTCTGCTCTGGATCGTTTGAAGGCAAGCCCTACAAAAGGCCAGACATTTTCTTGTGGAACCTTCTCTCATCCAAGACTCACTTTCATTCGATACCTCCGCCAAGTTTCTCTCGTTTAAGACTCGTTTTATACCTTTATAAGCCCTAGACCAACCCTGCTCAGCGGCTTTTCATATGTTCGGCCTCTTGGTATGTTCTGTCTTGACATGGTTGAACGTTCAATAATGAGGACATAGAAATTCACTGCGATAGCAACTACTGCTACAGCTTCGGCGCTCGCCTACGTGCCTTCAAACCCCGAAATCACCTATGTGATCCAAGAGGCAGACCTTATAACTGGCCATGCGGCCTGTGCCATCGCTGCACGCTGTGATGTGGATATCAGTCATCTTGTCTTATATAATCCCACTATAACTTCGTGGCGTTCTGTCAACACTGGTCAACTGCTACGCTTGCCCTCAACTGCCAAATGTTCTCCATCGGCAGTTTCGCCACCGGTTACGATCAGTCAACTCTCTGCAGATCCAGGCATGCTTTTCATGAAAAGACAGACATCAAGTACATATACAGTCGTCGCAGGCGATACGGCATGGAATATCGCCGAGAATAACCACATCACTTTGGACATTTTGAAAGCCGCAAACCCACAAGTCTCAGATTGGGAACTTATACAAGTTGGTGTGGTTTTGAACATCCCTGCTGGACAGGAGACCGTTCAACCACCGAGCGGTGTAGTCCCTGATGCTGCCTCTTCGCAAAATGCATCAAGCTCACTGTGTATGCCTGGAGAAACTTATACGGTGGTAGCTGGAGATACCGCTTTTGACATTGCTCAGAGACACGGTATCACACTGCCTGTACTTCAGATGGCGAATCCACAAGTCTGCAACTGGGAAATGATATATCCTGGCTTGCAGTTGATTATACCAAATGGAAATGGAAGTCCTCAGGGCCCAGCCGGCCCACCGCGTCCTACAGGTCCTCCGCCAGGCACTCCGTCGAGTTCACCTCCTCCAAACTCCCAGGTCCTCCGGGTTCCACGACTCAAGTGTCTGGCGCATTTGCTGTTACCAATTTCAACGTTGATGAGGGCGAATCAAACCCCGAGAATAAATACAAATTCTACCAAGGAGATGGCTCTGCTGGGAATGGGTGGCCTTCGAGGAATCAATGGATCTCTTTCAACGCCATGTGGGATACTGTTAAGCCATATATTGGCACTGAGTGTATCGGCAACGGCGCTACCCCCAACACAGACGAAGAGACACAACAAGTTCGCGAAGCAATCCTGAGCGTTTCTGCCAAAAGCCTCATTGATCCACGCTTCGTACTCGCAGTCATGATGCAGGAGTCCAACGGATGTGTCAGAGTGCAATCTACCGCCAATGCAGTCGCGAATCCTGGCCTTATGCAGAGCTACATGGGCAAAGGATCGTGCAATAGTCAAGCCGGTGTGCAATCACCATGCCCTCAGTCCACGATTGAACTAATGGTCATGGATGGTGTTAGCAACGGTGAAGTCAATCTCGTTGCTGGAATGAACAGAGCGAATTCGATCCAGGGTCTAGGATCTTGTGAAATTGCACAAGCGTATTATCGGTCAGCGAGAATGTATAATTCTGGTCCGAACTCATTCCCTCTTGGAGCAGATCTGGGACAGCAAGGCGCTACCGAGTGCTACGTGAGCGATATTGCCAACAGACTAACTGGATGGACTACTGATCCCAGAACTTGCACTCTCAACCAATGATGGCCCGGCCTGTCATTTAACAGGACCTCTGTGACCGGTCTATCAGTCTCCTCCCTCATACTGCTGGTCAGTAATTTCTTCTTGGGGCCAAATTGGTCGGTGTTCCAGACAGATCGGACTCGATCTTCGAATGTACAATTACATGGACAGGAACCATGGAGAGAGTTTGCTCTTCCTTCGACACCAAACACCCAATGTCATGCTCTGAGAGCTATTCATCCTAATTCTCGACTTTCATACCTCTAGGCCTTTATGTTATAGTACTCAACAATCACCATACACCTTCCAATACTTTCAACATTTCTCGTTCTTGTCTTAATCCGCCTTTGCACAGTCCAAGCTTAATAGCATTCTGCGACTGAGATACTATATTTGTACATCCCAATTCCTATTCATTTCTCACTCCTCAGCACCGCCTTAACATCGCCGCGGGGAGATCAGCGGGTTCTTGCACCACTTGGAGGTCGCATCGTGGTTTCGGTCCGGTATCCAGGCTCGTCTCTAATCTGGTTGTACAGACGAATGTTCAGGAGAGCTACGCGTCCAGCGCGCTCGTATGTGAAGGGAGGAGGCAACATATCTGTTTTACTTCACTGACACTGTGCGGTATAAGTCTCTAATCTTTCGGCAAACACGGACCTGCCACCAAACTCGCTTATCCGCCACCCTCTTTCCCCTCGCGCCCATTGTCGAAAATCACACTTCGGTATGGAGACGACACCTGCTCAAGAAGCGCAACTAGACGACCTGTTCCGAAATCTCCATCTCAAGATTGACTATCGAAGATGCTGGCTATCGCGTCCATTCTCACCTATGCCAAAGAGGTGCTCGCCAACACTCTCGTCTACATTGAAAGGCTCAAAAACCATCATCTTATTCGGATCAACCGCGCTCGAGGCTCTTACTTCGACCTCATTAATATGCTGGGCGAAGCGATGGGACGAAACAGACCGACAGAGGGGGCAAAAGGCCAACAACAAGACTTTCACAACACCTATATGTTTTTGAAATCGGTTTCACTATATATTGACTACCTTATCAAGCAAGAATCGAACGCAAGAGTTTTACCATTTCGGCTGGCGCGCAAAAAAGCGATCACGGGTCGTTCGTCTCGGGCGGTATCCTTCACCAGGACAGCAACTAACTTTGGTACCGATGCAAAGCCAGCAAACATTGAAAAGAAAGCAGACGATCTCTCATGTGAAAACATTTCCCTGAAAGGCTGTGAAAATGATGAAGATGGTGCCAAAATCGGAAAAGACCATCATAGTTCCTTGAGTGGAAGTCAAGAGCACGATGATGGAATCAAAAACACAGCAAAAGACATCGCCGATCACTCAGCTCAGAGCAATCCTGTTCAAAAAGTATTAGACAAGATCGAGGCATGGGCTGATGATTGGCTTGCTGGAAAGCTGAAAGATGATGACTGGGATCGACTTGGGAATTGTTTGGAAAATTAAGACGCTTGTTTGAGCTCAACAGAGGCAAGGGTCATCTTGATCTCGAGACCCTAGAGATAGACATATCTTAGGGTAAACAGGCCATTGGTCACGGTCAAGAAGAGCCAGCTTTTGGGGCATTGGAAAGCTGTTCACCGCCTCTCTTCGACCTGATGAACACCTCTGGACGTGGATGCGTCTCCTTCCGGTTGGCAAAACAGGGAAGCATATCTACACCACAGACGCCAACAATTCCCGGTTGACTATTATATTCATTGCTCCAGTTGAACATAGTTATTACAGAAACCAGGAAATGAATCTTCATTCAATCGATGCCACCATCAATCGCTACCCCAAAAGACCACAAAATCTGTGCTTGCTAAACATCTATCAGGTTTCAGTGGTACATCACCATCCTTTTTACCGAGGCGTACTGATTCCACTGTCCTGGCATCAACTCTACCATCCACCATAGATCTCCCCAAGACATCTCTACCTGTTTAGAAGACTCTTCATCAAATCGCCTCTATCCCCTTTATCCTTTCCACGGCCCCCTTCGCGACCCATCAACCCCATTCCCATCGCGTGCTGGGCCAACATACCCATCATGCCATCCATGCTACCTCCTTGTCCTCCCCCTCGGGCTCCTCCGCCACCGCCACTCTGCTGCACACCACGTGAATCATCCCCGATCTCTTCCGGCTCAACGAACCCGTACTGTCGCCTGCTCGGGCCGTTTTCATACTGCTGGTACGCAGGTCTCGGCGACCGCGATTCACCCGCGTATTCGTACTCGGGCTGCGGTCGTCGCTCATATGGGTCTTGCGTATAGTAATATCTTTGCGACTCGCTGTACGGCGGGCGGGACCCTCGATGTACGCCCGTTGGCGCGGCTCGTTGTTATTGTTGTTGTAAGAGAAGTCCTGGTATTGGCCGCCGCCACGGTCCTGCATGTCGCGAGATGGAAGATATCGAGCGTCAGCTCGAGGGTATGCATTCTGACTGGTGTTTTGACCACGACCACTGCTTTCGATAGGTGTGTTGCTGGAGTAGTACTGCTGGTCGCCATAGCCTCGCTCAGACTGTTCCCGTCGTGGTGATGGGTTGTTGTGGCGCGACTCGGCTGCTTTGGTCACTTGCTTGATCCCGTACATGGCTGCGCCGCTCATCATGGCTGTTTTGATGATTCCCATTTTCGTTGTTGGCTGGGTTAGTGGTTGGGCTGTCGTTGGTGGGGGGAATAATACAGGTAGGTTGTTAATTGATGCTGGGTTTCAAAGATGGTTTCTGTATGGATTCTTCGAATTGCATCTGGAGATTTCCAGGTATAAGTACAATATTTCTTGTCGTTGGGCATCTTCAGAGTCTCTCCGAGTTGGATACCTATCTTGTCGTGGAGAGCTCAGCCTCGAATAGGACTCATTAACAGCACACGTCTTTTCATATATGATGCCGATCTTACCACGGAAAACATGGTCTCTGCCATTTGATCCATCGGATCTGCACTCCGAACTCAGATATCACATCGATCGGGGCAGACGCGTGGCTGAGGTAATTCCCGTGCAGCGGGGCTTGCTGGTCTCTGCTACTGAACCCATGTGCAAAGGCAGATGGATGGAGACGTGGTTGATTCGTTACAAAAAGAGATTCATTCACAAGGCGCAGACTATGCATTCTGAATGTAGGATGTGCACGGCCCTGTCTTCACCTGTATCGCTATTTGCCGATTGGTCTCTCATTGCTATGCAAATCATGCATTAGCGTCGAGTTGGATACCATGTTGAGCGTTAACGCAAGGCACCAGGAATCTTCGCTAGATGGTTCCCCCGCGGATGTACGTCAGCCCACAAAGGATGGCTCTTTTAATGAAACCATTTTCAAACCCCTACATCGGTAGGCAGCCCTCGCCATGTCTTGTTCCGACTTACCGATTACCAAGCTGATCGTTTTTAACTCCATGGCGAAGCTTTCCGCGTCGTCTTGGCTTCCATGTGGTCTTGAGAAAGGCTGTTAGCGTACATTTCTATGGGTCTTCCGTCAGCCTTGTGACGTAGCGGTAGATTATTCTTCAGTAGGTCACTGACTCACTCGTGTCTATCTGTGTTGATGTATATGCTTGAGGGAAGACTGATTCAAGTCATCTCGAGGATTACACAGAATTCAGGCGGTGCAACTGGATTTTCGATTTATGAAGGATGGTATACTGTGGACTGCCCTCCAAAGGGTGCGAAAATTGCAGGAAGAAAAGACTCAGAGTAAGTTGGACTGGTCGCGAGTTTTCCTTGATTTTGTTCGTGTATCGAATCTAATTTGCCGGTCTAGTGTGATCAGAAACGACCTGCATGCAGTCAATGTCGTAACAAAGGACGGGATTGTTCTGGTTACCGAAACACACTCGACCTCGTTTTTCGAAATGAAAGCCAACACGTTATGCAAAAATATTGCATGGCAGTCGAGAAGAAGAAATCTGAATCCAAGGAGCGGCCTATCCGTCAGACCATCGAGCCCGCTCAGCAAGTGATAGGCAAAAGTCCGCAGAAGACAAGAGTCGTTCACTCGATTAGCGAACCAATCTACGATGTGCCCGTGTCGTTTCTTCTGGGCGACTATATACAAGGCTCTCAGTTCGATTACCTGCCATTCGTCTACAACACTTGTCAGGCCACAGATGTACTTTCTCCTACGTTGAAAGCCGTCGGACTGGCCAGTTTGTCACTATATGCTTCGCGGCCTGAGCTACAGAGCATGGCTTTGTCTTTTTATGGGAAAGCCATCAACGCGATCAACGACGCTTTGAAATGTCAGAAAGCGGCCCAACGAGATGACGTACTCGTATCGGTCATGCTCTTGTCGCTTTATGAAACTCTGACTTCTCGCAATACAGCCGACATTCAAGCATGGTCGATTCACATGCACGGTGCATTGTCATTGGTAGCTCTACGAGGGCCAGAACAGTTTCATTCCAAAATCGGCCTGGGAGTCTTCAAGCAGATTGCAACGAGCATCAAACTTTTCTGCGTCCAATATTACACAAGGATTCCTACACAGCTACGAGAGATGTTAGACCTAGCGGCATCACAGTCTTTAGTTCAAGATTTGACCTTTGTCCGACCATCAATAATCGAAGCCTTCACAGACCTCCGGGCAGACATGGCCGAAGGGATACTAGTTGAGCCAAACGCAATCATCATAAGATGCGAAGAAGTGCTTCAACTTCTTGAAGATTTCCTCGGCCAACTTCCATCGTCTAATCGATATGAAACAGTGATAAAGGACTGTGCCACGCCTGCAACATACAATAATTACTCTCTCAAGTTCCAGGACCATTATTCAGCCCAGATATGGAATACAGCATGGATGGCCAAGATGCAACTCAACACCATGATCTATGATGCAGAGCTCTGCTTGCTGCAACAAGCTTGCACACGATTCTCGGAGCAAGAAGAGCAAGCTTTGAAGCGTAAAGACACAAATCGAGCTCGTCTCGAGGTGGTCGATGCAGCAGAAAACATCTGCGCAACCGTTACACAATTCTTTCCATGCCGCAAATCATCCGAGAAACCTTGCACCGTATCGACTGGATATTCTCTGATCTGGCCGTTGTTCACTGCGGGGTCGAGTCGATTGATCAATCCTTCAATGCGAGACTATATTGTGAAGAGTTTGGATTGTATAGCAACTACATTCAAGTTGCCTCAAGCTCGCAGAGCTGTGGATATGTTGATTACACGTGACTGTGATGAGAGTTGGATGCACATGTATCATGTATTTTAGGCTTGTCGGTGAACTCACCGTGTACTACTGTATCATGTTCGGAGGACGAGGATTTGAGATTAAATGCCCTTGACCAAACACCCAGGTCGTCCAATTCGTCGTTCACCACTGCGACATTGCGCCTGAACCACCACGGCTGGACAACATTTTTTGGAACTCATGGTGAAATGGGTAGGCGGACGATATGAGCTAGATCCTCAAAACAGACGAAATGTTCAAAGCTTTGCGTCTGGCCTCGGCTGATAGATCTAGACTAGGCCCTGTTCAATTCTAGACACATGTTTGCGACTCAAAGGCTGGCACTATCGATGTCCTTCAAAGTCCCAGCTCCAATCTTGGCCTCTAAGGCAGTGGAATTGTCTATCACCTCTTGTCGTAGTCTTCTGATAAGTCTTTCCGAACCATCAATACCTTTCCAGCAACGGATATGCGCCGTCCATCTTCGCTCTATTCATCAGAATTTTCCCTGGGTGCCAGACGTTCATTACCAGAATGGCAAAAAACATCGGGCCTGCGTCGAATACGAATACAAGCCATTCATGGCCTTTGATATAGTTTGATCTCGGGCTGCCTTCGGCGGCGGTGAATTGTACTAGTCGATAGACGATTCGATACTGCAGCGATGAGACATCAGTGGTGAAATAGACATTTCCAGGAAGGAAATCATCTTACTGAGATGAGAAATAGTGAGAACTGAACGATATTGATTTGAAGTCGCACCCTCCTATACGTGGCATTCTTTGGCATCTGCAATCTCAACTTGGAGATGAGCCGTATTGTGATGAACAAGAAAAACACAATTAGCAATTCTTGAAATATCAGACCTGCTTCCACGATGTGTAGACCGCGCTTCGCAGTATTGACAGTCTTGCTCAAGGACATCAATCCACCACCGATCTGCACGATGAAAGACCTCGATGATCAAACAGTCAGTTTGCGTCCACGGAAATCCCGTCGAATGGATTCTTACACAATATCAAAGCAGACGAACAACTTGCCAAGAATTGACCCCTTTAAACCAAGGACATGTCCTTTAGGGACGAAAATCCTCAAAATCCGTGATATTATCATGTAATCAAAAGCATTGATATATATAGGCGCGAGGAGGACCAGAAGGAAAGAGGCGTCATATGAGGCTTTGTGCGTAGGATGTCTTGCGGAGAGAATGCGGAAGGCAAACGCTGCTGTCTCCCACAAAGCCCCTGTGATGATGACGAGACAGCATAGTTGGCGGAACCGAAAAGCTTGGAAGAGATGGGCGATGGTGACTAGGAGGAACAAGATTGCGAATATCAGGGCGGCCGTGGTAGATGGACAGTAGTCCCATTGGTTGTCCTTTTGCGTGGGCGCTGATACAGGTCAGTTTGGTTGTCGAGACTAATGGGTTAAGGAGAACTATACGAAGACAAACGGCACTGAACATGATGATTTCTGTTTCAGCGATGCCTGGGCGAAGAAATGGGTGCGAAAATGAGATGATGTGATATACTATGTCAGATATGCCGCCGATGACCTGAAAGTATGAAGGTTTGAAGATGTTCTTAGCCAACCTGCTGCTATTGTAAAGTCCACGGCTGTTTATGTATGGGATTTTACCTATCTCTCAAGGAGCGCACCCTGCTATTCCACTTAGCACAAACACCTTGACCGTATTGTATGCTCCTTATGGACTGAGCCGGATCGACCAACGATGATTGATCTGTACTAAGCCTCAGGTGCCGAAGTGGGCATGTCTCGCGGAGCCATTTTTAGTAGCTTCATGATAAGATTAAACGACTGCGGTAGAGCTTGGAGCCTCGCCACTGGCATTCGAAATCGCTGCAAGTCGCCAACAATCCTACTTTTTATGCTGTATTTCTCTCATACTTCTGGAATGCTGCTCTCCCTCCGAATTGGATATGTATGCACATTTGAAGACTTCAAGATCTTTCCATAGGAGTGCCATTGGACGCTGTTGTACTGTTGCGAAACACGAATTTGTAGCCCAGATGATCGCCTTGATCACTAATCATGCCAGACGATATTGAATAATACCTTCCCAATCTGCGTAACAAGGGCGCGTATCTTCAGCCCATGTCCGACGGAACCGCTTTCTACCCTTCATTCGAACCGTGATGAAGCGCTAAATCGTCAGTGGATGCCATTGCTGTTGTTGAAGCTACTAGAGGCCACATGGCTAGTATGGTCGATTTCATCCAATTACCTTCGAATTTTCCGTGAATTACACCAAAGAAGCGGCGATCATACAGAAAAGCTCTGACTTCTTTCTTAGTTCTCGTTGATGACGCGGTGAGGGGCTGATACCGTTAGCACAGCATATGCACCCTTACAAAGACTGTTTCGTGGTTATAAAAATTTGCCCCTGGTCTCAAAATATGTACCTCCACGAGGCAGTCGTGTGAAGTGCCTAATCGGGTATGCAGATCGCGTGCACTAGTCTCCGTTTAGTATGTAACTCGTCAGGCACCAATCAAAGGAGTATTTCCATTGACGTAGTCATCCAGTATCAGAAAGCGTGTATAGCGAGGTTACAGATGGGACGCAATTATGAAAACCATAGCTTGGTTGGCGAAGCTATATAGTCATCATCATTTCCATTGTTTTCTAACACCATCACAGCTTGTCAAAGTGCCCAAGTCTTGAAGTCAAGCAAAAACGCTTCCCACTATTCCGGCCATCTTAGGAGAGCTACACACCAGCGATTCCAAGGCAAGACAATGGGCAAATTCACTTACTCTGACGGCGTCGCCGTTTGGAAATTGATCTATTACATTCCCGCATTACTGGCGAGTGTTTTTGTTGCGCAAAGACATGGCTTTACAAAAAGTTCAGGCTGGATATACCTCACCATATTCTGTATTGTTCGAATCGTGGGCTCTGTTGCACAATTAATTCTCATTTCCAATCCGACATCAAGCGGCGCAGGTACCACGGCTTTGGTCTGTTCAATTCTTGGACTGTCGCCCCTACTGTTGGCGTCTCTTGGCCTTCTGGCACGCAGGCAAGTCAACGACCAAACGTTTCAAAAATAGTCACTAACTTCGAATAGTTTCTATTCTATACTCAAACAACCGTGGAGCACGATCTTTTCGCTCGTCATTCTAAAGCTCGTCCAGACTCCAGCGGGCGTTGGGCTTATCCTCTGCATTGTTGGTGCGACTAGTGCAAATACTCCAGCCGGTATCGACAATGAAGACACAGTCAAAATCGGCGTCATATTGTTCACGGTGGTTTTCGTGCTGCTATGCTTTCTGTGCGCAGTTGCTTCAGTTGGAGCACGGAGGACTGGACGTGGAGAAGGAGGGTTGATCATCGCCGTTGCTTTCGCGATGCCCTTCCTCCTAGTTCGAATCATTTACTCTCTCATCGCCGTCTTTGGTCATGATGCGGACTTTAAACCAGGAGCTGGGTCAACAGCAGCAGTTACCATTTCATTGTTCATGGAAGTGCTTGAAGAGTGTGCTGTGGTACTCATTTATATCGGTGTAGGTCTGAGACTCCCTGCCGTGCCCATGGAGGATGCTGGAAAGGGCGAGAAGCTAGCATATCGATTTGGAAGAGGTGACTTCAGTGGCGGCAAGCTAGGGTTGTTCTCTCTGGGGGCTGCTGTGGTCGCTGGAGGGAGGAAAAAGTCTAAAATGAATGCAGACAGGCGCGGTCGACGTAACGACGTTGAGATGGGACCTTCGTTCAGCACGAGGTAAAGAGGAGTTCAAGACTAAATATAGAACCTTAAGGCAAGGTCAAGCGCAAGGTCGCTTTTGAAGGAAGCAGATGAACATATGGACACGAAGTAGATAATGTTAGAAGTGGATGGTACAGCATGGCATGGCGATGGGGTCGGTGAGGAATCACGGTGGAGTTGGGGATTCGCGGTTTCAAATGGTTAAATAGTAATAGATCAAGTTCAAGTGAGCAGACGATCACTTCAGTCGTGTCGTGATTAGACGAGATTTGTGCTTAGCTTTCCTCACTGTCCGATACATCCAAACAAGTACAAGCTTCCTCTTTCACAGCCAAGCCTCTTTGCATTGTCGCATCTCAAATCATTCTGTCACCTAATCTCGCCTTTCGCCTGATCCCAATCCCTTGAGTTCATTTTGCAGCGAATTCAACAAACACCACGTCGTCATCACCAACACTCCAGGCATCATGACCAGGGGGGACGACAAAAACATCATTCTCTCCAAATTCCTCCTCCGACCCGTCATCCATCCGTATGGCGAGTTTACCGGTCAGAACTACCCCTGTATGAAGACTCTGACAGCTATCGCCTCCAACGTGTGGTTTGATATCAGTCGACCATCGACCACCCGGTTTGATAGTGACTCGAGTAATCGTTGCGTGTGGCAGAGATGCTACATGTGCTGTGACTTTGCCCCATTCTTTGGGGCGGCGTTGTCAAAGTTGGACTTGTGTAGTTGAGGTGCCATGAGGAACAGGTTGATTTTGAGGGGCTTTAGTGAGGTTTAATGGCGTTCAGAGCTCAAGGGGACTAATTTTGTACAGCTGTGGGATAGAGCACGAAAGAGAGTTGTCGAGCAGTAGGGATCTAGAGTTATATAATTCCGTCGGAGCCACATGTAAATTCACGTTCAGCTGTTCACTCGTAACATACCTCGTATCGATAGGTCCACAAGCATTGCGACTATTGTTTTGTTTCTACTCGGATACGATCTCAGCTCCTCGATCGAAGATCGAAGATCAAAGCCATGTGGGGCATGCGCTCTAACTATTGATGTGAGGGGTAGGTCGGGCACGGTGGGCGTAGGTAGGGCTGAAAGCTTGTCCAAGGCTGGTACCAGATCCAGGCCCAGACCCTTGCGAAGTCGATGAATCCGAGAGCAAGAGCCAGAGTGTCTGACGGACAGTGTTCAAGGGTCGGTGAAGAATATACGATGGTCCACATGACATGGCTTCTGTGGCAGAACAACACGACATGTTAAAATCCATGGACACCCTGTGACACGACATAATAAACAGGCATTGACCTTCATATCAGCTCCGGCACTTGAGTGACTCCATGTGATTACAGTGGGTAAGACAAGGACAGATGAGGAGAGGATTGAAGGATGGATGGCATTGTGAGATTCGGATTCAGCCACGTTTTCTTAAATCCTATAAGGAAACATGGGAAACATGAGAAAACAGAGGAAGGCGAAGAATGGCTATATCCTCTTCCGCTGGCGGATATATCATTTACCGATCCTTGCTTGTTGGTAGGCAACATCTCCTCAATTCACCCCAGATCTTCCCCGCGTTGCACAATGATCTTTTCTAGACGACGACATTGTCCAGTTAGAAGTTATCACCGCAAGCTGTCAACCGCCTTCACTTTCCGAAAGAAACGTCAACGGCTGCTGAGAACTGTCTTTCCTTTAATGCGGGATAAGTTCATGTGATGAGAAGGTAGGGATAACATGGAACGGATGCTTTATATTTCTGCACAGCTTCTCGTCTTCGACTTGCTGCAACTAGCGCTGTTGACCGTCACACGAGGAGCTGTTCTGAGCAGCTTGACTCATATTTACAGGGTGCTCCTCATACTCCAGTGATCCATGCAATACCTGACCCCGTGGGATTGCGCATTGTTGGCCTTCGTCCGACCAGTGGAAACCTCTTCGTGTACAAAACTCTCACCTATTGAAGGATCCATCGTCCGCCAGGGATTCTAAGTCGCAAGATGTCTAAACTAAATCTATACCTTGCTGCAACCATCTCACTCCAGACAGGCGCAACATTTGGTTATTCTGTTGGCTTTGTTGGCGGAGTTCTTGTCCTTCCATCCTTCCTCCATCATTTTCGACTCTCTGACCTTCCCGCATCCGAGTTGGCACATGCACAATCTTTTGTTGTGTCTTCATGGATCGTTGGTGCTTTCTTTGGCGTGCCATGTGGAATTCCAGTTTGCAGATTGTGGGGAAGGAGACTTGGCCTCATCGTGAGTGCGGCATTATATCTTGTGGGTGCTATAATGCAGGTTATTGAAGGGGTGGGCTTGTTGTATTTGAGCTAGGAAGATTGATCAACGGATTGGGTGTTGGTTTTGGCACTCTTGTTGCACCGATATAGTGAGCTTTTGAGTCTTCTATGTCATGTTCGGATTGTTGCTAATGACGTCTGTCTTAGTATCTCCGAGATCTCGACTGCTACTGATCGAGGTGTTCTCATGTCGGCTTTTCAAGTGGTTATCCAAGGGACGGCTTTGATTGGATTCTGGGCTGCTTATGCAGCTAATGCAGTGATTCGAAACACTTCCAACTACCAATGGCAGATCCCTGTCGGTCTACAACTAATCCCAGGAGCGATTCTCTTACTCGGAACCCTACTTATCAAAGAGACCCCCAATTATCTTGCCGCAAATGCCTCGCTCGATGAGGTCGAGGAATCCCTCAGCTGGTTTCGAGGTCTACCGTCCACGGACCCGGATTTGAGACTCGAAGCGAGCACCATCTATCAATCCGTCCACTCTGCTCTACGAAGACAAGCCCTGCAACCAAGGAGCTTCATCCGTGAAGCCATTCGCAACCCGATTCGCAAACGTCTCATTGTTGGCATTGGATTGTTCATCGCACAGAACGCGACTGGCATGAATGCGTTGAACTATTTCGTACCTCTAATCTTTATCAGGATTGCAAATTCGGTGTCAGGCGCACTCTTTCTTACCGGTATCTTCGGTGCGGTCAAGCTTATCTCGGCATTCATATATATGTTCTACTGTGTGCGCGTCTGCAGTAATCGCTTTTGGATGCTAGGTGGAACTGCAGTTTGTGCTGTCTGTATGTTCGTGCTGGGGTATTGCACTGACGGAGGATCATCTGATCAAGCAAATTCGCTCACAGTTCGGGCGTTCCTAGCAGTTGCTAGCGTCTACATGTTCGCCATGGCCTTTGGGCTGTCACTTGGTCCTATAGCATGGAATGTGTGTTCAGAGATCTTTCCATCCAACCTCAATGCACAATGTTGCGCCGTAACCACATGCACACAATGGCTTTGTCAGATCGTCGTTGCAGCACTCACACCCATTCTACTGGCCAAGATCGGCACGAATACTTTTACTGTCTTTGGCGCATGCACTGGTTTCGGGTTCTTATTCTGTTGGGCATTTGTCCCCGAGACAAGAGGTATCGCCGTTGGAAAAGACATGGCCAAGGCGTTTGGACAGGATTTCAAGGACGATGATGACAGCACGATTGTTCAGGAGGTGGAAGATGTCAGTTTTGAGGAAACTCCTTTACTCAGTGGGGAGTCTAGGAAACGAAGGAGGAGCTCCGTCGCTATTGTGGTTTGAGTCGTGTTTTTAAAGACAATCGTTGGAATACACCTAGCGACAGACACTACATGACCTTTGCCCCGACTTTCCAGGATATATTATAACTTGCTCTGCTTGACCAGGACTCTAACGCCTTTAGAATCAAACTTAGGATTGGCGGTGACAAGGTCGTGACCAAGTAGTACATCTTCTACTGTTGTCTTGAAAAGCTCAAAATCCAGACGACGATTTAAGATTGCCAAAACGATCCGAAGTTCTGTATATGCAAGACTAGTGTTGATGGTTTCGTTAGTGTCATGTTACACTATCAGGTGTAAGAAAACGGGCAAAATTGCCTTACGTTATGCCCGCACATTGCCTTGTACCCTTCGAAAAACTGAGAAGATATTCATCAAGTCGAGGATTCTCGATCCATCTCTCAGGCATGAACTCATATGGCTTGTTGAAGATCTCTGGATTGTAATGAATGAGAGCGCTCGTCATTCCCACTGGTGTTCCTGGTGGAATCTCCCACTCCCCGATTTGCATTGGTTTGATCGGAGAGATACGTTGTAGCCTAGAGCTGACCCCGACTCCGAGGCGTAGCCCCTCCTGTATTACAGCATTGTACGAATTGTTAACTGAGAAGAGACCACTATGGGGATGTACTTATCAAATAGGGGAGTTGCTCCACGAGGACGATTAAGGGTGGGACAGTTGGGTCTGGTAAGGCATTAAGCAGCTCCTTCTTCAACCTTTGTTGAACCAGGGGGTTGTTGATCAGATAAAACATGGTTGTTGAAAGTACTAAGGGATGAGTCAGTAAGAGGAGCCGGACATTCCATGAGTACCAGATCATACTCGAAGCAGTTGTCTCTGTGCCCGCTCCAATGACCAGAAATCCTTCCTGCCAAAGTCGATCTGGATGCTTTTCGCTTGCTGGTACATTGGCTTCCAGAAGCTCATTGAAAATGGTTGGATGCGTCTTCTTGTGGCAGTCTTCTATGCCACCACCCTTGGACAGGGTCTTTACTTGAGCCTGAATGTCCTATATCGAATGAGTATTTTGGAGCCTGGATAGGAGTTTTCAACGAGACTTCTACCTTTCGCATTTGCAATAGTTGCTTGACTCGCGGGTCCAACCACTCGACAATAGCACTGAGATCATAAGCAAGTACCCGAGAACTCAAGAGCATGAAATTACTCAGGCAGGATCTCCATTACACTGAATATCCACGGAAAGTGTTTCATATAATGAACCGACACCATCAGACCTTGGAGAGAGAGCCGAAGATTTGGAAGGAAACCATTGTTCTGGAGAAAGCCATATGATCGTGCGAAAGCGTACTCAGTGATGACATCGGTAGCGAAACAGCTAAATGCATCATTCAGAACGACCGGCTGGTTTGTTCCAGCGTAGAGATCCAAGTGCTGATAAAGCGACTCCGCGAGTCCCACGATAACCGACTCCACTTTGGCCACAGAACGTTTAGAGAAGAAGGGAGATATTGCTGCGCGTCGGCTGCGGTGCAGGTCGTGTGAGAGAGTTGTGAGAGAGGCCTATTGTCAATATATCAGGTCATCGTCCCAAAGAGTAGAGCGTAGTGATACTGACATTCGGAAATCTGAAACCGGGGTAAATATGGAGCAAGGCTGTCCGAACGTTATGCTCACCCAAATTGCTGCGTGTAAAACTTATACTTATCTCTCACATTCCCAGGACCTGCATAGATCTCGTGAATGTATTTGGGATCGTTCACGTGAATTTCGTTGGGCCCAATACGAACGACTGGTCCTATATCGGATCTCAAAATCAGTCGAAGGCGTTTTGAGGATTTTGGTAAGACCCAACGTACCATATCTAACATGCATCTTCTCTATTTCTTGGAAATACCGGCCCTGTTTGATAGCATCATGGTAAAACTCGGTCAGGTGGGAAATGGCAACAAGCTTTGGGCCTGGAAATCTTGCTAGAGGATGAAAGAATATCCGATAGATAGTCCTACAGACGAGACACAGCAAGAAGCTCGACACAAGCCCGAAGAGCCAGAATTGACACATTACGGTGGACATTGATAAGGAATTCTTGTTGAAACTTTCGCAGTTGTCCTGTTCTGGGCTTTATGCTTTTGTAATCCTGTGGTCTGTATGCAAGGGATAGCTGTGGCAAAACCCACGCAAGGGATTGTTACAAACCCAGTGCAAGGGATGATAGTAGCCAGAATCATAGAAAGCAGTGCGTTATTTATTCGTACTCCTGTGCGTCACTGTCTCTGTCAAATCGAGAGTGCCTTCAGAATTCGCCAATATGTTGTCTAGAAGACATGCATTTCAATTACATGCTTTGGTCTCTGATGAAGATCGGGAGCATATATTCCCAGTCGAATTTGCATATGATTACCTTCCAAAGGTCATTCGGACGATTTCGATTCCAATCGTCAGCTTCGATAATCCATTCCGTGAGCAAATTGAAAAAAGCAGGGGTAGCAATAGCATCCTGTTGTATCCCACCGCAACAGGGTTGCCATGGCATAGTGGACTTCGAACATTGCGGCAGAACAAATACTGGGAAACAAACCTGAAATGCACGACCGACTTGCTCCATCTCTTTGCCGAGGACACCAAGTTAGATGAGTGCCATAAAGCCAATGGAGAGGCTCTGGCTGCCTTCGCTAAAAGGGAGCTCGAAACTCGGAAATATGATCGTTATAGTCGATTCACGACGTACATGTTCCCAGACGCTACGGAAGCCAGAACCGTGCTGCTTGCACAAGTGATTCTGCTGATTGTTATCTTCGACGGTATGAGTCTTCTAGACCTCCGGACTGAGATGAGACTTGCTGATTAAGATTTGATGTTCTTCAGATACGTGGGAAGAGGCTCATATCGAAGATGTGGGTGACATATTTCAGAGCTGTCCGTGGCAAATTTACGGAACTGACTAATTGTCTCAAGATCAAGTACATTCAAGAGGACTTCGTCAACCGGCTCCAGAGTGATTTGCCGGCCACTATCTCTGGCACGCCGCTGCAGAAACGTATATCCCAGATCCGGCTCGGACTTCTGCAAGAGGATGTCAGAAAAGGAAACGGTGGGACGGATGTACTCCATGAATTGATTGAATTTTGTCGGCACGCTCCTCCATTCGCCAATTTTGCAAATGTCAGGGAATACCTAGATTATCGATACAAAGATGTTGCAATGTCGTAAGTATTCTGCACATTCCATCCGCCGGGTAATTAAGCTAAGACAGCCTTTCCTGCTTGGGAAAATAGATTTTCGTATGCATGTGCCAAATTCTCTCTTGAGTCTGATGTTGATCTTCATGATGCGAAACTGCAACGTTACCTCCTGCTGGTGGGCGATCATTTTTCGATCGCCAACGACATTGCTTCATATCAGAAAGAGTATGAGAATTATATGAATGGTAAAGCAAAGCATCTCATCAATGTGGTTGCCGTGGTGCAAGAGTTGTGCGGGCTCGAGAAGTCCGATGATGCCAAAATTATTGCTTACATCCTTCAGTTATATACGGAGCAAGCAATCTCTGAAGAACTGGAACATATGAAGAGATTGAACGAGTTGACAATATCACAGTGGGAGTACGTGGATGCTGTGCTTGCAATGGCGGCCGGGAATGTTTTCACCTCGGTAGTCATATCCCGATATGGCGGAGAATCTGTTGCAATGAAGTCGTCAATGCGAGATTTCCTGATAGAAGTCTGAGGTTGCTTCCCAACCGCGATGACTTTATGGTGAAAGTGGTATTGATGGAGAGGATCAAAAAAGACTTCACAATGAAATCGAGGCACAATCTTCATGCTACAGGAGGAAGGAGCGAGACGTTTTTAGGTACCTTCCTCGTGGGCAACCACTAACTATCCCGACTAAATTGTTCAAGGAAGGTGAGCCGATCGCATCTCTACTGTTGACGTCGGTATGAACTTGGTGAGTTTGAGCGTAACATACTGTGACTTCGATGGCATTCTCACGATGAAAACTTCTCCTGAGCGTCCCTCGCCTCTCATCACTCGCCGCTCGCTTCTTCCCTGTGAACACCCCGCATTGAGATGTTTCCAAGGCAAATCAATGACCCGTGGCCGTCCGCGACAATGAACTACCTCCCTCGGAACATGCCCTTTACTGACAAAGTGCCTTCAACCCGATGCATAAATCCGATTCTCCATCTCTAATCGGCATCCAGTGTCAACAGCAAACTCAAGACTAAGTCGGTAATATTCGGCCCGCAGAGAGAAGACACGAGTACACAGAATGAGGGGTTGTGTCCTTTTGTGAGATGTATTTCGACAGGATATATCGACCGAACTGTTTCGCCCAAAATCTTGGCCACCAATAAGATATTACACCAAGACTCGCCCAGCCATGTGTTCCACTCGAATACGAACTAACCCACCATTTGCCATCCCGCAAACCTGGGGAGCCTTCTCTCGGACCCGAGCAGATTGGATATAACAGGTAGAGTTCCACTACAAACGGACGGCCAGCCACATCTGTGATGGAGCAGAGCAACATACCCGGTCCTTTCCCATCGAATGAAACACATGACAGATCCTGGTTGCGTTCCACTTCCATTGTTATCAAGAGTTGGAGTAAGAGGCGTTATGGGATTTTCCCTGGGACTTGTGACAAGCTGCTCCTCAGCACTTACCCATTATACTCGCAACCTTGGCCAGGTATTGCACGAATCGTCCACCTCTTGGTACGTCAAGCAATAGCCAAATTTGAACATGCCTCGGATATCCAGATGTGCAACACTCGGCATCTGCCATGTTTGTTGGAGATTCGATGGTTGTAACCGAGGGCTACCGATCACCTTCATATAAAAAGGTAAGATGGATTAGGGTCACGATTTGGAGGAGGCATTCCCGGAACTGGGTTGTGGCATCTTTCCTCGTTTGTACCATCCAATTCATATTGCTACTGTAAATCACCACTGGCCCAACGATCATGGCCGACCTCGAGAAGACCCAAGAGGTGCATCATGAAGAGTCCAAAGCTTCTGGTGAACCTATGAACGAACTCAAGAAGCATGTTACTGTCGACACAGTTCACCATGATGAGGCTATGAAAGTTCTTGCCAACTATGATGGACCAGAGGCTTGGGATGAGGCTGAAGAGAAGCGTGTGACAAGGAAAATTGATAAACGCTTGCTACCTATTTTGATGGCCACTTACGGACTGCAGTGTAGGTTGTCGTCTGAACAAACGTCGAAAAATCGGCATGATTTCCTTTAGGAATGGTTTGGGAATGGATCCGCTGACAATTTCTTGAACTTGACAGATTACGACAAAGCAATGATCTCGCAGGCGGTCAGTTTGAATCCTTTCATGAAGTAAACCCGCAGACTAACCTTAGCCAGGCTCTTTTTGGTCTTCGAACAGATCTTGTTCTGACTGGTAATCGTTACTCTATGTCTTCGGCCATCTTCTACTTGGGATTCATTGTTGGCGCGTATCCTGCCATATGGATGGCTCAACGCTATCCCATTGAAAAAGTTGCTTCCGGCATTGTCCTCGTCTGGGGAGTTTGTTTGATCTGTACCGTTGCCTGTCAAAATTGGCAAGGTATCTATGCCCAACGGTTCTTCCTCGGATTCCTCGAATCTGGTATCAGTCCCATGTTCATGCTAGTGGTCGGACAGTTCTACAAAAAGAATGAGCAAGCTTTACGTATGGGAGCATGGTATTGCTGCACGGGCTATGTCTCCATTGTATCACCCCTGATCAATTATGGACTAGGGCACATCCAAGGCTCGCTCTCTCCCTGGCGGTACATGTACATTGTGGCTGGCAGTCTCACCATTATTTGGTCGGTTGTCATTTACTTTTATATGCCCCCAGACCCTATTCGAGCCAAGGGCTTTAACGACCGGGAACGTTACATCGCCGTCGCTCGACTCAGAATTAATAATGCAGGTGTTAGGAATACGCATTTCAAGAAGCAACAGGTTTTCGAACTGGCTGTCGACATCAAATTCTGGATCGTCTTTGCCATGTCATTCTTGATGATGATTGCCAACGGTCCTGTCTCGACGTTCGCACCTATAATCATATCTGGGTTTGGATTCAATACACTAAATTCCTTACTTTTGATCATGCCAGCAGGTGTCATTATTGGAACCCTGGAATGGTTCGCGCCCTATCTCGCGTATAAATATCCAAACATTCGCTCATGGCTTGTTGCCGCTTGCGAAATGGGAACAGTCATTGCCGCCATCCTCCTCTGGGCACTTCCCCGAAGTGCAATTGGTGGTCTGCTCTTTGGAGTCTACATCCTAGCTTCGTTTGGCGGAGCCTACGCGGTCCTGATGGGTCTTCAAATTGCAAATACAGCAGGATACACAAAACGAAGCGTAGCATCCTCTGGTATCTTCATTGGCTATTGCTTGGGTAAGTAAACCAACACCGACTTCCACCACTGAATCCATACACTGAGAGAGTTTCGCTGACTGATGACTTCTGTGGCAACAGGCAACTTCGTTGGACCTCTCCTGTTCAAACCTCAAGACGCTCCAGCATATGCGCCTGGTTTCATGGCCGTGGTGATCACATCCGCCATCACTGCTGTTCTGGCCGTGGTATATCGCTACATTTGTATCTGGGAAAACCGCAAAAGAGATAAAGCAGGAACCATGGAAGGTTTCGAGCATGCTTATGAGGATGACTTGACTGATCTGAAGGTACGGCTATGGAGTTCTCCATCACCAGTCATCGTGTCTCCACTATACTAATCTGTATCTCTAGAATCCACAATTCAGATATATCCTCTGAGACATCTTGACGGCCTTGCAATCTCCCCTACTCGTCCCAATTCATGGAGCCAATGTAGTTGCTAGACAGGATGGTCAAATACAAAGGTCACAGGCTATATTATATACATCATAAACATCAGGAAACAGAACATATACGGAACTGGTGATCAACTGAGAGATAGTTCGATTGATAATCTATCCAGAGTACTTCCAAGACCAATCGGTCTTGTCATTGTCTGTATTGTGTGTGTGCATCGTAGAAATGTCCATCCCAACAGTAGTCGTACCGCAATGGTCCGATGCCAACCCGATGTCCTCATCAATCCATATACGTAGAATTCCAAAGGCAAAAGCTAGCTATCCTGCCGGACCCGGACCCGGACCAATCGGTTTGCCTTGTCACTTGGGCCATTAAGCCATAAGCAACTGATCAACAACGAACATAGATGTCCAAGCTCGGAACATGCCGCTCAATCGCTCATCATGCGAACCAGGCAATCGCACCAAAATACATTTCAAGGCCAGAGCCGATAGAAAAACTTGCATTTTCTAGACCTGCAATGCGTCGCTCATTGATCCTCCTATCATTCCGTGACTGTTTTGGGCTAGATATCGTCGACGTCGTCATCGGCACCGTCGGTTTTGACTTTGTCTTTATATTTGCGCGGCGACTGGCGGGTCATTTCGTATTCTTCGCCACCAGCCGCGGCCAAAGCTTGTCTCGCAGCGGGTGATTCGTCGAGGAATTCGCGCAGACGTTTCTTTCCTTCGGCCAGAGCTTGTTGAGAGGCAGCATTGGTCATGTTGATGATGGGTCCCATAAGTTGAGAGTAAAGGTTACGTAAGCGGCGACGCCGCAGAGGATGAGAAAGATGAAATATACAGGGTTGCGGAGGACTGTCAAGGAGAGAAGGGTCAGTACACCGTCAAGTGTGGATAGTATAGGTGAGGATGGTGTTTGCATGACATACCGGCAACGATCTCATTCCAGCCCAAAGCCAGGAGGAGACCGTAAAAGTAGAGAGGCACTTGAGTCATTCCGCCAATAGCACTGCGTTTGGCTTCGACATAGACGCCATCTGCAGCTTTCTTGAATCGAACTGTGAGATCCTGACGTTTGGCTTCGTTGAGAATCGTGGTTTCTTCCTCAAGACTCTTCCCTTCTTCCTCGTCAACACCACCGATGGGTGTCAGATCCTCCTCATCGGCGGCAGTTGCAGCAGCAGGTGTAGGCCCGATCCATCGGTCGAGAGGAGGTGGGTTGCCAGTTTCTGAATGTCGAAATCGTGACAATAAAGGAATGAGTCCAAGTGTGCTTTCTCGTGCTTTGGTGTAGATACCCTCGATATCATCCGTTGGTCGCCATATTCTGGGAACACCAGCTTCGTCGTATCTGAACTTGTCCTCGAAATTCTCCCGTAATTTTAGTAAGAGATTACCTTCCATCATTTCTTCATCAATTTTTGAGCGCAATACACCCCATGATTTCCTTCGTAATCGCCAAATTCCCACTTCCACTTCTTCCTCACTGGCGTCGAATGAAGCTGCACGGTCAGAGAATCTTTGTTCGGCATCGGATACTGTTTCTGTGAACAAAACCCAGATCCGATCCCAGATTCCCTTCTCAACAGGTTTGTCGCCAGACTCTGGTGCTCCACTACCGCCTCGTCCCGAACCTAGTGCGTTAAACTCCAATCCGACGCTGTCATTGAGTTTACTCCTGACCCATCTTTCCACCCTAGTCGCTAATCTGCGCATTTCATCACGTCGTAACTGACCAGAGATTTTGTCGAGATCTTTCTGATACAGAATCAATTCTTGCTTATAGCTTGACCAAGGTAGTCCTTCAAGAGTGGCCTCTTTCGCAGCTGTATCAAACTTGTGCAGAGCAATCTTTTTCTGCTCCTTGACAATTTCTGCAAAGTCGTATGAGGCACCTTTCTTCTGTCCGGCTTTGACCGCAGCACTGACTGCATCGGAGAACTGCTGAACACCGTCTTTGTGAGCGGCAGAAAGTTGACCGGAATACAAAGTCTTCAATCTTGTGTCGATCTTGCTTTCCAGTTCCGTCCTTTTCCTCTGATACACACCTTTGTGATATCGACTAGCCTCGGTCTCGAAATTCTTGATGGCATCTAATCTTGTTGCCTTCATAGCAGCTCCAAGCCCCTTAATTATTTCTGGTCGACCACTCTTGACAGCATCGGATTGTTGGGTTTCGAAAGGAATGATGGCAGCGTCGAAAATCACCATGACCTCTCGCATGATTTCGTCGCATCGGAATTGCGCCAGTAATTCTTGTTGAGTCGGTAGATCCAGATCCTTATTGTTGACAATCTGATCCCAAATTCCTTCTGCGTAATGTGAAAAGCCATCTGCGGGGATTCTTCGATGATATTCTGGTAAGAAGATTCCACCTTCAAATTCACCGAGAATCGCGTCTCTTCTTCGATCTCTATGACCGTTGTTGAATCTCTTGGCCATTTTGTTGACTTCGGCCTTGAATTGGTCTGGTTGGTATAATTTGTGGGGTAGAGCGGTGAAGGCAAAATCAAAGTAGTCATCAATACTGCTGTTTTCCAATCCGGGCGGTTTGGAAAGACTTGTCCATATACGAGCCAGGTCTTGCATCAATGTATTTCGCAGGTTTTGCAGTGGTGTTGTTCCCAAGAAATCTCGAATGACAAAGTACAACAAACTTCGAGTGCTTGATTTTTTGTCCTTTAGGAATAGTTGTAAGTTCACTTCAAACACTGTCTTCAACAAACCCATGTTTGCGCCCTGGTATAATCCGACTTGATGTTCCCAAATATTTACCATCAATACCTCGCTAGTGGCCAAAGCAAAAAGAGAACTCTTTCGTTCAAAATCCTGGTCTTCGCCTCTTTCTCGGCCATCCGTTCCTTCGACATCCATGACTACGATATTGTCCGCCATGGATGTAGAGGATGATTTGTTTTTGGACAACCATATGCCTTTTGTGGTCTGACGTCTTTCGGCTTCGGACATGACGGAGAAGTCGGTACTAAAGAGGGCATTGAGGAGGGTTGATTTTCCGGTCGACTGGGAACCAAAGACTGAAATGGTATGATAGTTGAAGCCGGCATGAGAAACATCGGTGTATTGCAAATATTTGGAGAGATCAGAACTGTGGTTGTCAGCGGTGTCCTCATCGCTGCGGTTCACTCGACGTACTTGAACTCTTTATCCTCATCAATCACCTGGACTCCATTCTCGAAATTGGCTGCGCCATTCTGACCGACGGACGCAAAGTGGCCGTTAACCGACATTTTGTCAGGAGCAGTATAAGCGCGATTTGCATTTGAAGGTCTATGAGCAGAAGTGCTCGAAGACACAGAAGGGGAGTGTATTGTTGGGAGGGTCGGGTTAGCCATGACGGCAAAGTTGGAAGAATCGACTTTGTCAGACCCCTGCCTAGATGGTAAGCGGGCTAGTTAGAGATGTGGCATGGAAGAATGAAACGGTGCACTGCTAGTCGTGATCGTTACAGTCACCTGAACTGGTAAAGTGGTAGTATGACCATGGTGGTGGTAGTGGTGGTGAAATGGTTGGGTGGTGATACAAGGTCGAGACATGGATTGTCCCCCTCCGTTGTCACTTGGCCTAGGAAAGTGACCACCTGGCCTATCATGGGGTTATTAGTTAAAGCCAAGGCAGAGTTAGGGCAAGTTGGTTGGCGGGAGTTGGGAACTTTTAGGTGGCGTGGAACAAACTTTCGGGAGTCTTTTAGGGCCCAGTAGCCTACGCTGGAAGTCTGGATAGTTAAGCCTGCCGTGGCCTGCTAAGCCTGACGTTGGGATTCATCGGCATCTTCATGACAACAATGCGAAATGTACGTCGTCACGTGATATGTGTTTCTTGGAAGAAGTGATTCAATACCAAGTAGTCTGCTTGTATTCTCACAGAGGATGTTGAGAATCCAATACCTGAAAGCGCTGAGAGGCGTATCACTATCCTTTATCTCTCAACCACGACAAGATATGATGAAAAGCCGACGAAGCATGCGAAGGTAGGTTTTCAAGGTCTTGCTTTTCTCTGAAAAGAGACAGGCTGTGCTACAATATATACAATGCCTGTTTTGATATCCATCAACGTCTTCCATTCTTTCCATCTTGAACCAGGCAAAATCAATTGATGCTCCGAACGGGTGACTGACTTCCTTTATCGTCCTAGCTGATCATACCAACCTCTATGACTTCGCAACCCATTGCCTATTGGCAAAAGTTTGATAGTCTCGTAAATGTATCGGCGTTTGACCTTTGGGTGTATCTGGAATTGTCTTCTCGAGGCCCTGTTCGAAGCAAGAGTCATTAGCCATGTGTCTCTTTGTCCAATTCATCTCTTGGTGGAATGAAGGGGTGCGTACTATTTTCTGAAAGACGCATTTGTTCAATACCCGTTCTGGCCGTCGGCATTGCCATAATTGATGATTGTTATTCTCTAGGCATAGCCAATGTGATCGGAACTCCTCGAGACAGCTCTTGTTGATATCGTCTATACTGTTGTCGGATATCCCTGTCAGCAAAAAGTCCTCGCACGATCGCCGTTCTTGTTGGCCTTTTCCTTCTCTTAACTTCCAATCCCTCAGGTGGTTTGTACGTACACGCTCGCCGCACATCTCGTGACTTTTCGTCCTTCCTTCAAGCAATCCAACTCTCCTCTTCCGTAAGACTCGGTCTTGCATTGCATATAATCGTCGTTGTAGGCTTTACATCTGGCACCGATAAAGTAGGACGCACTCAGAAGAGGCGCTGAGCTAGCTCCGATCTCTTTGACTTTAGGAATGTGCTCGGCATAGGCGTGGTGTCAATCAAGACACCCTGATTGAACCTATTTGGGTATTAGTTTGAAGCTTCTCCCGTGATAGTAGCCCTCGCTCTCGACTCAGAGGAAGAATCATACCTGGCCTCACGTTCCGTCATGATTGCTAGAGTGGTCGAGGGATATGGATCAAAGGGTTGACGTGGTTTGTGGTCGTTGTCGTTGTAGAAGACGCTTGAGAAGCTGCGGAGCTTCAATCGCTGGGCTACCCGAGAATGTGGCTGCTATAACCAATGGCGCCAAGATCACTCTCATATTTCCTCTTTTGGGCGCTGCGCCACGCCGCCGTATGCAAAGAATCTAGATCGATAGACAATTTTCAATATTCAGCATACCGATGCCGGTTATATGAATGGTGAGCCTCAGTTAGATCGAGCAACATTTGTAAAGAGCTCATATCTCAGGAGACTCACTAAAAAATCGGCAACGGACTTGTAAGAGATACCCATCGAAACGACCTTTAAGTGTTCCACTACACCATCTCAGCTCAAGACTCTGTGGACGACCATATGCCTTGCTCGAATCTGGCATGCCCAGAGCAGTTCACTATTAGGCTCCGAATCGTGAGAAGTCATGTCGCTGGCCAAACGGATCAGCTAAGTAGATCGAAGTATTCGCGAAAGATGAGTTACCCACATCGTCTCTCAAACTCTAGGTTACATCTCTCAGAATTTTTCCACGGCCTGAGATGCTTACGAAGCAAACGTATGCAATACATGGCTATATCTACATCTATATCTTCGCCTTCTCCTTTCCACTGCCCTGCCCGATCTTCTTCGTCCCCGGTTTTCCACCCATCCATGATTTCCACTCCTCATCTAACTGCTGCTTCTCCTTTCGACTCTTTGCTCCCCAGACCCTCACATGGTCCTCCTCCTCTGCTGTCCACCTCTTGATCTCTTGTGTAATCCACTCAGCTGTAGCCCTAGCCGTCTCGGCCGGTTTCTCCAGTGGAATCATATGCCCTGTGTTCTGGAGCTCGATGCTCTTGACCCTGCCTTCCTTTGCGCCGCCTGAGCCACCAACGCCAATGCCCGTGTTGGCAACCTTGGCTTCACTGACACCGGGACCGACGCCCGACACATAACTCTCCGAGGCAAAGACATATAGTGCGCTAGGCCGTAAATGGGGAAGACTGTGGAAGATGCGAGCAGGTTCTGATCGATAGAAAGGGAAGTTTATTGGAGAGCTGGGATTGAGGTCGGCGTGGGTGGATCGGTCGATGGGTTTGCCATTGCCGCCTTGGTTGGAGTAGTTTGGGCGGAGGAACAGCCAGACTTCTTGTGCAACGGGTGTTGACAGCGTTACTTTCTTCGCACGACGGATGACCGTCGATGAGGATGGTGATTGTGACGACGAAGAAGACTCTCTAGCCAAGGCCTTTTTCTCACCCCCGACATTGTCATTGCTATCCTCCACATCCACCAAACCATACTGTATCCATCGGTCCAGCACCCTCGGATCCCAAGCCTGATAGAACTTACTCCGCCGAAAGCTCGCAGCCGCAGCCTCCCTGCTCTCCCAGATATCTCTCCTGAAAGTCGATGCTGACGCTGGGCCATTCTTTTCCTGGGCTGTGATTTCCGACGAGCGAGTCTGAATGACCGGGTCTAAAAGCACCAACGTCGTAAGTAGTCTCGGATGAATGAGCGACAGGTCGACGAGCTGTGCCCCGCCAACACTATGGCCCACGCCGACCAGTGGTCGCGGCATATCGGCACGTTTGACGTTGATCAAATGCAACAAGTCGCGGGCGTGGTCACTCCAGGACGGATCGTTGCCCAAGATACGCCTGTTAAGACGATTGGATTCACCCTGATGAGCCAAGTCGGTGATCCATACTGCGCGGATGCGGAATCCACGCTTCGTCTCTGTCTCTACGAGCAAGTCGTCCCAGAACGGTTCGTAGAGTTCTTTGGGAATGCCGTTGGCATGAGCTGCGATGATGGTCACATCGCCTGGCTGCGGTGAGGGATTGCTCAATGGGATGTATTGCTTGACTGATAGGTATAGTGTGTCTTCCTGAGAGTCGGCTAGTGCTCGTGGATACTCACGGATGTACTGGCAGGGGATCTGGTGTGACACAACGTTGAATTTCGAAGTCGACATTGTGGTGCAGAATTATGGTCGTGGAAGGCTTGAGAAGCGAGACTTCAATGGTATCTTACACGACTGCCTCTATTTCCTGTAATGCTACATTTGTATCTAGAATTTCAGGAGATATACATCAAGTATATAGCAGACAGCTCGAGCCTCTGGTTCAGCAAATTGATCTAGGCAGTAGGCATCGTTTTGCGCGGTACTTGATTCCACGATCGGATCGGTTCTGAACCTCGGCATTTCCTTTCCTGAAGTTGAAATCCGCTTTCGATTTAGCGTGTCCTGCCGTTTCGGGTATGGTCCCGGCGTAGGCGTGCCGCCGCTTTAACAACCATAAGAAACCTGTCTCCCATCCTATTCCTCCTCCCCACCCTCTCTCTAACCTATTTTTCTTTTTAAACCTCTGTCGCCCTAGTAGTGTCCAGCCTTGGTCTTTAGGCACCCTCTCCTTAATTACCGCTATATCTGCCTGATTCTACGTTAGTGTATTTAGTCACTCCTTGGATACCAGAATTAAGCGGTGCTTCTTCACCCGCCAATATATGGAAGATGTGCGAAATTGATGTCCTTGTTCGACTAGTGCAGAAATTCGAAGATTATGTGGGGCGGTCGGCTTCTGCCGTACGCTATACCTATTATAGTTAAGCCTTGTATCACTTGATATCATTATTGCTGAGGCACCACGGGGTACGAAATTCGAGACTTCTCGCACGTTAAACAAAGCGTTTTGTGTCAAGAGTATTTTTGTGCTAAGCTCGGCCGATGGCGAGCTTGGCGACAGTCCCAGACTCCGACCGGGAATCTCTTTATAAGAGGTCTGGCTTACAGGTGTAACAGGTGCCGGTTCGCCCAATGCGCTTATAATGTCATTCCTTTCAACCTCACGCCGCCTTCTCAACATTAAATCTACTCCGTTGCGCTCATCAGAGAGAATCTCCTTATTGTGTCGTGGTAAGAACGGATCACATGCTAAACGCTGCGGCATCTGATCACCAGCGCAGGCAAATCTATCAGTCGAGACGAGCTTTTCTAGTACACAAATGGTCGATTTTTGACTCGCGAGAAGCAGCAACGCGACTCCCGATACGTCAAGTTTGATGTAGAGGCTCTTTGTGAACTTACAGCTTCGACCGGTCCTACCATCTCCCCTGTTCGAGAAGTTGAAAAGTTAGAAGGCGGATTCAGTAAAGCACTGCGCATCGAGAAAGAGGATAGAACTAAGGTTATCGCAAAGATTCCATGCCCTAATGCGGGATTGGCGACATACACAACTGCTTCGGAAGTCGCCGTTCTGCAATATAGTACGGACGCTCTACGGAATTCTGAGCACGCATAACATTCTGACCGAATAAAGTGAGAGACCATACCAACATCCCAGTACCGTGTGTTTATGCATGGAGCTCAGATCGTTCGAACCCTGTTGGGGCGGAGTACATCATCATGGAAAAGGCCACCGGTGTTCAGCTCTTCAAAGTCTAGGATGAGCTTAAAGAGATCTCTAAGCTTACCATCATCAAAAAATTAACCGAATGGGAAAGCTAATTGATGAAGATAAATTTCCCGGCTTATAGTTATCTGTACCATCGCCAGTCTATACCTAAGGACGATAGGGAGACGAATCTTCCACCAAGTATCGATCGATCCAGATTATACTGTCTTGGACAGTCCTGCGATCCCTCCTGGTCATCTATGAGCGAGAGTTTGGGCTCGGGACCTTGTATGTGCACCGTCTCTTGACGTCGGATCTGGAGAGCTGATTCATCTATAGGGGCTTCTCTTTCCGAATTTGGGATTACCTTAGCAAAACGCGAAATCCGCCGCATTTCCCGAGAACCAAAATGCGGCCATGCTGCTAGCCGCAATAGCTCAGCGGATGATGAAATCGCGTTGTTGGAGATGACGGTCAGGCTCATGCAAATTTTAGGTTGCCACGCTGATCTCATGCCACATGCGAAGCCTACTCTTTCTCACACCGATCTGCATATGGGTAATATCTTTGTATCAGAGGAAGACCCTTCAACAATATCGTCAATCATTGACTGGCAGTTTACACAAATCGCTCCTATGTTCTTGCAAGCCCGTTGGCCAGTCTTCTTAAAACCCCCCAAAACTTATCGTGCCGGGCTTGTTCAACCGAAATTACCAGATAACTATGATGCCCTAGATAAGGAGGAAAAGGAGTCAGCAGACTATGAGTTCAAGCAGGCCACGGCAGCGAAAGCATACGAACTGAGGTGTCTTCTTGATAACCAAGCCGCTTACCAGGCGATGAATATACCAGGCGTATATCGGGAACTCTTCATCCGCCGTGGAGAAACATGGGAAGAAGGGGCCGCGTCATTACGTGCATGCCTAATCGAAATATTCCAGTCTTGGTACGAACTAGGTCTTCCAGGTGAATGTCCTTTCACATTCAACGAAGATGACATTTACAAACATGAACAAGAGTTTGAGGAGTACGAGGAATGGCATCATGCCCGAGAACTTGCCAAGGAGTATCTAGGTACTGATGCCGATGGCTGGATCTCACCCGGGTTAGATTTCGTCAAGAAGCAGGAACAAAACAAAGCACTGTTCAACTTGTTCACAGAGAGACTGGCTGGTAAGAGGTCTCAAGAAGAGATACGTAGGATATGGCCATTCACCGAGGGACTCTAGAGCTGATCGTTCCTGTATTATTTGTTGATCAAATTCATACAATGTCCGTGAATGTCCCAGCCGGTGACGCTATGCAGTATGCAGGCGTTCTATATAAAAGGTCTCCTCCCGAGGCGATTAACGGGAAAGTCGACCGAGGAGGGTAGGGGCTAATATAGAAAGCAAAGTATACTGAGGTGGCGATCTTGCCGTCGAGGGAAAGAACCCACCAAAAGCGGTGGCACTACCCGCCCAATTCGGCGGGAAATTTCTCTGCAACCAGCTTTGAACTGGAAATGTATTCCATACGAAGTGCTGCTGATTGTAGTACTGCAACCGGAACCACTAGCTCACAGGGATCGAGCTAGCTGTCCTGATAATTCTCGACGTACACACAAACCTCAATACTCCCGGCAATGCACTGTCTTCACTGATATCCAAGCCGCCATTCAAGCGATAGCCAATCGGAAATGCCCTTCGGTGCAATATATCCTCGTAGAGGCTATACAAGCACTCGACCGGCTCCGTGATCAAGGGTGGGAGGTCCATCTCCGCTGGAACCCTCACGCGTAGGCGTGCCGGGGCAACGAAGCAGCAGACTGAGCTGCTAATGAGGCCGTTGGCTACATCCCATACGCACGAACAGACTCAGAACCAGGACCACTTCGAAGCCTCTTAGCCACCACCAAATCCATCGTCTGTCAAGGCATGTGATTTGACGCACTAGGCCCGGCGCCCAGCTTGCTGTGCCCGCCTGTACGATAAACCACGACTGCGCTTCACAGTCTGCCGTATCACATAACCGCTCGGTTCGAAGCTGTTACCTCGCACCAAATCTGAGACTGAAGGAAAGGCATTCCTGTCTAAGGGAAGTATGGACCAACACCTGGGCTAAGAATAAGGTACCTCATCACCGCTCTGTCAACCACGACGCACTAGCTTTGCTGGAATCCGTTCTCATACTCAATATTCATCCTCTCGAATATCTATAGCTCGGCCTTGATTCACAATATGTTGGCCTGTGCTTACTAATCAACTAATTATTGACCGAACTATCGACTGGCCAATACGCATATTCGATATATTGACAAGCACTTACCTAGTGCACTCGATTATTGATTTTTTTGCGCATCAGGAGAGATTTTCTCTTGTTTACACTCATTTATATAGAGAAGAGGAATCCTCATTATTCTATAGATCAGATAGATATTAATTTAATCTATTTATACGTGTTAATAGTTATTTCGTCGACGCTTATAAAGCTAATAGTTATAAGCCCGGAAAATATCCGACACTAAGTTACTACGCTAAATTACTTAGTACTATTATTCCGATATTCTAATTAGTTAACTTATAACGTTATTTATGCTAAAACGAATTTCGGTTACCGAATTAGGATAGTATACCGACTATATAATTATTATAGTAATAATAATATATTTAACGAGGAAATATCTCCTAATTCAAAGGTTCTAAAGGTTCTAAGAAGTTCCGATAATTAGCCTTAATAGATTCTATAGGTCTAGTTAGATATAGTTCGCGAAGATATCTAGGGATATCTAGATCCTTCCCGCGAGGAAAGGCTTTCCTTAAAAAAACCTACTATTCTAACGTTTACGAAATATTAGGAGAAAGCGATATTATTCGACTAACTAATAGTAGCCTAGAAGAAATTATTCCTTATAAATAAAAAGCTCTATAATAGATAAATTAAGGAGTATAATATCGTTAATAAATTAATTAAAAAGATCGGCGAAACGATTATATTATCGATTTTACCGAATTTTAAGTTATACTTAAAGAAGGCTATCTTAGTAGCGGAGTAACTTACTTAACTAAAGATTCGAGTCGCTCCCTCGTTAGGAGCCTTAAAGAGTACTATTCTAGCTAAATATTAAGCTCTTAAGAAGTATCTAAAGACTAAGGATATCCTATAATAGATAGACTAATAGGAAGATATAGCTACTTAGGCTTAGGATAAAGGAATCTATTACGATTCGCTCCCGTTAGGTTATAAGTCGCTAAGGTTCTCCTTAGAAGAGGGCAGTATTATAGAGTAGTCTTAAGAAGTATATAGTACGAACGAGGTTCTAATAGCGAACTATCCTAGATCCTAAAACGTAGGGGTAGGATAATAAACTAAGTTAACTACGGATAGTACTCCCTAGGGAGACCTCCCTAACTATATAGTTATGTAAGCTTAGGGCTATAGTCTAATATATTAGTATATTATTATACTCTATTCCGATATATTAATATATCGCTATAGCCTAGTTACGTGCCCCCGCCGTATCGGGTACCCTAGTATCTATACTAAGTCGTCGGGTAACCTTCCTCCTTAGTAAGTATAATTTAGTTAGTAGATAAGATCCCTTACGCTAGCCGCTAATACGGCCGGTTCGTAATACTTTTCCCCTCCTAGTTAACCGTTATCCTTAATGTACTTAAGGTCGCCTCTTTCTTCGTATAGGCTATTTCCTCCCTTCTTCCTTTCCTATAGCTAACTATATCCGCCGTCGTTACTAGGTATTAATAATCGTCTCGATTCCCGAAGTCCCGAAAAGAACGTCGTAACGAGCTCGCGATATTAATTTCTCGTTCTAAAAATATTGTAATAGTAGTATATACTAAATACGTAAATTATGAGATAGTATATTATTATAATAGGGAATAGTCTATAAAATATATTAAATATCTACGGTATTAGCGTTTATATAATAGAACTTTCTCGCTAAAGGAGTTCCGGAAAGTTAATAACTAAAAGAAAGAGTTATAAGAGAAGTCGCGACGGAAACGGAAAGAAATAGTCCGCCTCTAACGTTTATTAGTAGACCTAGAAGACGAGAATATCTAGATATAAGAATCCTTAGTTAAGTTAGAACGTTAGTCTAAGAATATACTACGTCGCGAAATATAAGCGCTAGATATTTTTAATTCTTCTAAGTCCTCCTCCTCTATCGCCCTTACTAAGCCTAACTTTATCTTTAATAGTATAGTATTAACTAACCTCGTTAACTAGGACGAGATTTTAAACGATATTCCTAAATTATCTTATAGGTAAGATACTCCTCTAGTTCTTATATATTTTCTAAATAATTATATCCTAACTATTTAATTAGGTAGTATCTCTTACCGTTAATAGGCCGATAGTCTAGAATATCTTTAACCTTATACCTTAGTTCTTATATTTCTTCGTTAATTTCTACTAGTTCTAGTCTAGTATTCTTAAATACTTTTTCTAATAGGAATTTATAGAAGATATTATAAATTTTTATTATTTTTAGTAGCTCTAGTTTAAATATTACTAGTCCTTTCTTTTTCTTAACTTTATATAGCCCTAGTTTAGTATAATCGAGTTTATTACTAGATCTCTTTATTTTTATATTTTTTCTAAGTAGATATACTACCTCCCCTTCCTTAAAGTCTAGTCCCTTAGACCTTCTTCTATTCGCTATTTTTATTATTTTTTCTACTATTTCCTTTATCCTCTCGGAGAGCTATTTATATAGTTCTTTAATTTTATTAACTATTATCTTCGCCTTCTCTACTATAGCTTTTAGTCCTCTCTCTTTTCTACTAATATTCGAGTATATACTATAATTAGTATAAAATAGTAATATCCCTATAATAGCTATACTATTATTAAATATAAACTAGGCTATTAGTAGTAGCTATATCTAGTTATCTTATTCCTAGTTAATATAGGCCCTTAAATATTATTCTAATATCTAGTTCGTTCTTTCTATCTACTCGTCTAACTATAGGTAGTATATTATTAATAACTTCTAATATATACTTATTAGGTCTATTAACAATTACTAAAACTATAATATAAATAGTTTATCTCGGTCTAAGCGTATCTCTTTTAGTACTCCGTAATTCGATATTATATTCTTATATAGCGTATATACTAGATCTTCTACTATTAACGCCTCTTTATATAGGATAAAGTAAGCGTATTTTATTAGGATATCGTTAATAACTAGGATACTATTATAGGCTACTTCTATTATTAGTTCCTTAGACTTTAGAAGTTTAATAATAAAGTCTAGGGCTATTATATACTATACTATTATAATTCGCTCCCGTTAGGTTATAAGTCGCTAAGGTTCTCCTTAGAAGAGGGTAGTATTATAGAGTAGTCCCGAGAAGTATATAATATAAACGAGGTACTAATAGCGAACTATCCTAGATCCTAAAACGTAGGGGTAGGATAATAAACTAAGTTAACTATAGATTATTCCTTATACGAGGAATAACCTTAGCTATATAGTATATAGTATACTACTTTCTCGTAGTCCTAGGTTAATATATTAATATATTAATATAGGATATATTAATATATTAATATATTAGCTTAGCCTCGTTATATAGTCTAGTCTCGTCCGGTACCCTAGTATTTATATTAAATTATTAGACTACCTTCCTCTTCCGGCTAGTATAGTTAATTAGCTAAATAAAATCCCTTCGCGTTAGTCGCCCTATAGTCGACCCGTAATACTTGCCCCTCCCTAACTAGACGTTATCCTTAATATACTTAAGGTCGTATTTCTTATAGGTCGAGCCTTTATCTTCTTCTCCTCTTTTACCTATAGCTAACTATATCTACCGCCGTTATTAGGTATCGAAAATCGTCTAAATTCCTTAAATTTTAAAAGGAGCGTCGCGACGAGCTTATAACCTCGATCTCTTATTCTAAAAATATCGCTATAGTAGCTTATACCGAGTATATAAATTATAGGGTAGTATATTATTATAATAGGAAATAATCTATAAAATATATTAAGTATATATAATATTAGCGGTCCTATAATAGAACCTTCTTATTAGAAGAATTTCGAAAAGTTAGCGACTAGAAGAAGGAACTATAGAAGAAATCTTAGCGAAAACAGAAAGAGATTACTCGTCTTCGTCGTCTACTAGCTAATTTAGAAAAGGAGGATATTTAGGTATAAGAATCTCTAGCTAAACTAGAGCGTTAATCCGAGAGTATACTCCGCCGCGAGATATAAGTATTAGGTATTTTTAATTCCTCCGGACCCTCCTCTTCCGTAGCTCTTACTAAGCCCGGTTTTATTTTTAATAGTATAGTCGTAATAGATTTCGTTAACTAGAATAAAATTTTAAATAGTATTTCTAAACTATTTTATAGATAAGGTATTTCTCTAGTTTCTAAGTATTTTCCGAGTAATTATATTTTAACTATTTAATTAGGTAATATCTTTTATTATTAATAGGTTAATAATTTAAGACGTTCTTAATCTTATATTTTAGTTCTTATATTTCTTTATTAATTTCTACTAGTTCTAGTCTAGTATTCTTAAAGACTTTTTCTAATAGTAATTTATAGAAAATATTATAAATCCTTATTATTTTTAATAGTTCTAGTTTAAATGTTACTAGTCCTTTCTTTTTCTTAATTTTATATAGCCCTAATTTAGTATAATCGAGTTTATTACTAGGCCTCTTTATTTTTATATTTTTTCTAAATAGGTATACTACTTCTCTCTCCTTAAAGTCTAGTTCCTTAGACCTTCTTTTATTTATTATTTTTATTATTCTCTCTACTATTACTATAAATCTTTCTAATAATTTCTTATATAGTTCTTTAATTTTATTAACTATTATTTTTACTTTTTTAGCTATAAGTTTTAGTTCTCTCTATTATCTATTAATATTTAGGTATATACTATAGTTTATATAAAATAATAATATTCTCGTAACGGCTATACTATTATTAAAAGCGAATTAGGCTACTAGTAGTAACTAGACTTAGTTATTCTATTCTTAGTTAATATATACTCTAAGGTACTATTCTAATATCTAATTCGTTCTCTCTATTTATTTATCTAATTATAAATAGTATACTATTAATAGCTTCTAATATATATCTATTAAGTCTATTAGTAATTACTAGAACTATAATATAAATAATTTATCTTAATTTAAGCGTATTTCTTTTAGTACTCTATAATTAGATATTACGCTCCTATATAGCGTATATATTAGGTCCTCTACTATAGATACTTCTTTATATAATATAAAGTAAGTATATTTAGTAAAAATATTATTAATAACTAGAATACTATTATAGGTTACTCCTATTATCGGTTCCTTAGATTTTAGTAGTTTAATAATAAAGTTTAAGGCTATTATATTCTATATCTCTTCTAGTATTACGGGTATCTATAGTAATTCGTATAGTATATATCTTATATATTTTATTTTATAGTACGTATTATAATTCTTAATATAGTTCGTTACGTTCTTCCTAAGCTCTTTCTAGATAAAATCTCTCGTAATTAATTCTATAGTCTTTTCTATTCCGGAATATCTAGCTATTTTATTGTTATATCTTATTTTAATAATCTCTTATTTCTATTCCTAGGTTAGCTTAACGTCTATTATCGTAAGTTATTATATTTATAGTTTAATATAGGATAATAACTCGTTATTATTAACCCTTAGTATCGCTACTAGCTTAGGTTATATATCTTTTATATAGTCGGTTCTTCGACTTAATATATCTACGATTATATTTTCTTTTTCTCGTACGTAGTATATTTTAAAGTTATATAGCGCTAATATCTTAGCCTATTATACCTATCTTCTATTAAGTTATTTCGTTATTATCTAATAAAGAAGGTTCTTATAGTCTATATATATTTATACCTAGTACTTTATCTCTCGAGGTATACTCTCTACTCCCTAAGTATCTCGACTACTATAAGTAATTCTTTATCGTAGATATTATAATTTAACTCCGGTAGAGTTATCTTTCTAGAATAGTATACTATCGTCCGAATTCTCCTATTAGGGTATTTTTACGTAAGGCGAGCCCCGATAGCGCCGTTCGATATATCTATTTCTATCTCTAAGGGTAGTTTCGGGTTATATATTACTAGTACTAGCGTAGTCGTTATAGCTAATTTAAGTTTCTCGAACGCCTCTCTATATTCGTCTATAAATCTTATTCGCTATTCCTTATAATTCTCTTTCTTTATAAGGTTAATAAGCGGCGCCGCTATTTTAGAGAAGTTCTTAATAAACTTATAGATATAGTTTACGAGTCTAATAAAAGCTTATACTTCCGTAACGGTAGTTAGTTTTAGCTACTCCTATATTAGCTTTATCTTATCTAGATCTACCTTAATTTTATTACTAAAAATAATATAGCTAAGAAACTTAATTTATTATTAATAGAACTTATATTTACTAAATTTTAGCGAAAGTTCCTTTTCTTTAAGTTTTACTAATACTTTACGTATATACTAAATATACTCTTTATACGTCTTTAAGAATATTAGTATATTATTAAAATATACTATTATAAAGTTATTTAAGTATTCTTAAATTATATTATTAATAAGCTCCTAAAAAGTTACTAGAGTATTAGTTAATCTAAAGGATATAACTAAGTACTTAAATAGTCTATATTATATCTTAAAGGCCGTATATTTCTTATAGCCTAGCTTTATTTATACTTAATAGTAGGCGTTCTATATATTAAGTACTATAAAGTACCTTATACCTAATAATCTATCCTATAGTTCGTTAATATATAATAGAGAATATTAATTTTTAATTATCCTAGAGTTTAATAGTCTAAAGTTAATATATACTTAAAGCCCTCTATCCTTTTTCTTTATAAATACTATCCTATAAGCGGTATTAGACTTTAATAGCCTAATAAAATTCTTCTTTAGGTACTTCTATATATAATCTTATAGGTAGTTCTCCTCTACCTTTAAGAACCTAGGTAAGTAGCTTAGGTAATTCGGCTCTAGCCCTAGTATAAGTATAATCTCGTAGTTCTATAATTTATATTCTAGTAATACTACTTTACTCTCTTTCTCCGTAAAGAGATTAGTAAAGTCCTTATATTCTAGTAAAACCGTTTATTCTATATAGGTAATAGTAGTACGCTAAGAGCGAACCTAGACCCTATACGTCTACTCCGTCTCTCTACTCCCTTTTCTATAACTATAATTTAGAAAGGTAATACTATATTACTTCTAATTAATTTTTAAGTTATACTCTCTTAACTACTTTATTTCTAGGATAAGGTTAAACTTAATTAGCGAGATATCTAGTATAATCTTTTTCTAGTATTCTTCTATTTCTATAGGTATTTATTATATCTCTTTTTATATCTATTTATCGTTATATTTTATTAGTTTTCCGTTAGCTATATTAAGTTAGTATAAATCTTTCTTATCTTATTAATATTCTCTAAATTATTTTACTATATATATTAATATATAGTTCTAATTAGCTCCTAAGTCTATTATAGTATTAGTCTTCTTATTATTAATAATAGTTTTAAAGACTAGTAATCTTAATTATATTATATCTATTACTAATAGGCTATTTCGTACTTTTTTCTTTCGTCGAGTAGGCCTTTACCTAATAAGGGCTACTCCTAGTCGTTTTTTAGTATATTCCTCGTCGTTAGACTAGTCTTCCCGAAAACTATAAGAGTAATTAAGTCCGGTATCTTAATAGGGAAACTATTTAGAGGCCCCTTATACGAGTAGATATAATCTATATATTTATAGCTATTATCCTTATAAAACTATATCCTTACTAGTATTTTAATTAACTTTTATTCTACCCCGAAATTAAATATAAAGTATAAGTATTATATCCCTAAGTAATTATCTCTTATATAGAGTTTATAGTTCTAATAGTAGATTTATATAAAGATTATAGTTTATAATACCTTATTAATAACGAACTTAATCTCTTCCTCGTCTTTAATTATCTCTACCTACCCGTTATAGAGTATAAGTTCTTATTATTTTATTAGTATAAGGTCTTAGACTTTCTCCTATTCGCTATTATTATTATTAAAGTCTAAAGCCTTAATAAATTCTTCCTCTATAGGTAATTCGTTACTAATTATTTCTAGGTAGTAAGTTCGTTATTTAATTATATCGTATATATATTTAAGGCCTCTATTCTTATAGGTATCTTTTTTATATTTATTAAGCCTAATTATTTAGTATATATAGTTCTACTATAAGTTAATAATTAGATTAAAGTATATCTCCTTATTAATTATATTCTCCTAGTAGAAGTAAGTCTAAATATATTATAACTAGCGATAACTAAGTCGGTACCTAGGACCTATTAAGTAGGGAGGATATCTAGGGTAGTATTAGGTAAACTAGTCAGTAGGACCTTAATATCGCAAGAACTAACTAACTAAATAACTTAAGTCTTAAGGATTACCGAAACCATTTAACTAGGTTATTTAGTAATCATAGTAACTAAGTAAACTAGGCAAAACGAGAATAGGGAACGAAACTTATCGATAGGAGCTAATATCTCTATTACTATCTATCTTCGTTATCTTCTTCCTCTCCTTATTTAACTTCTACCGATCTTCTAGTATAGATAAAAGGCTTAGTATAGAAACGATAATATTTCTATACTAAGACTTCTAGTAAGCCCTAATTATATATTATATTCCTCCCCGATTATTAGCGAAGACGACCTTATCCGTAACGATAGTAATAATAAGAAAAAAAAGAAAGTATAGCTTATCGTTATTTTAATAACTAGCTTAAGTCCTAGCTATTCCCTTAACTAAGTCGTCCCTATAATTTACGGCTTCCTTACGTAATACGTAGTACTTCCTCCGGAATAATCTCCTTACTTATCTCTCGTCTCCGCTCGTCTACTATCTCCCTAGTAATTAAGACTCCTTCTAGTAACCGCTATAATTTTAAAGTATATTTTACTATTTCGTATACTACCCTTACTCTATAATAAGGATTAACTTAAACTATATAAGGTTACTTATTCCTATAATATATACGAAAGTTTTCGATAACCTAAAGTCTATAGTCTATAAGATTCTATTGCCGATTTAATTAAACTCGAGCCCTTATAAAGTCCGTATTCTAAGTACTACTAATTAGCCTCCTTATATTTTTTAGGCTAATATCTTCGTTAGGCCTATTAACCCTAGAATTAAGGATAATATATCTCTTAAGTCTTAGTTTAATAATAATAAGAAACTAATATCCTAGAGAATATATAGGTATAATCCGAATCTCGTTTTTATTATAAATATTCTATATATAAGGGAAGGTTTTATTTATCGTATCTCTTATTACTATAAACTCCACTAGGTTAATAACCCTTAAATTATTATCTAGAACTAATTCCCTAATCGCTCTAATTATATAGAAGATAACCTCTCTAGATAACTAGCCTAATACTACCTATCCCTATTTCTAAGGTCTATATCGAAGAGTTAAAAGATCTTTATATTTTAGACTATATCCTCTAATAGCTACTACTCCTTATCGAACTAAGATATCTTTATTTTTAAAATACTAGTACTAATACTTTAATACTTCCTCTAAGACTACGAGTCCGATATTCTATAAATTAATAGTATTAATAATTTTACTTACTTCTTCTCTATAAGCCTAGGTAATCCTTAAATATCTAGCCGTATATAACTAAGGAATACTCTCGGTAATCTTTATAAATACCTATACTAGAAGAATAGTATCGTCGGTTCGGATTATTATAAAATAAAAGGTATATAGCTTAGGCTCTTAGTTATTCGTTAGAGCCTTATATTTCGATATAATTATTATCTAAGCCGTACTTTCCGCCTAGGTAGAATTCTTAATAGGGTTATAGTAGCTAATATTATTAAGTAAGAGATTAAGTTTAACTCTAGTAGGTAAGGCAAGAGGACTTTACTTAACTCTCTCTTATATTAACTAAGCCTCTACCGGCCTAGTTCTATCCTTTATTTTCTTTACTATATAAATATTTCTTATAGAAATAATAGAAGAAGCTATACTCGGTACCCTCTTATAAAAAAACCTCTTTAAAGAATTAGGTATAACCTAAGGCGACCCTTCTCTATTTAGTATTATTCTTCTAGTAGAGATTAGTATCGAGACCCTAAACTTAGTAGCTAGGGAAAACTTACGATAAGGTATAGGTGTAGGTACTAAAGATAATAAGCTATCGTCGCTTAATTCTCGAATCTTTCTTTAATCTATTTCGCTAAGAGCTTTAAGAATATCTTTTTATACTTCTTCTCGATTCTTAAGTTAAATATTATCTAAAGTTATAGGCTTTTACTTAGGCCTATAATTAAGGGAAATAACCGGCTAAGGAACTAGAATAACTAGTTCTTATTATAAAACTAGAATCGGAATAGGCTAAGGTACTAGTAAGTTTAGCCGAGGTAAGGGCTATATCCCTATACTATTATTTAAGCCTATATTATTATTAATATACTTATTAAAGTTATTAGCCTTAATTTTAGGTAGCTTCTTTTAGCGAGTCGATCTTCTTAGAGGATCTAGTTCCTCTTTAACCTTAATAATTTATTTTCCTTTTATAGCTTACTTCTTAGTATAGCTAGGCGCTACTACTACTATTCTAAACTTCCCTTCCGACTTAATAATATTTATAAAGTTATATAGTACTTATCTATAATTAAGCTAAATTCCCTTAACCTAGATTAACTAATAATATTTTACTACCGATAAAAACTCTTTATATTAAGTAAAATTACTCCTAGCTATATCTATCTATCTTCTACTAACTTCTTTAAAGTTAATAGCTTAAAGTCTAAGTTCTTTTAACGTCTTAATCCTACCTAAACTAGCTAACCTATAGACGTACTAGTAGCTAGCTTCTCGAAGTAAACGAAGCGGGGTATAACTAGAAAGCTATTCTAGTATTTCTCGAATCGCAACTAAAATAATATAGCCGTCTCTATATAAGGGAATAATTAAGTTATCGACGAATTCTTAATTATAAAAGCTAGTAGTCTTAGTATTATCGTCAGTATATTCTCCTTTCCATAAGTTATTATATACTTTCTTCGATCTTATTCTCCGATCTCTAGTATTCTTAGCCTATTATATAATCTTCTTTTCTAAATCTATTAAAATATTACTCTTAAGAAGTAGCCTAATACTAAGCTATTCTAGCAAAATACGGCTCGCCTCTTCTATAGTATATTATAATAAAGTCTAAGTAATATTAAAATCCGAAAGAAATTAGATATAGCCTCTTTAATCGTCTAGGTAAATAGCTTCTAGATATTCTATTATTAGAGCGGGTTTCCTAGTCTTTAGGTAAGATAACTTAAGGGTTTATATATTTAAAATTCTAAGTATATAATTTCTAATAGGCACTATAATATCTTTACTATTATAGCTAAGTATAGGCGGCTTAGGAGAAGGACGTAGGGAGGGGTAACGAATAAAATACGAAGTTACTAGAGCTTTAAATAGCGAACCCTTTAGTAAAGGCTTTACTTTCTTATTCTTATCCTTATAAGAATCTCTAGGTAGCTATAATATTTCTACTATTTAACTAAGTAACTACTTAAAATCTAGGTCTAAAAAACGATAAGGAGGAAAGGAAGAAGAAGAAAAACTCTAGACTCTAGACTCTAGATAGTATAAGTTAACGTCTTCTCTTTAAGAAGAGAAGCGATAGGGAAGATTAACTAGGTAAAGTAAGGGAAAAGGATTAAAACTACCTCTAGGACTTATAATTATATTAATAATAAGCCTTTAAGAAGAAGAAGAAGGATCCTAACGAGGGAAAGGTATCGAAAGAGATAAAGAAGTTAATAACCTAAGAGCGGGTAAGATTAAGGTCTATATAGACTAAAACTTTTATATATCTCTTAAGAGATTAACTCTCTCTTTATTACTCGTAGTTACTATTTACCTTAACTAAATCTCCTTAATTAAAGTTCTTCCTTACTTCTTTATATATCCCGGAAATAAAAACCTTCCTAATTAGTCTTTTCTTATTAAAATTACTCTATTCTATTTTAGTTTTTCTAAGTTATCTCCTACTATTACCTTTATTTTATACTTTATTTACTATAACTTTCTTCTCGTTCCCTACTCTCTCTAGTACTAACCTACTCCTAACTTCTACTTCTCCCTAAGTTTTTCCTACTAATATCCTCTTAACTCGGACTTATAAGTATTTCTATTCTATATTATAAAACCGCGCTAGTTAAAGTCTTAGTATAAAAATAATCTATTTTCGTACTAAGCTTTTATATAGCCCTACTTTTCTTATCTCCCTATAGTCTTAATTCTAACCTTATCTTATACCTTAATCTACCTCCCTAATTATTAGCTCTTAACCTTATTCTCTTTAGAATTCTTCCTTATTATCTTCTTTATCTTCTTCGACTTATTCTATCTCTTCTTAGTTTTCTTTAACTTTCGATCTTTATAGTAATATTCTCGGTACTTTAATCGTAACTTTAGGCTACCTTCTTACTTTAGGTATATACTATTAATCTACGAGTTCTTTAATAGCGGGAATAGTACTTAGAAAGATATCTATATAGGGATAAAACTACTTTAAACGGTAACTAGTAAAAGTCTCTCTTAATATTATACTATTTAATTCCTATAAAGTATAATTCCTACGTAGTTAGTTAATTAATATAATTCGGTACGGCCTATTCTAACGAAACTATAGTACTTTTAAATTTAATATATCTATCTACGCAAAAGTAGTATATAGTAGTACTAATATTCCTAGTTATAACGGTTCTCTCCTTATTTAATTCCTCTAATTAAAGTACGTCTTCCCTAACTCTCTTATCCTATAAATTCTTAACTTTATCTCTTCTAAATCTTCTTCTCTTCTTTCTAAGGCTCGAGCTCTACTAGTAAGTAAATTACTTATATCCTAGACTTCTTCCTATAGTATAATACTCTAAGTTAAATATTCTAATTTAATAGATAGAACTACTCGATTAAGGTACTCTACCTTATAGGGAGTTATCCTAGTACTAGCCCTTACTATTATATAGTTCGCCTATAGGATAGTATATAAATATTTTATCTAGTCTCTATTATTCGGTAATTTACTTATCTTCGAAAGTATATCCTTAATCGGCTTATATCCTACTTCTACTACTCTATTTACTTAAGGATTATAAGCTAATATTAGTACTTTCTTAATATTATATTTCACTAATAATTCCTCTATTAATTTCTTATTCTCTAGTCCGCTATTTATTACTATCTTTATAAAGATTCTATATCTTATAATAATATTCTCCTAAAGGAACTTTATAACTAATTTACTATTATTCTCCTTAATTCCTCGAGCTTTAATCTATTCGCTAAAATTACTTCTTACTACTACTAGAAACCGCTTTCCCTAAAATAAAGGTATATAAGTTACATTAATATATATTTTAGCCTATCTTTTATTTATCTAAGTTAGAAAAAGAGCCTCTCTTACTTTAGCCTTCGATTAAAATTAGTATACCTTATAGGTCTTAATATACTACGTTATATCTTTATATATTATATTCTAGTAGTATCGATTTATAACCTTTCGATAGGTAGATTCTTTTATTTAATATCCCGACTTATTATAAAGTAGTCTTAAAACTACTTCCCTTCTTTCTTTTCTATCTAATACCCTTCTTATAGGATTCGTCTTATTTACTATTCGAAAAAGGTATCCCTAATATATAATATAATTTAATACTCTCTTCCTTAATTAAGAAAACTTTACTCTCGATATATTCTCCGGTCTTTTTAACCCTCTAGTTAGGATTTTCGTAATTTTAATCGAGTCTTTAGAATATTCTTCTTCCTTAAACGGTATATCTCTCTCTTTATCTTCTTCTACTCGCTCTCCTTCTACTCTAATCGGTATAAGTCTAATTAAGTAGAACTACCTCTCTACCTAATTATTAATCTCTTCTTTATTTTCTCTCTCTAATAGGTCTCTCTTTATAGCGAGACGTCTTAAGAGAGCGTCCGTAATAAGGTTTTTCGCTCCTAGTACGTATTATACCTTAAAATTAAAAAGTCTTATTTATACTAACTATTAAGTTACTAATATACCTAGTAGATTAGTTACTTATTAGTTTAACTATATAGCTAAAGTTATTATATCTATTTTAACGATAAAATAAACTTCGTATAACTAGTAGCGAAACTTTTTTAACGATTTTAAAAGCGCTCGATATTCCCTTTTTCCTATATTATATCCCGATTTAGCCTTTAACTATAAGCTACTCTTATATCTTAACGAGTATCGTCTCTTCCCTTCTCTCTCTACTTACCCTAGTTACGCGCCCTATCTAGTTAGGCTCGTATTAAAATTAAGAAATACTACTCCTACTCCTTCCGAATAGTCTAAACTAACTAGGGCTAGCGCCGTAGTTAGTACCTCCTTTATAATATCTATAGCCTCGTTATAATCTTTAGTCTATTTCTATAATACTCCTTTCCTTAATAGATAATATAATAGTAAAGCTTTTTACGTAAACTTTTTAACCTAAATTTAATAATATACGTATATTCCGAGAAAACCCTTTAATTCTGTAGTATTTAAGTAGGCTAGCTATAATAATATCTTTTTAACCTTTTTACTATCCGGATACTATCCGTACTTATTATAGATATACCCGATAATCCTTAAACTATCCTAATAGAACTATAATTTCTCTCCCGAGATCGTAGCTCCCGCCCTCTTAATATCTATTAGTACTTTATCTAAATTTTAAATATATTCGAAAATATAACGCCGAACTTCTAGCGCTACTTCTTCTCCTCTATAGTCTATCTTAGGTCCTTTTATACTCGTATTATTAACGAAGGGTTTCGCCCTTCTCGGTATTTAAGTAGCTAGAATCCTATTTAATACTCTTATAAAATATAGTACTAAGTTAGTAGCTTCTTATACTAGGGTTATTTAACGTATTATCCCTAAAGGCGTCTAGATTACTATTATATTCCTACTCTATCTAGTAAGTTATAACTAATTATATCTAGAAAACTAATTAATTAACGAAAGTATAAATATTCCCGTAAACTCTTTAGAAAAGTTATTAAACGAAGGCGATAGATTCGTATCCCTAATAGTTACTCGATTTATCGATATCGTAGTAATAACGAGCCGATATTACCTATTTTTCTTTTTAACTAGGAAATACGTATTCCTATACGATCTATATCTATATTCTAAGATATTCTTTTTTAAACGGCTCTCTACTATTTTAATTACCTTCGGTTTAATTACCTTCGGAATATAAAAGTTCTTCGCCTACTAGGCTTTATAAGGAACTATTCTAATTATATAAGGAGGAGTAATTTCCGTCCTTACCCTCCCTATCTCTTTAAAGGTCTATAATAATACTAGCTTATAGTTATATAAAACTTCTAATAGGATATCCTTTTTATTTAGTATTAAGGAATCCCTAATTAGGTATCTCTCTACCCTTTTAGGCTTTAACCGATAGCCCCTTACTACTATATAAAGCCGAGGTAGTAGCTATTAATTATACTTATATTTTAGGGAAAAGAACGCTAGAGCCTTCTTTTTACGAGTAATTACCTTTTCCCTCTAGCCTAATTCTCTACCTAGATTACTATCGTTATTCTTAGAAGAATTCTAAGGTAGTACCTTTATACCTTTTCGTTTATATAATATATTAATATATATCTTATAGGTACCTCTTCTCTATTTTCTACTCTCTTTTTCTATAGCTAAATCTTACTCTAAGCTTAACGTATTAACCTTTCTTAAAGTTCTCTAAAATTTCGCCTTACTACTCGGTCTTACCTTAAAATACCCTTTAGGTACTCTAGCTCTTAAAAGTTCTTCTACTTTATCCTTCTCTTAATAATTTAATTCGTCTTCTATTCTCTTATAAGCCTATTAATCTTCGATCTTAGTCCTTATCCCTTCCTATTCTAGTTTACTTAAAGTCTTAGTATAGAAACGGTCTATTTCTATACTAAGCTTTTATAGGTCCCTTAGTCTATTTTCCGTAAACTAGTCTCGCTCTAATCTACCCCTTTCCCTTCCTAATCCTCTACTCCTCCTTCCTCTTACTACTCTTTCTATTACCTATAAAATATAACGGCCTCTTAATTATACGAACTAAAACCCTTCTTTATTTCGTTCGCGACCTAGTTTCCCGTACTATCTCTTCTCCTAAAAGCTAATATCTAAATCCGCCGACTTCCCCCTTTATTAAGAGAGATCGATAGTATAAATACTCTTTTCTTACTCGTCGGGCTTATAAGGGAAATAATATAGCTCCCTTTCCCGTTATAGTATAACTCTATTTATACCGTATTAATAAACGGATTTCTAAGGATTAAAGAATAGCTAGAGTTAAGTATATTAATAATAAAGGTATAAATTTTAATATTAACTCCTCTAATAGTTATAGTTAGTTTAGATATAGTTCTAGTAAATCGATATATAACCTTATTAAATCTAATTATAGTCGTATAGGAATTAGCTTTTAATATCGGTAGTCCTAGCTTCTATATAAGTTCTTACGATATAATATTAACTTCGGTACTATAGTCTAAAAGAGCTTATATCTCTCTAATCCTTATCTAGATTAGAAGTAGAGGGTAAGCTAATATCTTCTTTAGCCTATACTCCTTTTCCTCTTCTTCTCTATTAAGTTATACTAAATTTAACCTCGTCTTAATAGTAACTCCTTTAGCTATCTTATTATACTCCTAATTCTTTCTAGTAAAAATAAAGCGATATAACTTACTAGAAGCTAATAGTAAACCTTTAACTATTAAGCCCTCTACTTTTTAATTTAAGATTAATTCGGTAAGCTTTTTAGGACCTTCTATACGCCCTAAGACTTTATTTAGTCTTTCTTTTTTAAGTCTCGAATTAGGTATTAGACGAACTTTCCTCGTAGTTATAGGTACTTTACCTATTTCGAAATTTCCTTCCTTAGTCTAGCTTTAAGTTTCTAGGACTTCTAGAGGTTACGGCCTCTCTTTTACTACTAGTTTAGCCTATTCTAACCTCTATTTTTTAGCTTCTAATATTTAAGTATAATTTTCTTCCCTTAAAGACTTCGTAGTTAGGAGTCGAGACTTATCTTTCTACCTACTCTTTAATACTTTAGGAATTCCTCTTAACCTATAACTCGCTTTCGAGTCTTTAGCCTTCGATCTTAAATTAGCTCTCGCCGCTATAATACCTACTATTTCTTCCTTATATTCCTTATTAGTATCCTTATTAATAACTCCTCTATTACTATATATCCCTAGCCGAATAGAGGAAACCGTATTTACGCGACTTATTAATATTTTACCTACTAATAGCCTTTCTAAATAATAAAGGTTTAGCTCTTAACTAGGAGGCGGAAACCGAATAATATAAGTACCTTTACTTTTCTAGCCTAAGTAAAGTTTACCTTTATTATTCTTATGGATTTTCTCTTTAGTAATTATTTCCTTTATTATCTTATAATTCGTGCGGTAATATTCTCCTCTATAGAAGAAATATAATATTTTACCGGTCTAGTTCGCCTATTAATCTCCCTAATAGGCCGATTCTTATCTCGTGAATTAGAAATTTATTACGACGGGTACTTTCTATACTTAATTAAGGCTATTAATTCTCGCTTATATAGCTTTAAGTTTAACTTAAATCGGTAAAATTAACTATTTTTATATCGTCTATACTAGTTCGTTCTTATATCTAGGTTTTAACGGTATTTATAAAGTAGAAATAATCCGGACTAAATTACCTCCTATCGTTTTCCTTTTTAATTCTTTACTCTCTCCCTCAATACGTATACTCTCTCCGGTTATTTTATCTCTTTTCGGGCGATTAGGTATAGCCTTTACTATCTCCTCGGTATATTCTTTATTATTTATTCTTATCGCTATTTCTAATTCGCTTACTCCCTCTAACGCCTCCTAGACCTCTATTACTTTACTACTAATCTTTATAAAGTTAAATCCTTCTAGCTTATCTATATCTATCTTAAGGTCCTTTATCGTCTTTTCTCTTATTATCCTAGGAAGACCTAATAAGTATAGCGAACTAGTAATATAAGGAGTAATCTTCTAGCCTAATATTATTAGTTTAGCGGCTATTACGAATTATTGGCTATAAGATTAAATATTATTACTTACCCGCTACTCCTTATCCGCTATAGCTTAAAGGAATCCTAGTATTTTTATCTAGTAATCTTTATCCGTATATTTCTATTCCTTTTTTATTATTTTCTCTATTTTACTCTAGTCTTTTAATTAATATTCTTCCGTATATCTTAAATACTTACCTATCTTCGGGGAATAGAATCTAACTACCCTAGATATCTTCGCTTTATTCGCTACCCTATACTCCTTATATATTTCGCTAAAAGTACTTAGAAAGTCGGTAATATTCTTACTATTAAAGTATAAATAGCTACTTTCTTCCGTCGAACTCTAGGGTATTACCCTTACTATATAAGAATCTAATATAGTAGCCGGTATTACTTTATACCGAATATCTCGATATTCCTCTAAGATCTTACCTATACTACTTAAAGAGGCGCTAATAGGTAAAATAGCCGATCCTTAAGATAATCTCTCTAACGATATTATTATAATAGGCGAAAAGACGATAATAAATAATTTCCTTCGGTTAATTAAAGTAAGCTTTAAGGTCTTCTCTATCTCTCTTAGGTATTTAAGAAGTCCTAATAAGGTAACGTATAATAGTAATAAAATAATTATAAAGCTAATAAGATATTTTTAGGTATTTTCTAACTTTTCGAGATCGTTCTAGTTATTAATTACTTATCCTTAGACCTTTTTTCTTTCTATTCGCGACGATTTTTTACGTTATTCCTTCCTCTTTACCGATCCTTCCTTATTTTATCGCTTTCGAGGTCCTAGAGAATTATATTTCTATCTTAGAGGGTAACTACTATCTTCCTAGCCCTTCGCTAATAAAAATCTAGAGTACCCCTTTTTCTAGGAGGCTAAAACTATATCTACGGTTTCCGATTAGGTACCCCTTATCTTACTAAAGTCTTACCCCTAAGCGGGTAAGGCCTAGAATCCCTTTCCGAGGTAACGATTTTAAAGTTTACGATAGCTTTTTAGGAATAAACGTTATCGCCGCTCGATAAATATTTATTAACCTATTCTAAATTAGTTATTAAAGGTCTAACTTACCTACTCTTTACTAATTTACTCTCTATACGCCTAACCCTTCCCTTCTTAAGATAAAATTACTTAGGGAGTATAATAACTAAGTAGTAATACTAAGGTCGTCGATTTAACTCCGCTAGGAGGTACTAATATAACTAGCGATAACTAAATCGGTACCTAGGACCTATTAAGTAGGGAGGATATCTAGGGGTAGTATTAGGTAAACTAGTCGGCAGGACCTTAATATCGTAAGAACTAACTAACTAAATAACTTAAGTCTTAAGGATTATCGAAACTATTTAACTAGGTTATTTAGTAATTATAGTAACTAAGTAAACTAGGCAAAACGAGAATAGGGAACGAAACTTATTAATAGGAGCTAATATCTCTATTGCTATCTATCTTCGTTACCTCCTTCCTCTCCTTATTTAACTCCTACCGATCTTCTAGTATAGACAAAAGGCTTAGTATAGAAACGATAGCGTTTCTATACTAAGACTTCTAGTAAGCCCTAATTATATATTATAATAGATACGAAAAGAGATACGATAAATACCTATAGAAATAGAAGAATACTAGGAAAAGATTATACTAGATATTTCGCTAATTAAGTTTAACCTTATTCTAGAAATAAAGTAGTTAAGAGAGTATAACTTAAAAATTAATTAGAAGTAATATAGTATTATCTTTCTAAATTATAGTTATAGAAAAGGGAGTAGAAAGACGGAGTAGATATATAGGGTTTAGATCTACCCTTAATATACTACTATTACTTATATAGAATAGACGATTTTACTAGAATATAAGAACTTTACTAATCTCTTTATAAAGAAAGAGGGTAAAGTAGTATTACTAGAATATAAATTATAGAACTATAAGATTATATTTATACTAGGGCTAGAGCCGAATTACCTAAGCTACTTACTTAAGTTCTTAAAGGTAGAGGAGGACTACCTATAAGATTATATATAGAAGTACCTAAAGAAGAATTTTATTAGGCTATTAAAGTCTAATATCGTTTATAGGATAGTATTCGTAAAGAAAAAGAATAGAGGGCTTTAAGTATATATTAACTTTAGACTATTAAACTCTAGAACGATTAAAAATTAATATTCTCTATTATATATTAACAAACTATAGGATAGATTATTAGGTATAAGGTACTTTATAGTACTTAATATACGGGACGCCTACTATCGAGTATAAATAAAGCTAGGCTATAAGAAATATACGGCCTTTAAGATACGATATAGACTATTTAAGTACTTAGTTATATCCTTTAGATTAACTAATACTCTAGTAACTTTTTAGGAACTTATTAATAATATAATTTAAGAATACTTAAATAACTTTATAATAGCGTATTTTAATAATATACTAATATTCTTAAAGACGTATAAAGAGTATATTTAGTATATACGTAAAGTATTAGTAAAACTTAAAGAAAAGGAACTTTCGCTAAAATTTAGTAAATATAAGTTCTATTAATAATAAATTAAGTTCCTTAGCTATATTATTTTTAGCGATAGAATTAAGGTAGACCTAGATAAGATAAAGCTAATATAGGAGTAGCTAGAACTAACTATCGTTATAGAAGTATAAGCCTTTATTAGACTCGTAAACTATATCTATAAGTTTATTAAGAACTTCTCTAAAATAGCGGCGCTACTTATTAACCTTATAAAGAAAGAGAATTATAAGGGATAGTAAATAAGATTTATAGACAAATATAGAGAGGCGTTTAAGAAACTTAAATTAGCTATAACGACTACGCTAGTACTAGTAATATATAACCCGGAATTACCCTTAGAGGTAGAAATAGATATATTAAACGGCGCTATCGGGGCTCGCCTTACGTAAAAATACCCTAATAGGAGAATTCGGATAATAGTATACTATTCTAGAAAGATAACTCTACTAGAGTTAAATTATAATATCTATAATAAAGAATTACTTATAGTAGTCGAGTATTACGATTCGCTTCCGTAAGGTTATAAGTCGCTAAGGTTCTCCTTAGAAGAGGGTAGTATTATAGAGTAGTCTTAAGAAGTATAGTGTAAACGAAGTACTAATAGCGAACTATCCTAGGTCCTAAAATATAGGGGTAGAATAATAAACTAAGTTAACTACGGGCCGCTCCTCCTATAGGGAACGACTTCTACTATATAGTAGTAGTTACACTATATCTTAGCTTATTATACTAATATATTATTATACTAGTATATTAATATATTACTATATCGCTAGAGCCTTATTACGTATTCTAGCCTTATCTAGTACCCTAGTATCTATACTAAGTTATCGAGCTACCTTTCTTCTCCGGCTAGTATAGTTAATTAGTAATATAAGATTCTTTATATAGGTTATTATACGGTCGACCCGTAATACTCGCCCCTCCCTAGCTAGACATTATCCTTAACGTACTTAAGGTCGCCTTCCCCGTAAGTCGACCCTCTATTCTCCTTCTTCTTGCGCCTATAGCTTAACTATATCTACCGCCGTCGCTAGGTATCGAAAATCTTCTAAATCCCTTAAATCCTAAAAAGAGCGTCGCGACGAGCTCGTAACCTTAATTTCTCGTCCCGAAAATATCGCTATAGTAGCCTATACCGAATATATAAATTATAGGGTAGTATATTATTATAATAGGGAGTAGTCTATAAAATATACTAAATATTTACGGTATTAGCGGTCCTATAATAGAACCTTCTTACTAGAAGAGTTCCGAAAGGTCGCCGATTAGAAAAAGGAGCTTTAAGAGAAGTCTAGGCGAAAACGGAAAGAGGTCTAATAACTCCGTCGTGCCCTTATAGAGGCGTAACTAGCGCTAGCGTCGGCGAAGGAAGAGGACTCCTCCTTAGTAGATAGTATTACTAAGCTAGATAGCCGTTCCGACCGTATATTACGTCGCGAGATATAAGCGCTCGGTATTCTTAACGCTACCGAACCCTCTTCTTCTATAGCCTTTACTAATCCTAATTTTATCTATAATAGTATAGTAGTAATAGACCTCGTCGACTAGGGTAAAATTTTAAATAGTATTCCCGAATTATCTTATAGGTAAGGTATTTCTCTAGTTCCTATATATTTTCCGAATAATCGTATCCTAACTATTTAACTAGATAATACTTTTTACGATTAATAGTCTAGTAGTCTAAAATATCCTCGACCTTATATCTTAGTTCTTATATCTTCTCGTTAATTTCTACTAGTTCTAGTCTAGCGTTCTTAAGAGCTTTTTCTAATAGTAATTTATAGAAAATATTATAAATCCTTATCGTTTTAGGTAGTTTTAGTTTAAACGTTACTAGTCCTTTCTTTTTCTTAATTTTATATAGCCCTAGTTTAGTATAATCGAGTTTATTACTAGACCTTTTTATTTTTATATTTTTTCTAAGTAGGTATACTATCTCTCTCTCCTTAAAGTCTAGTCCCTTAGACCTTCTTTTATTTACTATTTTTATCGTTTTCTCTACTATTACTATAATCCTTTCTAATAATCTCTTATATAGTTCTTTAATTTTATCGACTATTATTCTCGCTTTTTCGGCCGTAGATTTTAATCCTCTCTATTATCTATCGATATTTAGGTATATATCGTAGTTTACGTAAAATAGTAATATTCCTATAATAGCGGTACTATTATTAAATATAAACTAGGCTACTAGTAATAGCTATACCTAATTATCTTATTCCTAGTTAATATATACTCTAAGATATTATTCTAGTATCTAATTCGTTCTTTCTATTTACCCGTCTAACTATAGGTAGTATACTATTAATAGCTTCTAATATATATCTATTAGGTCTATTAGTAATTACTAATATATTAGGGTATTATACGTAGAATTCTTTTTCCTAGAGTTACGTACTATATAGGTTCTATATAGGCGCTAAGCCTTAAGTAGATATAGATTTATAAGGCTCCCTAGTATAGATATAATAAGCAATAAGTAGGTTTTGCTTAATAGAGGTTTACGCGATAGTAGAGGTTTAGGTTCTAGGTTCTTAGGTTTTATAGGTTTAGGATTCTTATAGGAGGATCTCTCGGTTTAGGCCGCTCGATTATATAAGTTAGGTTCGTTAGTATTATTATTTCGCTAGTTATTAACGTCTCCTAGCTAGCACAGGACTTCCTTATACTTAAACTTCTCGAGTTCCTTCCTACTAGATAGGCGGAGAGTGCCGATCCTATTTCTCTTAGTTATATTAGTGCCTCTAATAAGAAGAGATATTATCGACATTTCGAACGTTATTATCTTAAGAAGGTTAAGGATCGAGTAAGTATATAGGAAGTTCGTTAACGTACTAGTAATAGCGACGTCGAGATTAAGTATAGGCTTTATAGTAGGAATAGCCGTTAACCCGATCGAAGATATCGACGAAATACCTATATAGTATTATAGAAGAGTCCGGCGACGGGAAAATAGAATCGGAAGGGCGAACCTTTCTATTTTAGGAAAAGTAAGGTAGTATTACTCTTAGTACTATTCTAATATTCGAATAGTACGAAAGGTAAAGACGATATAAGATTACTAGTACGGCGTCTTACCTACTTACGTAAATTAGAAAAAGGAGTATATAGGATATCGTTATCGTCGTTAGGAAGATAGTAGGAGATACTAGCTACGGTAGTATCGCGTAGAAGAAGAAAAAGAATATTACGAAGATTAAGTTTAAGAAGGAAGAGCGACGAGAGAGTCGCTAAGATAGAGGAAAAGCTAGGGTTTAGTTAACCTTAAGGAAAGGAATCTCGAGATCGTTAAGTTATTTATAAGTTTTATTTCATTATTTCTATAGTAGGAGTATAAAGGGTTTCTTATTAGGATCTTATAGGCCTATTAGTTATTATTTCTATTAATTATAGAAGTATAAAAATACTAAAAATAATCTTTTAACGTTATAGGAATAGTAGGAAACTATAGATTATAGTTACCTTTACTAGTATACACTACGTAAACGCTAAATCTATTAGGTGCCCCGACCCCTTTAACTTTAATTTCTAGTTAAGGAGCGACGACTCCGATCGGAACCTCTATAGTTAATATAGTAATAAGAATATATATACCTTAGACGTTAGAACTAAATAGCGGATACCCTTATTTTACCGATAAAAATATATCGGAGTTTCTTTAATCGTTTAATAACCTTTATAAAGAGTTTAGAATACTAGAGTTAGCTAGGATAATACGAGTCCTTTAGTTCTACGAGCCTAGTATTCGTAAATATCTATAGATGACTATTAAAGTCGAAGAGAAGGAATAGCTTAACCTATAAAAGTTAATAAAGAAGGAGTAGAAACTTCTTAACGATAAATATAAGATAAAAAGTCTAGAATTCTTAGAAGAATTAGCTTCGAAGAAGAGAACTAGATATAATAATATTAGGATATATATATATTAGTTCTATACTACGGTAAAGCCGATAATTAAATAAGGTAAGATTATATCCTATTATACTTCGCTTACCTTTCTTAAAGGACTTCCCGACTTACTTACTAAAAGAGTTACTAAGTTAGCGGAAATTAATTTCGAAAAGCTAGAGATATTAAAGTTCGAGACCGTATATAAAGAAGCTATTAAGTTTTAGGATACTTAGGAAGCGTTATCGAATATAGAATAGTTATATATATTAAATAGAAAAGAATACGTATATTTAGTTATAGCCTTACTACTAATTATACCTAATACGAGACTACTAGAGGAGGAGGAAACCTTAGAAAGGTCTAAGTTAAAATTAGGATAAAAGACTATCCTTAAACGAGAAAAGGAACCGGAGAAGCTAATACTAGCGCCTACTAGCTTTAAAGTAAATAAGAATAAGCTAGTTACGTTATTCGAAAAGAAGATAGTATTACTAATAAGAATCCGAATAGATACTCTTAGTAACTAAGTTAGGGAGATAAAGTTTCTTATAAGCAATAATAGACCTTAAGGACCGGTCTATTAAAGAATAGAATATAATCGTTCCCGTAATTATTCGTATATAGGGGAAGAAACTAAGCTAAGTTACTTCTTTTATAGTAGCGACTACTATAGATCTTAGTATAAAGACCTAAAAGGAATAATTAAAGAAGGTATTATCTACGAAAATAAAAATAGGAAAATCTATATAGGTCCTACTAGCGGAAGGGGTCGCGAGTTACGATTCCTAAGAGATATATAGAATAAGAATTATATCCTTATACTCCTTCGTAGCTAAGCCTAGTTATTCTAGAAATTAAGAGTATCGTTAGTAAGGTTAGGTATTAACGGACCGAACCCGTATTTCGAGGACGATACCGAAGAAGAAGAGGAAGATAATAATAATAATAAAATCTATATAGGAGTAGCCGCCGCCTATACTAGTATACGGGTTAAAGCTAAGGAATCGAAAGTTAAATATAGTTCGTCTACTAATAGAGTATTAAAAAGTCGATAGAAGCGAGAGGAAGCTCTCCCTACTACTAAAATAATACGAAAAGGTATTTATATACTAATCCTTTAGGAGGAACTATTAAAGATCGAAGATAGGTAGAAAATTCTAGTTAGAATAATAGCCTAACTAATAGGGCGGTACCTAGATATATAGCTAGTAATTCCTATAGTCCTAAAATTAAAAGATAAAGCGACTATAGAGGATATAGTTATAAGTAAACCTAAGTTTCTAAGTAAAGAGAAGCTTAGTAAGGTATTAGGTAGAGTAAATAGGCCGGAGAGATTAGCCGAAGCGCTATTAAATTAGAAGGTTAAAGGGATTACTATTCGAGGGATCCTCTTAGATTTAAAGGAAGTTTATAAATTAATATTCTCGTTAAAAGAATAGGATTATAATAAAGAAAGGGATAAATTTAGTATAACCTATAAAGTTAAAGCTATTAGGATAGATAAGTAATTAGTTTTATAGAAGCTAATTTCGTTTTATACTCCGTACCTCGTTATTCCTATATTAACTAGACTAGGAATTTAACTAGTATTATTAGACTATAAAGCGAAGATTAATATTATTTTACTTCGTCTTATTTAAATATTATAGTTACCGGTAAGTTCGAGTATAAATATATAAGCTATAGGCTTTAATAGCGAAGCGAATAAGTTTATAGGCGTTATTAAAAACCTCGCCGTTAGTATAAAAAGTATTACTATAGAAGTATATATCTTTATTATAAAGGTATTAGATCCTAAGTATAATTTAATACTTAGAAATCTATATATTTAAAGTACTCGAGTAAAGATTATAGCGGAGCGAAGTAGCGAAACGGTCGTATAGCTTTAAGATCCGAAAACTTAAGCGACGGTAAGGATTCGCGCTACTAAGGCTAGTATTAACGACGAAAATAAGATATATTTAATAAGAGAGATAGTATATAAAGCTTTAAACTAGACCGCGAATTAATAGAAGGAAGGTCTCGGTTCGCGTACCTAGGAGGCCTAAGAGTTAATATATTAAGATTCTAGTTACGTAACTATATAGATCCTATATAGACGCTAAGACTTAGCGAGGCTTTATAGCGATAGGGGTCTTCCGCTATAATAACTAATAAAGAAGATTCCGGTAAATTATTTATACTCGAAAGGCGGTTTAGGCCTATAATAGGGAGTTATAGTAAGTTATAAAGGGTATCTAGGAGAAGGGATAGTTAGAGTTTAGCGTAGGATCTTAAAAATAAATAGAAATAGGTAAAATTAAAAAATAGTAGTTTTCTAAAAAAGGAGTTTCGAGTCTATACTCTATATAAAAGGAAAGCCGATAAGGTATTACCTTAAAGCGTTCCTATTCTTAATAGATTATTCCCGGACGGAGATCCTAACTAGGTAAAGAAGGTACGAGAGCGGAAGAAAAAGGTAGGTTATTAGTTAAGAGTATATAAGTATTCGGAGTAGATACTTCCTCGTATTAATAATACGGTAGCGGAATTAAGATTTACGCCGGAGCGTACGGAGAGAACTTTAGTCGGAGATAATTTAACTCTATAGGAGAGAAATATCCTTATAGAAGTACTATATAATCGAGAGTTAGCTATTACTTAGGATATATTAGATATTAGGAGAGTATCTTATAATATTATACTACCTTAGGTTATTCGTATAGTCCCTTATAAAGTATAGTAAGCGAAAAGTTTCCTAGTACCTAAAGTATTAAAAGAGAAACTAATAAAAGTCGTCGACGACTATATCCGGTATTATATTTTCGAAGAATATTACGGCTCCTATAGGAATACTTACTTCCTAGTAAAGAAGAAGAATAGAGATATACGCCTTATTATTGCTATAATACTTATAAATCGAGTAATAATTTAAGATATAAACCTTCTACCGTTATCTAATACTTTCTTCGAGAAATTTATAGGGATATCTATACTCTCGCTAATTAATTAGTTTTCTAGATATAATTAACTTAAAACTATAAAGGAGTCGAGAGATATAATAGTAATCTAACTATCTAACGGTATTCTATATCGCTAGACTACTCTTATTTAAGGAGTAATAAATTCTATAGCTTAATTTTCTTATATTTCGACTAAGGTAATAATACAGTATATTCCCTTAGTAGCGATTCTATTTATTAATAATATAGGTATTAAGGGACTAAAGACTAAGTATAGAGGGAAAGAGGTTACCCTAGGCGTTAAGCGTTTTATTTTAGAATATATATAGAATTTAGATCGTATACTTTTAGATATTAAAAGAGCTAGAGTAAAGATCTCTAGTAAGAAGTTATAGTTCTATATATCTAGATTAAAGGTTATCGACTATATCTATAATAAGTACGGCCGATATCTAGATAGTAAGAAGATTAAGAAGATCGTAAATTAGCTAGTATACTAAAGTACGATAGAGTTAAAAGAATTCTTAGGAATTTACGTCTATTATAGGATTTAGATTTATAAGTTTGTATAATATACGACTTCCTTTTATCGGTTATTAAAGAAGGGAGCGGTCTAGTCGTAGTCTAAAGAATACGAAGTAGCTATAAATAACTTAAAAGAAGCTTTAATAATCGCTCCCGTACTCGTTAGTCTTAACTATAGCGAAGATACTAGAGTTATTATCCTTACTTTTAATAGTAGTCTTACCGGGTAGGGTATAGTACTAATATAAGTTAAAAAGGAAACGAAACGAAGATACCCGTTAAGGTATAAGAGTAGACTATAGTTAAAGGCGGAAGCGGAATATAATACTAGGAAATAAGAATACTATTTACTATTAAAGGCCTTAAAGAAGTTTAAATACTAGCTTTATAGTATTTTATTTATAGTAGAAACTAATACTTTAATATTAGCTATATAGCTTAATAGATTAGTAATAGATTTGCCTAGAGCGCTCGTAACTTAATAGCTAGCTTAGATTCGCCTTTTTAACTTTAAAGTTAGATATATTCCTAGTTCTCGAAACCTAGTTACGGATACGCTCTCTCGTAGGCCGGTAACTATAGAAAATATTACTAAAATAGAGAGAGAGGAGAATATTAACGATTAGGTTATAGGATAACTTACTACCGTAAGGTTAATGCTAGTTTAATTTAATAAGGGCGTCGAAATAGAGGATAGGGGTAAGGATACTAAATATATTACTTAGTAAGATAAAGAGGTAGAATTCTATAAGGAGGAATATTTAGATAATTTAATCTAAATTATAAAGGTACTAACTAGTAGGCTCGTTCGCCTTATAGATATATCCCCTACTAGATATCGTAAGCTTCGAAAGAGAGTATTAAAGTTCGTAGTTCGGAATAGCTACTTATTTTAAAGGCTAGATAAAGCGAACCTAGCTCGAAGAGTAATTAATAGTAAGGAGAGGAGGACTAAGATCCTTAAGGAGTTATATAATAATAGTAGATATAAAGGCCGTAAAAGTCTTTACCGTAGAGTCTTAGACCGCTACTTTTAGGAAGGAATCTAGGAATTAGTAAAATAGTATATTAAGACTTATCTAGAGTACTAATTCCGAAGTTTAGCTAAAATATATAAAGAGATATTTTCGACTTAGATTAATAAGCGCTAGGAAAAGGTTTATATTAATATAATATATATACTATAGTTAGTAGGAAAGTATTTCCTAATATAAGCGAGAAGTAACTTCTCCGGATAGGTAGAGTATTAAGGTATTACTAAAAATAATAGCGAGATAGTAGCTAGGTTCCTTTAGGAGGAAGTAATTTATAAATATAGGATCTTTAGAAAGCTAGTAATAGATAGCGGACCGGAGAATAAGGTATTAACTAAGGCTTTAGTAGAGAAGTATAATATCTAAAGAGTAGTTATTTTCGTATACTACCCTTAAGCGAATAGGATTATAGAGGCCGGTTATCGACCGATTAAAGATATACTAGTAAAGATAAGTAGAAGCCCTAGTAATTATAATTAGATAAAATATTTATATACTATCCTATAGGCGGACTATATAACTATATAGAGTAGTACGGGAATAATACCTTACGAAATTAAATTTCTTAATCGGCTAATCTTACTAATTAAATTATAGTACTCGACTTAAAGTATAATAAACTAGAATAATATAAGAAGTACTAAAGACTTATTAGCTATAAGAGCTAGAGTATTAGAGTTACGTAATAAAGATTTAGAAGAAGTAAAATTATATCTATAGAGGATAAGAGAAAAGAGTAAGGAAGTATTTAATTAAAGAAATTAAATTCGAACTAAACCTTTAGAAGTTAGGATATTAGTTCTACTATATAATATCTTTAAGAATATAGATATATTAAGCTCGAATAAGTTATTCTTCCGCTAGAATAGCCTATACCGTATTATTAATACTATACCTAAGAAAGGAATATATATACTTTCGGAACTTAACGGGTCTATTCTACGCGGAACCTTTACTAGTAACCGTCTTAAATAGTTCTTTACGAGAGAGCCCGAAGGGGGTATAGCGGTTTAACGTCGCCTATACGGAGACGAAACTAAGGATAGGGATAACCCTATAGAGGATACCGAAGCTACCGCGCTAGGTCTAGAAGAAGAAGAAGAGGAAGGAGAAGAAGAAGAAGGAGAAGAAGAGAGAGAAGAGGAAGATAAAGTAGCGGAGCGAAGTAACGGTTAGTTCTTACCGGAGATAAGACGTTAACCTAAGGTAACGGTAGAGATTCTATCTATAAGGTATAAGATATCTCGAGCTACTTAGAACTTTATAAGAGGGAAACTAGGGAGGAGGAGATAAAGTCTAGAAAGAAGTAGTCGAGGAGGTTAATAAAGTTAATATACCTTTATATTTCCTTTTATACTTATTTTTTCTTGCGTTTATTTTAGATTTCCTATCTCTTAACTCGTACTCTAACTACTTATTAATTAAGTAGGGAGGTAAGTCTCGAGAGTACCTTTATTTATTTATTTTTATTTATAAAGTTAAAGTTAATGAAAGGAGAGGTCGTTACTAATTTAGATTAAAGAAGTATAGTTCGGTTAATAGTCGAAATAAGTAATAGAAATTATAGGTCCTATAAAGGCTTAGTAACTATATAGAATCTATATAGTTATATACTAGTTATATAATATTAAAATAGTAATTAAGGTTTTAAAAGCCTACTATAACGATAACCTTACTAGCGTAATATACGACTTAAGGTAAATCTTAACGAATCTACTAGCTAAGAATAAAAGATTAAGAAGAGAAGAGTAGAAGATTAAGAGAATTAGTAATCTATTAGGCTAATCGGAGGAGAAAGCGGTTAATAATAAAGAGTAGAAGTCTCTATATTAGAATAAAAGCGTTTTAGGATAATAAAGAAGATAAATCTAAGATATTAAGGAGTAGTAGGTATATAAAAATAAAGGAAGAGGATTCGTCTATATAAGACCTCTTCTCCCTCCTATCTTTTATCGCTTAAACTATCCTTAGAGCCCTAGTCTTAAGATAACTATACGAGTCTTACCCTTCTCTTCTTCCCTTATAAGATTCTTAACTTCTTATTTTAACTCGCTCCGTCTTTATTTTTTTCCTTTCTTATTAGTTAAGAAGTTTTTCTCTTCTATTTATTCCCCCTTATTATAAATTTATTTCCCTTTATTACTTTAGTCTTTAGGTCTCGGTTAATAAGATATTATAACCGCCCGAGACTCCTTCTAAAAGACTTAGAAGAGGCGAATAGTTACCCGTACCTCCTTTAACTTATCCTTTCTCTAATTTTAATATTAGACCTTACTAGCCTATTACTAACCTAAGCTAGAATTCCGCCCTTATACTATACTACTAAGAAAGCTAGAACTCTCTTACTATTAATATAGCTAACCCTTTCTCTAGAGGTTTAATAGTCGATATTCGAACTACCTTATTAAACATTAATCTAAATAATAATTAGATTATAGAAAATATTATTCTTAGTTTTAAGCGTAGTATTAAAACTATAACTAAAGATATTTAAGATTCCTATTTAATACTCGTAGAAATAGAAAAGGATATCTTAGGCTTAAAGAGAGTTATAGAAAAGGGAAGACTCTAAGGATAATTAAATACGGTAAAAAGGACTATAAAGGCTACTAAAGATAGAGCTTAGGAATATACCCTAGCCTATATAAAGCTATTAATACCGTAGTTTAATAATAAGGGAAAGCTAATAGGACCTACCTTCTATAGTTAGAAATTCCTTTACGAACTTCTTCTTCTATTATACGAAAAAGAGATTAGGACGATTAGAGTATTAAGATTAGTATATAAGAGCGATAAGTATAATTCTCTACCGGTAATTTAGTTCCTAAGAGAGCTTTCTAGATAGAGGATCTATCGAATAGCTAGAATTATCCTAAAGAAAGATAAGCTACTAGTCGAGAACTTTTAAGTTAGAGATATTTAATTAATTTATAATTAAGATAACCGGTTACTCTAGGACTTATCTAGATATCTAGAGTTTTATAGTATTATAAGTCGTTTTAACTTCTAATAAGTCGAGGGAGTCTAGTTCCGAAATAGAATTAGGCTACCTAAACTCTTCGAGATCGTAAGGAATAATAAAGGATTAGCTCCTCCTATAGTAGGAATATAAAGTCTACCTCTCTACTAGCCTAATTAATAAAGAGTCTAAACCGTTCCTCCGAGCCCGGCGCCTTAGCCTAGACTTTAAGGCTTCTAGACTTTAGTTTAATTAAGGGTATAGCCTTAGTAATTAGCTTAAGACTTATAGGGTTTTAGTTATATAAATTTGTATATAGTACGAACCTTATCTCTTAATTTAATCGAGTAATCTAGAAGTACTTTAGTTAAATAAGCTTCTTAAGATCTTCTACGACTTACTATAGAATTATATAACTAGCTAAATATTACGGTCTCTTAGAAGAAGATCCTATAGAGTTCGTTAATATAAAGTATCTCCGAAGAAATAGAGAAAGAGAGGATTATAAAAAGTATTAAGAAGGATAAATAGAATAAAGTTAGTAATAAAGATCTAGGCTAGGTAATATATAGAAAGCGACGAATAAATCCCGATAAGGTATATTACCTAACGGTAAGTATAGCGTTAAAATAGCTAAAACCCTAGAACCCTAGGTCGGTACCGGCTATTCTATAGAGATAAAAGAGAGGGCCGACCCCTAGTATACTTAAGGGAGCGAGTCCTAAGAGACTAGACGTTAGTAATACTCCGTTAATACGGTAAATTAATTCGGTAATAGTAAGAATAATATTAACCCGTCCGGTTAGTATACTTACGAAGGGATTTAAAGGAGCGCCGGAAACTTACTATTATCCTATATTAAATCCTATAGAACTCTAGTCTTTTATTTAAGAGTTATATAATAAGTAGGTACGGTATAAAATCTTTAAGACTAAGACTACTTATAAGCCTATTAATTTTATAACCTACGAGATATTAAAGTTTAAAAGATTTAGGATTAGACCTATTATCGAAGCCTTTAAAGAACTAGTCGATTTTATACCTAATAATTATACTACTAGCTATATCCGGTTCGCTCTTACGGCTATTTAAGTAGCGGAGAATATTAAGAAATCTTTAGTTAGGCCTAATATAATAATAACTCTTATTCGTTCCGCTCTTAATTAGTAGGAATAGGCATTCTAAAATAAACTAGTCTTAATTAGGGATAGTAATCTAGCCGAGAGAGGATATTAATTAATATATTAAGATACTAAGAGATATCTTATTAAGAAGGGAAGTAATATTCGAAATAGTTTATTAGGAGAGGATTTTATCTTTAGAGCGATTAGAGTAATTCGAGAATATTATAAGAAAGCTAGATTCTTTATAGTAATCCTTCCGAATAAATGGACTACCTTTCGATACTCTTAAGGCTTTAAAGAGCTACCTAGCTAGACGAACGGGCCTAGAGCTAACTATAAATTCGTCCTAGTTAATAATAACGACTACTAGACTTTACTCTATACGAATATAGTTAAGAAGTACTATATCTATCTCGACTCTTTCGTATCTATCGAAGATAAAGTAGCGGGTAAGAGTATTAACTTAAACTTACTTAAGTTATTAATATTTAAGGAACTAAAAGTAGAGGTAAAATAGGTAGAGGTATATTCTAATTAATAGGAGAATCTTATTAACTATAGAGTTTAGGTAATTAAGAACTTTTATACTTTGCGGGCTCGAGAATTAAAGGGAGTTAAGGAAGTAGAGGTTAGCGCTAGTACTTATTTAAAGATTATAAACGAGATTATTAATTATATTTACTAGGGCTAGGCCCTTTAGGAAAAGACCTAAGGTAGTTCCTTATAGGATATAGACTAGACTTAAGCGAGTAGGAGTCTACTTAGAGAATTTCTTTCTTTAGTTATTCCGGGCTTTAAGAGCTTAGTACTTAGGTATTTTATAAATTATTTAAGTTAGGAGGTCTTCCGATAAAATAGAGATAGTACTTTTATCTCGGACGAGGTCGTCCTTAATAATTAAGTAGGGAGGTATATATCGGGGTATTGTACGTAGGATTCTTTTTCCTAGAGTTACGTACTATATAGGTTCTATATAGGCGCTAAGCCTTAAGTAGATATAGATTTATAAAGCTCCCTAGTATAGATATAATAAGTAATAAGTAGGTTTTACTTAATAGAGGTTTACGCGATAGTAGAGGTTTAGGTTCTAGGTTCTTAGGTTTTATAGGTTTAGGATTCTTATAGGAGGATCTCTCGGTTTAGGCCGCTCGATTATATAAGTTAGGTTCGTTAGTGTTATTATTTCGCTAGTTATTAACGTCTCCTAGCTAGTATAGGACTTCCTTACACTTAGACTTCTCGAGTTCCTTCCTGCTAGACAGGCGGAGAGTACCGATCCTATTTCTCTTAGTTATACTAAAACTATAATATAAATAATTTATCTCGGTCTAAGCGTATCTCTTTTAGTACTCCGTAATTTAATATTATATTCTTATATAGTACGTATACTAGGTCCTCTACTATTAACGCCTCTTTATAGGGTATAAAGTAGGTATATTTTATAAGGATATTATTAATAACTAGAATACTATTATAGGTTACCTCTATTATTAGTTCTCTAGATTTTAGTAGTTTAACGATAAAATCTAATACTATCGTATACTATATCTCTTCTAGCGTTATAGGTATTTATAGTAATCTATATAGCCTATACCTTATATATTTTATTTTATAGTACGTATCGTAGTTCTTAACGTACTCTATTACGTCTTTCCTAAGTCCTTTCTAGGTAAAATCCCTTATAACTAACTTAATAGTCTTTTCTATTTCTAGGTATCTAGCCGTCTTATTATTATACCTTATTCTAATAACCTCTTATCTCTATTCTTAGGTTAGCTCGACGTCTATCGTTATAAGTTATTATACTTATAGTTTAATATAGGATAATAACTTATTATTATTTATCCTTAGTATCGCTACTAGTTTAGGTTATATATCTTTTATATAGTCCGTCCTTTAGCTAAGTACGTCCGCGACCGTATTCTCTTTTCCTCGTACGTAGTATATCTTAAAGTCGTATAGTACTAGTATCTTAGCCTATTATACCTATCTCCTATTTAGTTATTTTATCGTTATCTAGTAAAGAAGGTTCTTATAGTCCGTATATACCTATACCTAATATTTTATACCCTCGAGATATACTCTCTATTCCCTAAGTACCTCGACTACTACGAGTAATTCCTTATTATAGATATTATAGTTTAACTCCGGTAGAGTTATCTTCCTAGAATAGTATACTATCGTTCGAATTCTCCTATTATAATATATAATTAGGGCTTACTAGAAGTCTTAGCACAGAAACGCTGTCGTTTCTATACTAAGCCTTTTGTCTATACTAGAAGATCGGTAGGAGTTAAATAAGGAGAGGAAGGAGGTAACGAAGATAGATAGTAACAGAGATATTAGCTCCTATCGATAAGTTTCGTTCCCTATTCTCGTTTTGCCTAGTTTACTTAGTTACTATAATTACTAAATAACCTAGTTAAATAGTTTCGGTAATCCTTAAGACTTAAGTTATTTAGTTAGTTAGTTCTTACGATATTAAGGTCCTACCGACTAGTTTATTTAATACTACCTCTAGATATCCTCCCTACTTAATAGGTCCTAGGTACCGACTTAGTTATCGCTAGTTATATTAGTGCCTCCTAGCGGAGTCGAATCGACGACCTTAGTATTACTACTTAGTTATTACGCTCCCTAAGTAATTTTATCTTAAGAAGGGAAGGGTTAGGCGTATAGAGAGTAAATTAGTAAAGAGTAGGTAAGTTAGACCTTTAATAACTAATTTAGAATAGGTTAATAAGTATTTATCGGGCGGCGATAATATTTATCCCTAAAAAGCTATCGCGAACTTTAAAATTATTACCTCGGAAAGGGATTCTAGGCCTTACCCGCTTAGGGGTAAGACTTTAGTAAGATAAGGGGTACCTAATCGGAAACCGCAGATATAGTTTTAGCCTCCTAGAAGAAGGGGTACTCTAGATTTTTATTAGCGAAGGGCCGAGAAGGTAGTAGTTACCCTCTAGAATAGAAATATAATCCTCTAGAACCTTAAAAGTAACGAAATAAGGAAGGATCGGTAAAGAGAAAGAAATAACGTAAAAAATCGTCGCGAATAGAAAGAAAAAAGGTCTAAGGATAAGTAATTAATAACTAGAACGACCTCGAAAAGTTAGAAAATACCTAAAAATATCTTATTAGCTTTATAATTATTTTATTACTATTATACGTTACCTTATTAGGACTTCTTAAATACCTAAGAGAGGTAGAGAAGACCTTAAAGCTTACTTTAATCGACCGAAGGAAATTATTTATTATCGTCTTTTCGCCTATTATAATAATATCGTTAGAGGGATTATTCTAAGGATCGGCTATTTTACCTATTAGCGCCTCTTTAAGTAGTATAGGTAAGATCTTAAAGGAATATCGAAATATTCGGTATAAAGTAATACCGGCTACTATATTAGATTCTTATACGGTAAGGGTAATACCCTAGGGTTCGACGAAAGAAAGTAGCTATTTATACTTCGATAGTAAAAATATTACCGACTTTCTAAGTACTTTTAGCAAAATATATAAGGAGTATAGGGTAGCGGATAAAGCGAAAATATCTAGGGTAGTTAGATTCTATTCCCCGAAGATAGGTAAGTATTTAAGATATATAGAAGAATATTAATTAAAAGACTAGAGTAAAATAGAGAAAATAATAAAAAAGAAATAGAAATATATAGATAAAGATTACTAGATAAAAATACTAGGATTCCTTTAAGCTATAGCGGATAAGGAGCGGTAAGTAAGTAATAATATTCGATCTTATAGCCGATAATTTATAATAGCCGCTAAACTAATAATATTAGGCTAGAAGATTACTCCTTATATTACTAGTTCGCTATACTTATTAGGTCTTCCTAGGATAATAAGAGAAAAGACGATAAAGGACCTTAAGATAGATATAGATAAGCTAGAAGGATTTAACTTTATAAAGATTAGTAGTAAAGTAATAGAGGTCTAGGAGGCGTTAGAGGAAGTAAGCGAATTAGGAATAGCGATAAGGACGAATAATAAAGAATATACCGAGGAGATAGTAAAGGCTATACCTAATCGCCCGAAAAGAGATAAAATAACCGGAGAGAGTATACGTATTAAGGGAGAGAGTAAAGAATTAAAAAGGAAAACGATAGGAGGTAATTTAGTTCGGATTATTTCTACTTTATAAGTACCGTTAAAACCTAAATATAAGAACGAACTAGTATAGGTAATATAAAAATAATTAATTTTACTAATTTAAGTTAAACTTAAAGTTATATAAGCGAGAATTAATAGCCTTAGTTAAGTATAGAGAGTACTCGTCGTAATAAATTCCTAATTTACGAGATAAAGATTAGCCTATTAGAGAGATCGATAGGCGAACTAGACTAGTAAAATATTATATTTCTTCTATAGAGAAGAATATTACTATACGAATTATAAGATAATAAAGGAAATAATTACTAAAGGGAAAATCTATAAGAATAATAAAGGTAAACTTTACTTAGGCTAGAAAAGTAAAGGTACTTATATTATTCGGTTCCCGCCTCCTAGTTAAGAGCTAAACCTTTATTATTTAGAAAGGCTATTAGTAAGTAAAATATTAATAAGTCGCGTAAATACGGTTTCCTCTATTCGGCTAGGGATATATAGTAATAGAGGAGTTATTAATAAGGATACTAATAAGGAATATAAGGAAGAAATAGTAGGTATTACGGCGGCGAGGGCTAATCTAAGATCGAAGGCTAAAGACTCGAAAGCGAGTTATAGGTTAAGAGGAATTTCTAAAGTATTAAAGAGTAGGTAGAAAGATAAGTCTTAACTCCTAACTATAAAGTCTTTAAGGGAAGAAAATTATACTTAAATATTAGAAGCTAAAAAATAGAGGTTAGAATAGGCTAAACTAGTAGTAAAAGAGAGGCCGTAACCTCTAGAAGTCCTAGAAACTCGGAGTTAGACTAAGGAAGGAAATTTTAAAATAGGTAAAGTACCTATAACTACGAGGAAAGTTCGTCTAATACCTAATCCGAGACTTAGAAAAGAAAGACTAAATAAAGTCTTAGGGCGTATAGAAGGTCCTAAAAAGCTTACCGAATTAATCTTAAATTAAAAAGTAGAGGGCTTAATAGTTAAAGGTTTACTATCGGCTTCTAGTAAGTTACGTCGCTTTATTTTTACTAGAAAGAATTAAGAGTATAATAAGATAGCTAAAGGAGTTACTACTAAAATAAGGTTAAATTTAGTGTAACTTAATAGAGAAGGAGAGGAAAAGAAGTATAGGCTAAAGAAGATATTAGCTTACCCTCTACTTCTAATCTAGATAAGGATTAGAGAGATATAAGCTCTTTTAGACTATAGTACCGAAGTTAATATTATATCGTAAGAACTTATATAAAAGCTAGGACTATTAATATTAAAAGCTAATCCCTATATAATTATAATTAGATTTAATAGGATTATATATTAATTTACTAGAACTATACCTAAACTAACTATAACTATTAGAGGAGTTAATATTAAAATTTATACCTTTATTATTAATATACCTAACTCTAGCTATTCTTTAATCCTTAGAAATCCGTTTATCGATACAGTATAAATAGAGTTATACTATAACGGGAAAGGGAGCTATATTATTTCCCTTATAAGCTCGACGAGTAGGAAAAGAGTATTTATACTATTAATCCCTCTTAATAAAGGGGAAAGTTGGCGGATTTAGATATTAGCTTTTAGGAGAAGAGATAGTATAAGAAACTAGGTCGCGAACAAAATAAAGAAGGGTCTTAGTTTACGTAATTAAGAGGCCGTTATATTTTATAGGCGATAGAAAGAGTAGTAAGAGAAAGGAGGAGTAGAGGATTAAGAAGGGAAAGGGATAGATTAGAGCGAGACTAGTTTATAGAAAATAGACTAAGGGACCTATAAAAGCTTAGTATAGAAACGGACTATTTCTATACTAAGACTTTAAGTAAACTAGAATAGAAAGAGATAAGGACTAAGATCGAAGATCGATAGGCTTATAAGAGAATAGAAGATAAATTAAATTATTAAGAGAAGAATAAAGTAAAAGAACTTTTAAGAGCTAGAGTACCTAAAGGGTATTTTAAGGTAAGACCGAGTAGTAAGGCGGAATTTTAGAAGACTTCGAGAAAAGTTAATATATTAAGCTTAAAGTAAGATTTAGCTATAGAAAAAGAGAGTAGGAAATAGAGAAGAGATACCTATAAGATATATATTAATACATTATATAAGCGGAAAGGTATAAAGATACTACCTTAGAATCCTTCTAAGAATAATAGTAGTAATCTAGATAGAGAATTAGGCTAGAGGGAAAAGGTAATTACTCGTAAAAAGAAGGCTCTAGCGTTCTTTTTCCTAAAATATAAGTATAATTAATAGCTACTACCTTAGCTTTATATAGTAGTAAGGGGCTATTAGTTAAAGCCTAAAAGGATAGAGAGATACCTAATTAGGGATTCCTTAATACTAAATAAGAAGGATATCCTATTAGAAGTTTTATATAACTATAAGCTAGTATTATTATAAACCTTTAAAGAGATAGGGAGAATAAGGACGAAAATTACTCCTCCTTATATAATTAGAATAGTTCCTTATAAAGCCTAGTAGGCGAAGAACTTTTATATTCCGAAGGTAATTAAACCGGAGGTAATTAAAATAGTAGAGAGCCGTTTAAAAAAGAATATTTTAGAATATAGATATAGACTATATAGGAATATATATTTCCTAGTTAAAAAGAAAAATAGGTAATATCGGCTCGTTATTACTATAATATTAATAAATCGAGTAACTATTAGGGATATAAATCTACCGCCTTTGTCTAATAACTTTTCTAAGGAGTTTACGGGAATATTTATACTTTTATTAATTAATTAGTTTTTTAGGTATAATTAGTTATAACTTACTAGGTAGAGTAGGAATATAATAGTAATCTAGACGCCTTTAGGGATAATGCGTTAAATAACCCTAGTATAAGGAGCTACTAACTCGATACCGTATTTTATAAGAGTATTAAATAGGATTCTAGCTACTTAGATACCGAGAAGGGTAAAACCCTTTATTAATAATACGGGTATAAAAGGACCTAAGATAGACTATAGAAGAGAAGAAGTAGCGCTAGAAGTTCGGCGTTATATTCTCGAATATATTTAAAATTTAGATAAAGTACTAATAGATATTAAGAGGGCGGGAGCTACGATCTCGGGGAGAAATTATAGTTCTATTAGGATAGTTTAAGGATTATCGGGTATATCTATAATAAGTACGGACGGTATCCGGATAATAAAAAGGTTAAAAAGATATTATTATAGCTAGCCTACTTAAATACTACGGAATTAAAGGGTTTTCTCGGAATATATATATATTATCGAATCTAGGTTAAAAAGTTTACGTAAAAAGCTTTATTATTATATTATCTATTAAGAAAAGGAGTACCGTAGGAATAGACTAAAGATTATAACGAGACTATAGATATTATAAAGGAGGTACTAACTATAGCGCTAGCCCTAGTTAGTTTAGACTATTCGAAAGGAGTAGGAGTAGTATTTCTTAATTTTAATACGAGCCTAACTAGATAGGGCGCGTAACTAGGGTAAGTAGAGAGAGAAGGAAAGAGATAATACCTATTAAGATATAAGAGTAGCTTATAGTTAAAGGCTAAATTAGAATATAATATAGAAAAAAGGGAATATTAAGCGCTTTTAAAATCGTTAAAAAAGTTTCGCTACTAGTTATACGGAGTTTATTTTATCGTTAAAATAGATACGATAACTTTAGCTATATAGTTAAATTAATAAGTAACTAATCTACTAGGTACGTTAGTAATTTAATAGTTAGTATAGATAAGACTTTTTAATTTTAAGGTATAATACGTACTAGGAGCAAAAAACCTTATTACGGACGCTCTCTTAAAATATCCCGCTATAGAGAGAGATCTATTAGAGAGAGAAAGTAAAGAAGAGATTAATAATTAGGTAGAGGAATAGTTCTACTCGGTTAGACTTATACCGATTAGAGTAGAAGAAGAGTAAGTAGAAGAAGATAAAGAGAGAGATATACTATTTAAGGAAGAAGAATATTCTAAAGACTTAATTAAAATCGCGAAAATCCTAACTAGAGGGTTAAAAAGACTAGAGAATATATTAAGAGTAAAGTTTTCTTAATTAAGGAAGAGAGTATTAAATTATATTATATATTAGGGATATCTTTTTCGAATAGTAAATAAGACGAATCCTATAAGAAGGGTATTAGATAGGAAAGAAAGAAGGGAGGTAGTTTTAAGACTACTTTACGATAAGTTAAGATATCGAATAAAAGAATCTATCTATCGAAAGGTTATAGATCGATACTACTAGGATATAATATACGAAGATATAACGTAGTATATTAAGACCTATAAGGTATACTAATTTCGATCGAAGGCTAGAGTAAGAAAGGCTCTTTTTCTAACTTAAATAAATAAAAGATAGGCTAAAATATATATTAATATAACTTATATACCTCTATCTTAGGGAAAGCGGTTTCTAGTAGTAGTAAGAAGTAATTTTAGCGGATAGATTAAAGCTTAAGGGATTAAGGAGAATAATAGTAAATTAGTTACGAAGTTCCTTTAGGAGAATATTATTATAAGATATAGAATCTTTATAAAGATAGTAATAGATAGCGGACTAGAGAATAAGAAATTAATAGAGGAATTATTAGCGAAATATAATATTAAGAAAGTACTAATATTAGCTTATAATCCTTAAGTAAATAGAGTAGTAGAAGTAGAATATAAGCCGATTAAAAATATACTTTCGAAGATAAGTAGATTACCGAATAATAGAAACTAGATAAAATATTTATATACTATCCTATAGGCGGACCGTATAATAGTAAGGGCTAGTACTAGGATAACTCCCTATAAGGTAGAGTACCTTAATCGAGTAGTTCTATCTATTAAATTAGAATATTTAACTTAAAGTATTATACTATAGGAAGAAGTCTAGAATATAAGTAGTTTACTTACTAGTAGAGCTCGAGCCTTAGAAAGAAGAGAAGAAGATTTAGAAGAGGTAAAGTTAAGAATTCGTAGGATAAGAGAGTTAGGGAAGATATACTTTAATTAGAGGAATTAAATAAGGAGAGAACCGTTATAACTAGGAATATTAGTACTACTATATACTACTTTTACGTAGATAGATATATTAAGTTTAAAAGTACTATAGTTTCGTTAGAATAGGCCGTACCGAATTATATTAATTAATTAACTATATAGGAATTATACTTTATAGGAATTAAATAGTATAATATTAAGAGGGACTTTTACTAGTTATCGTTTAAAGCGGTTTTATCCCCGTATAGATATCTTTCTAAATACCGTTCCCGCTATTAAAGAACCCGTAGATTAATAGTATATACCTAAAGTAAGAAGATAGCCTAGAGTTACGGTTAAAGTACCGAGAATATTACTATAAAGATCGGAAGTTAAAGAAAACTAAGAAGAGATAGAATAAGTCGAAGAAGATAAAAAAGATAATAAGGAAGAATTCTAAAGAGGATAAGATTAAGAGCTAATAATCGGGAGATAGATTAAGGTATAAGATAAGGTTAGAATTAAGACTATAGGGAGATAAGAAAAGTAGGGCTATATAAAAGCTTAGTATAAAAACGAACTATTTTTATACTAAGACTTTAACTAGCGCGGTTTTATAATATAGAATAGAAATACTTATAAGTTTAAGTTAAGAGGATATTAGTAGGAAAAACCTAGGGAGAAGTAGAAGTTAGGAATAGGTTAGTACTAGAGAGAGTAGGGAATAAGAAGAAAGTTATAGTAAATAAAGTATAAAATAAAGGTAATAGTAGGAGATAACTTAGAAAAACTAAAATAGAATAGAGTAATTTTAATAAGAAAAGACTAATTAGGAAGGTTTTCGTTTCCGGGATATATAAAGAAGTAAGGAAGAACTTTAATTAAGGAGATTTAGTTAAGGTAAATAGTAACTACGAGTAATAAAGAGAGGGTTAATCTCTTAAGAGATATATAAAAGTTTTAGTCTATATAGACCTCGATCTTACCCGCTCTTAGGTTATTAACTTCTTTATCTCTTCCGATATCTTTTCCTCGTTAGGATCCTTCTTCTTCTTCTCGAAGGCTTATTATTAATATAATTATAAGTCCTAGAGGTAGTTTTAATCCTTTTCCCTTACTTTATCTAGTTAATCTTTCCTATCGCTTCTCTTCTTAAAGAGAAGACGTTAACTTATACCGTCTAGAGTCTAGAGTCTAGAGTTTTTCTTCTTCTTCCTTTTCTCCTTATTATTTTTTAGACCTAGATTTTAAGTAGTTACTTAGTTAAATAGTAGAAATATTATAGCTACCTAGAGATTCTTATAAGAATAAGAATAAGAAAGTAAAGCCTTTACTAAAGGGTTCGCTATTTAAAGCTCTAGTAACTTTATATCTTATTCGTTACTTCTCCCTATATCCTCCTTCTAAGCCGCCTATACTTAGCTATAATAGTAAAGATATTATAGTACCTATTAGAAATTATATACTTAGAATTTCGAATATATAAACCCTTAAGTTACCTTACCTAAAGACTAGGAAATCCGCTTTAATAATAGAATATCTAGAAGCTATTTACCTAGATAATTAAAGAGGCTATATCTAATTTCTTTCGGATTTTAATATTACTTAGACTTTATTATAATATACTATAGAAGAGGCGAGCCGTATTTTACTAGAATAGCTTAGTATTAGGCTACTTCTTAAGAGTAATATTTTAATAGACTTAAAAAAGAAGATTATATAATAGGCTAAGAATACTAGAGATCGGAGAATAAGATTAAAGAAAGTATATAATAACTTATAGAAAGGAGAATATATTAACGATAATACTAAGGCTACTAGCTTTTATAATCGAGAATTCGTCGATAACTTAATTATTCCCTTATATAAAGACGGCTATATTATTTTAGTTACGATTCGAGAAATACTAGAATAGCTTTCTAGTTATACCCCGCTTTATTTACTTCGAGAAGCTAGCTACTAGTACGTCTATAGGTTAGCTAATTTAGGTAGGATTAAAATATTAAAAGAACTTAGACTTTAAGTTATTAACTTTAAAGAAGTTAGTAGAAGATAGATAGATATAGCTAGGAGTAATTTTACTTAATATAAAGAGTTTTTATTAGTAGTAAAATATTATTAGTTAATCTAGGTTAAGGGAATTTAGCTTAATTATAGATAAGTACTATATAACTTTATAAATATTATTAAGTTAGAAGGGAAGTTTAGAATAGCGGTAGTAGCGCCTAGCTATACTAAGAAGTAAGCTATAAAAGGAAAATAAATTATTAAGGTTAAAGAGGAACTAGATCTTCCGAGAAGGTCGACTCGCTAAAAGAAGCTACTTAAAATTAAGGCTAGTAACTTTAATAAGTATATTAATAATAATATAGGCTTAAATAATAGTACAGGAATATAGCCCTTACCTCGGCTAAACTTACTAGTATCTTAGCCTATTTCGATTCTAGTTTTATAATAAGAACTAGTTATTCTAGTTCCTTAGCCGGTCGTTTTCCTTAATTATAGGCCTAAGTAAAAGCCTATAACTCTAGATAATATTTAATTTAAGAATCGAGAAGAAGTATAAAAAGATATTCTTAAAGCTCTTAGCGAAATAGATTAAAGAAAGATTCGAGAATTAAGCGACGATAGCTTATTATCTTTAGTACCTATACCTATACCTCGTCGTAAGTTTTCCCTAGCTACTAAGTTTAGGGTCTCGATACTAATCTCTACTAGAAGAATAATACTAAATAGAGAAGGGTCGCCTTAGGTTATACCTAATTCTTTAAAGAGGTTTTTTTATAAGAGGGTACCGAGTATAGCTTCTTCTATTATTTCTATAAGAAATATTTATATAGTAAAGAAAATAAAGGATAGAACTAGGCCGGTAGAGGCTTAGTTAGTATAAGAGAGAGTTAAGTAAAGTCCTCTTACCTTACCTACTAGAGTTAAACTTAATCTCTTACTTAATAATATTAGCTACTATAACCCCATTAAGAATCCTACCTAGGCGGAAAGTATAGCTTAGACAATAATTATATCGAAATATAAGGCTCTAACGAATAACTAAGAGCCTAAGCTATATACCTTTTATTTTATAATAACCCGAACCGATAATACTATTCTTCTAGTATAGGTATTTATAAAGATTACCGAGAGTATTCCTTAGTTATATACGGCTAGATATTTAAGGATTACCTAAGCTTATAGGGAAGAAGTAAGTAAAATTATTAATACTATTAATTTATAGGATATCGGACTCGTAGTCTTAGAGGAAGTATTAAAGTATTAGTACTAGTATTTTAAAAATAAAGATATCTTAGTTTAATAAGGAGTAGTAGCCATTAGAGGATATAGTCTAAAATATAAAGATCTTTTAACTCTTCGATATAGACCTTAGGAATAGGGATAGGTAGTATTAGGCTAGTTATCTAGAGAGGTTATCTTCTATATAATTAGAGCGATTAGGGGATTAGTTCTAAATAATAATTTAAGGGTTATTAACCCGGTAGAGTTTATAGTAATAAGAGATATAATAAACAAAACCTTCCCTTATATATAGAATATTTATAATAAGGACGAGATTCGGATTATATCTATATATTCTCTAGGATATTAGTTTCTTATTATTATTAAACTAAGACTTAAGAGATATATTATTCTTAATTCTAGGGTTAATAGGCCTAATAAAGATATTAGCCTAAAAAATATAAGGAGGCTAATTAGTAGTACTTAGGATACGGACTTTATAAGGGCTCGAGTTTAATCGAATTAGTAATAGAATCTTATAGACTATAGACTTTAGGTTATCGAAAACTTTCGTATATATTATAGGAATAAGTAACCTTATATAGTTTAAGTTAATCCTTATTATAGAGTAAGGGTAGTATATAAAATAGTAAAATATACTTTAAAATTATAGCGGTTACTAGAAGGAGTCTTAATTATTAGAGAGATAGTAGACGAGTAGAGACGAGAGATAAGTAAGGAGATTATTCCGGAGGAAGTACTATATATTACGTAAGGAAGCCGTAAATTATAGGGACGACTTAGTTAAGGGAATAGCTAGGACTTAAGCTAGTTATTAAAATAATAATAAGCTATACTTTCTTTTTTTTCTTATTATTACTATCGTTGCGGACGAGGTCGTCTTCGCTAATAATTAGGGAGGGATATAATATATAATTAGGGCTTACTAGAAGTCTTAGTATAGAAACGCTATTATTTCTATACTAAGCCTTTTATCTATACTAGAAGATTAGTAGGAGTTAAATAAGGAGAGGAAGGAGGTAACGAAGATAGATAGTAATAGAGATATTAGCTCCTATCGATAAGTTTCGTTCCCTATTCTCGTTTTGCCTAGTTTACTTAGTTACTATAATTACTAAATAACCTAGTTAAATAGTTTCGGTAATCCTTAAGACTTAAGTTATTTAGTTAGTTAGTTCTTGCGATATTAAGGTCCTGCCGACTAGTTTACCTAATACTACCCCTAGATATCCTCCCTACTTAATAGGTCCTAGGTACCGACTTAGTTATCGCTAGTTATACTATTAGGGTATTTTTACGTAAGGCGAGCCCCGATAGCGCCGTTCGATATATCTATTTCTATCTCCGATAGTAGTTTCGGGTTATATATTATAAGTACTAGTATAGTCGTTATAGCTAATTTAAGTTTCTTAAACGCCTCTCTATACTTATTTATAAATCTTATTTATTATCCCTTACGATTCTCTTTCTTTATAAGGTTAGTAAGTAGTATCGTTATCTTAGAGAAGTCTTTAATAAACTTACGGATATAGTTTATAAGTCTAATAAAGGCTTATATCTCCGTAACGGTAGTTAGTTTTAGCTACTCTTATATTAGCTTTATTTTATTAGGATCTACCTTAATTCTATTACTAGAAATAATATAATTAAGGAACTTAATTCGTTATTAATAAAACTTATACTTACTAAGCTTTAAAGGAAGTTCCTTTTCTTTAAGTTTTACTAATATTTTACGTACGTACTAAATATACTCTTCGTACGTTTTCGAGAATATTAGTATATCGTCGAGATACGCTATTATAAAGTCGTCTAGATATTCTCGTATCGTATTATTAATAAGTTCCTAAAAAGTTACTAGAGTATTAGTTAATCTAAATAGTATAACTAAGTACTCGAATAGTTCGAATTATATCTTAAAGGCCGTATATTTCTCGTAATCTAGCTTTATCCGTACTCGATAATAGGCGTCTCGTATATTAAGTACTATAAAGTACCTTATACCTAATAATCTATTCTATAGTTTATCGATATATAGTAGAGGATACTAATTCTTAATTATCCTAGAGTTTAATAGTCTAAAGTTAATATATACTCGAAGCCCTCTATCCTTTTTCTTTATAAATACTACCCCGTAAGCGGTATTAGACTTTAATAGCTTAATAAAACTCTTCCTTAGGTACTTCTATATATAATCTTATAGGTAGTTCTCCTTCGCCTTTAAGAACCTAGATAAGTAGCCCGAGTAATTCGGCTCTAATTCTAGTATAAGTATAATCTCGTAGTCCTATAGTTTATATTCTAGTAACGCTACTTTACTCTCTTTCTTTATAAAGAGATTAGTAAAGTCCTTATATTCTAGTAGAATCGTCTATTTTATATAGGTAATAGTAGTATACTAAGGGCGGACCTAGACCCTATATATCTACTCCGTCTCCCTACCCCCTTTTCTATAACTATAATTTAAAAAGGTAATACTATATTATTTCTAATCGATTTTTAGGTTATACTCTCTTAACTATTTTATTCCTAGGATAAGGTTAAACTTAATTAGCGAGATATCTAGTATAACTTCTTTCTAGTATCTTTCTATTTCTATAGGTATTTATTATATCTCTTTTCGTATTTATCTATCGTTATATTTTATTAGTTTCCTATTAGCTATATTAAGTTAGTATAGATCTTTCTTATTCTATTAGTATTCTCTAAATTATTCCGCTATATGTATTAATATATAATTCTAATTAGCTCCCGAGTCTATTATAGTATTAGCCTCCTTACCGCCGATAATAGTCTTAAAGACTAGCGATCTTAGTTATATCGTATCTATTACTAATAAGCTATTTCGTACTCTTTTCTTTCGTCGAGTAGGCCTTTACCTAATAAGGGCTACTTCTATTCGTTTTTTAGTACGTCTCTTATTATTAGACTAGTTTTTCTAAAAACTATAAGGGCGATCGGATTCGGTATTTCGATAGGGAAACTATCTAGAGGTTCCTTATATAAGTAAATATAATCTATATAGTCGTAGTTATCGTTCTTATAGAACGGTATTCTAACTAGTATTTCGATTATCTTCCGTTCTACCCTAGGGTTAAATACTAAATATAAGTATTATATTTCTAGGTAATTATCTCTTATATAGAGCTTATAGTTCTAGTAGTAGATTCGTATAGAGATTATAACTCGCGATATCTTATTAACGACGAACTTAATCTCCTCTTTTAGATCTTCCTTATCTTCGACTATCTTTATCTATCTATCGTAGAGTATAGGTCTCTATTATTCTATTAGTATAAGGTCTTAGACCCTATCCTATTTACTATCGTTATTATTAAAGTCTAGGGCCTTAACGAACTCTCGTTTAGTTAGTAGTTTATCGCTAATAGTTTCTAAGTAATAAGTCCTTTATCTAATTATATTATATATATATTTAAGGCTCCTATCTTCGTAAGTACCTTTCGTATACTTATCGAGTCTAATTATTCTATAGGTATAGTTTAGCTATAAATTAATAGTTAGATTAAAGTATATCTCCTTAGTATCTATATCTTCTTAATAGAAGTAAGTCTAAATATATAACGTATTATTAGTCTCCTTATATACTTAATAGTATACTTTAATCTCTTCTTTATCTATAGAGTTTCCCTCCGTAATAGGTATCTCTATTTAGCTTCTATCTATTAGGTATATATATAGTAGTTCTTTAGGATAATTATAATACCTCTAGAAAGTTATCTCTCGTTCCTCCTATTAGTATTATCCTTATCTCGGGTTATATTCGTAGTACGTTTATAAGTAGAAATACGGAATTTAATAGTAGGTTTATTTCTAGAAGCGCGTTACTACTCTTATATAAGTATTTCCTACTTCTAGGATCGTATATCCCTTTTTTAGGAATAGTGCTTCGGTACTATCCTCTCATTTTACGTTATAAGTATATAGTAGTAGGTCCTCGTACTCCTAGTATCTTACTAGTATAACTATTCTCGTTCTACTTTATTCTTCTCCGTAGGGGTTAAAGAGTATATAGTTACCTTTATACTCCTCCTTCTCTAGTTTTTGTCCTAGAATCTCGACCTAGTACTTTATTTATATTATTATTATATTACCTATATAGTATACGATATAGTATTTATCTATATACGGTATCTCTTTTACTTCTATAACTAGGACGTCGTTAAGCGCGTATTCCGTACTAGATTTCGAGTCTAAATCTAGGGTCTATATCTTTTCTTTTAGGCCTCGTCTCTTATTTCGTCGCCTCCTCGATTACTACGGGAACTATTCCGAGCCGTCCTTTTCGCTATAGTATATACGATAATTATCGTTATAGTATACGGTCTATAAAAGTAGTCTATAAGTATATTCTTCTTTAGTTATCTCCTATAGTATAGAATTATAAGCGTTCTCCTAGTTACTCTAAGTTCTTTCTAACTCCTTCTATACTTTCTCTCCTTAGCTAGTATTCCTATCTTCCTAAGGGCTAGAGAGTTCTTTCTTTATTAAAGTATTGGCCTTTTTTCCTTTAATACCCGCTATTTATTCTATTATATATAGTCCTTAAGCCTTTATACTATAGTCTCTTACTCTATATTCGGAATTTTCGTAATTATAGTATAGGTTTTCTTTCTTCCTTTATTTCTTCTTACGATTAGATAGTCCTTTATAGAAGTTACGTTATTTCCCTTTAAAAGGTTTACTATATTCTATATTATTAAGGTCTATAGGGTCGTTATAGGATTACTAGTAGTTATTTTTCTTAAAGAATCTACTCGTAACTTTCTCTTAATAGCCCTTATTTTCTAATCTTCTCTCGTATAACTAGTTATTAATCTTAATAGACTTATTTACTAGTTCCTTATATACTATTAGTCTATTAGGCCCTATCTTCCGCTTAATAGATTCCTTTAGCCCTATATAATAGGCTATTATATAAGCGTTATCGTTCTAGTCGAGCTTATTCTATAGTCTTTTAAATAGCGTATAATATTAGGCCGCGGATTAGGTTTACTTAATCTAGTAGATCCGCTAGGCCGTCGACTACTCCTCTCCTAGAGTCTCGAAGATCTATTTAATTCTATCTATAAATACTAAGAAATCGTCGAAGATATCTCGCGTTTCCTTATTACGCTCCCCCTTAGTATATATAAGGTAATCTATTATAATAGGTTTAAACTAATAAAAAGTTAAACCCCTTATATTAATTCCCGTAAGGAGGACCTTATTTACGTATATCGGGTAACGGGCCGGGTCTAATCTAAATATAGTAATTAGTTATACTATAAATATACCTAGCTTTACTCTATTCCCGTAGTAGGGTTCGATCTTAGGTATATCTTTACTACGTTCTACTACCTAACGGACTATAGGCTACCCTATAGTCGTAGCCGGTATATAAGATCGGACTAATCCGGTAGGTAATAGTAATCGTATTAGTTACTTAGAGGAAGATATCGTATTAATACTCCGTTAAGGATAGTAGTTAAAGTATTACGATTCGCTTCCGTAAGGTTATAAGTTACTAAGGTTCTCCTTAGAAGAGGGTAGTATTATAGAGTAGTCTTAAGAAGTATAATATAAATAAAGTACTAATAGCGAACTATCCTAGGTCCTAAAACGTAGGGGTAGGATAATAAACTAAGTTAACTATAGGCCGCTTCTCCTATAGGGAACGACTTCTACTATATAGTAGTAGTTATACCGTATCTTAGCTTATTATACTAATATATTATTATACTAGTATATTAATATATTACTATATCGCTAGAGCCTTATTACGTATTCTAGCCTTATCTAGTACTCTAGTATCTATACTAAGTTATCGGGCTACCTTTCTCCTCTAGCTAGTATAGTTAATTAGTAATATAAGATCCTTTATATAGGTTACTATACGGTCGACCCGTAATATCGAGGTACTTAGGGAGTAGAGAGTATACCTCGAGGGTATAAAGTACTAGGTATAAATATATATAGACTATAAGAACCTTCTTTATTAGATAATAATAAAATAACTTAATAGAAGATAGATATAATAGGCTAAGATATTAGCGCTATATAACTTTAAAATATACTATATACGAGAAAAAGAAAATATAATCGTAGACGTATTAAGTCGAAGAACCGACTATATAAAAGATATATAACCTAAGCTAATAGTAATACTAAGGGTTAATAATAACGAGTTATTATCTTATATTAAACTATAAGTATAATAACTCGCGATAATAAACGTTAAGCTAACCTAGGAATAGAAACGAGAGGTTATTAGAACGAGATATAACGATAAAATAGCTAGATATTCCGGAATAGAAAAGACTATAGAATTAGTTACGAGAGATTTTACCTAGAAAGGGCTTAGGAAAGACATAATAAACTACGTTAAGAATTATAATATATACTATAAAATAAAATATATAAGATATATATTATATAAATTACTATAGATACCCGTAATACTAGAAGAGATATAGAATATAATAGCCTTAAACTTTATTATTAAACTACTAAAATCTAAGGAACTAATAATAGGAGTAACCTATAATAGTATTCTAGTTATTAACGATATTTTTACTAAATATACTTACTTTATACTATATAAAGAAGTATCTATAGTAGAGGACCTAGTATATACGCTATATAGGAGCGTAATATCTAATTATAGAGTACTAAAAGAAATATACTTAAATTAAGATAAATTATTTATATTATAGTTCTAGTAATTACTAATAGACTTAATAAATATATATTAGAAGCTATTAATAGTATATTATTTATAGTTAGATAGATAAATAGAGAGAATGAATTAGATATTAGAATAGTACCTTAAAGTATATATTAACTAAGAATAGAATAACTAGATCTAGTTACTACTATAACTAGCGATAACTGAGTCGGTGCCTAGGACCTATCAAGCAGGGAGGACATCCAGGGGTAGTATTAGGTAAACTAGTCGGCAGGACCTTAATGTCGCAAGAACTAACTAACCAAACAACTCAAGTCTTAAGGATTACCGAAACTATTCAACTAGGTTATTTAGTAATTACAGTAATTAAGTAAACTAGGTAAAACGAGAATAGGAAACGAAACTTATCGATAGGAGCTAATATCTCTATTACTATCTATCTTCGTTACCTCCTTCCTCTCCTTATTTAACTCCTACCGATCTTCTAGTATAGATAAAAGGCTTAGTATAGAAACGATAGCGTTTCTATACTAAGACTTCTAGTAAGCCCTAATTATATATTATATCTCTCCCCGATTATTAGCGAAGACGACCTCGTCCGTAACGATAGTAATAATAAGAAAAAAAAGAAAGTATAGCTTATCGTTATTTTAATAACTAGCTTAAGTCCTAGCTATTCCCTTAACTAAGTCGTTCCTACAATTTACGGCTTCCTTACGTAATACGTAGTGCTTCCTCCGGAATAATCTCCTCACTTATCTCTCGTCTCCGCTCGTCTACTATCTCCCTAGTAATTAAGACTCCTTCTAGTAACCGCTATAATTTTAAAGTATATTTTACTATTTCGTATACTACCCTTACTCTATAATAAGGATTAACTTAAACTATATAAGGTTACTTATTCCTATAATATATACGAAAGTTTTCGATAACCTAAAGTCTATAGTCTATAAGATTCTATTACCGATTCGATTAAACTCGAGCCCTTATAAAGTCCGTATCCTAAGTACTACTAATTAGCCTCCTTATATTTTTTAGGCTAATATCTTCGTTAGGCCTATTAATCCTAGAATTAAGGATAATATATCTCTTAAGTCTTAGTTTAATAATAATAAGAAACTAATATCCTAGAGAATATATAGGCATAATCTAAATCTCGTCCTTATTATAAATATTCTATATATAAGGGAAGGTTTTGTTTATCGTATCTCTTATTACTATAAACTTTACCGGGTTAATAACCCTTAAATTATTATCTAGAACTAATCCCTTAATCGCTCTAATTATATAGAAGATAACCTCTCTAGATAACTAGCCTAATACTACCTATCCCTATTCCTAAGGTCTATATCGAAGAGTTAAAAGATCTTTATATTTTAGACTATATCCTCTAATAGCTACTACTCCTTATCGAACTAAGATATCTTTATTTTTAAAATACTAGTACTAATACTTTAATACTTCCTCTAAGACTATAAGTCCGATATTCTATAAATTAATAGTATTAATAATTTTACTTACTTCTTCCCTATAAGCCTAGGTAATCCTTAAATATCTAGCCGTATATAACTAAGGAATACTCTCGGTAATCTTTATAAATACCTATACTAGAAGAATAGTATCGTCGGTTCGGGTTATTATAAAATAAAAGGTATATAGCTTAGGCTCTTAGTTATTCGTTAGAGCCTTATATTTCGATATAATTATTATCTAAGCCGTACTTTCCGCCTAGGTAGGATTCTTAATGGGGTTATAGTAGCTAATATTATTAAGTAAGAGATTAAGTTTAACTCTAGTAGGTAAGGTAAGAGGACTTTACTTAACTCTCTCTTATACTAACTAAGCCTCTACCGGCCTAGTTCTATCCTTTATTTTCTTTACTATATAAATATTCCTTATAGAAATAATAGAAGAAGCTATACTCGGTACCCTCTTATAAAAAAACCTCTTTAAAGAATTAGGTATAACCTAAGGTAACCCTTCTCTATTTAGTATTATTCTTCTAGTAGAGATTAGTATCGAGACCCTAAACTTAGTAGCTAGGGAAAACTTACGACGAGGTATAGGTATAGGTACTAAAGATAATAAGCTGTCGTCGCTTAATTCTCGAATCTTTCTTTAATCTATTTCGCTAAGAGCTTTAAGAATATCTTTTTATACTTCTTCTCGATTCTTAAGTTAAATATTATCTAGAGTTATAGGCTTTTACTTAGGCCTATAATTAAGAGAAACGACCGGCTAAGGAACTAGAATAACTAGTTCTTATTATAAAACTAGAATCGGAATAGGCTAAGGTACTAGTAAGTTTAGCCGAGGTAAGGGCTATATCCCCGTACTATTATTTAAGCCTATATTATTATTAATATACTTATTAAAGTTACTAGCCTTAATTTTAGGTAGCTTCTTTTAGCGAGTCGACCTTCTCGGAGGATCTAGTTCCTCTTTAACCTTAATAATTTATTTTCCTTTTATAGCTTACTTCTTAGTATAGCTAGGCGCTACTACCGCTATTCTAAACTTCCCTTCCGACTTAATAATATTTATAAAGTTATATAGTACTTATTTATAATTAAGCTAAATTCCCTTAATCTAGATTAACTAATAATATTTTACTATCAATAAAAACTCTTTATATTAAGTAAAATCGCTTCTAGCTATATCTATCTATCTTCTACTAACTTCTTTAAAGTTAATAGCTTAAAGTCTAAGTTCTTTTAACGTCTTAATCCCACCTAAACTAGCTAACCTATAAACGTACTAGTAGCTAGCTTCTCGAAGTAAACGAAGCGGGGTATAACTAGAAAGCTATTCTAGTATTTCTCGAATTATAACTAAAATAATATAGCCGTCTCTATATAAGGGAATAATTAAGTTATCGACGAATTCTCGATTATAAAAGCTAGTAGCCTTAGTATTATCGTTAGTATATTCTCCTTTCTATAAGTTATTATATACTTTCTTTAATCTTATTCTCCGATCTCTAGTATTCTTAGCCTATTATATAATCTTCTTTTCTAAGTCTATTAAAATATTACTCTTAAGAAGTAGCCTAATACTAAGCTATTCTAGTAAAATACGGCTCGCCTCTTCTATAGTATATTATAATAAAGTCTAAGTAATATTAAAATTCGAAAGAAATTAGATATAGCCTCTTTAATCGTCTAGGTAAATAGCTTCTAGATATTCTATTATCGGAGCGGGTTTCCTAGTCTTTAGGTAAGGTAACTTAAGGGTTTATATATTTAAAATTCTAAGTATATAATTTCTAATAGGTACTATAATATCTTTACTATTATAGCTAAGTATAGGCGGCTTAGGAGGAGGACGTAGGGAGGGGTAACGAATAAGATACGAAGTTACTAGAGCTTTAAATAGCGAACCCTTTAGTAAAGGCTTTGCTTTCTTATTCTTATCCTTATAAGAATCTCTAGGTAGCTATAATATTTCTACTATTTAACTAAGTAACTACTTAAAATCTAGATCTAAAAAACGATAAGGAGAAAAGGAAGAAGAAGAAAAACTCTAGACTCTAGACTCTAGACTCTAGACTCTAGACTCTAGACTCTAGACGGTATAAGTTAACGTCTTCTCTTTAAGAAGAGAAGCGATAGGGAAGATTAACTAGGTAAAGTAAGGGAAAAGGATTAAAACTACCTCTAGGACTTATAATTATATTAATAATAAGCCTTCGAGAAGAAGAAGAAGGATCCTAACGAGGAAAAGGTATCGGAAGAGATAAAGAAGTTAATAACCTAAGAGCGGGTAAGATCGAGGTCTATATAGACTAAAACTTTTATATATCTCTTAAGAGATTAACCCTCTCTTTATTACTCGTAGTTACTATTTACCTTAACTAAATCTTCTTAATTAAAGTTCTTCCTTACTTCTTTATATATCCCGGAAATAGAAACCTTCCTAATTAGTCTTTTCTTATTAAAATTACTCTATTCTATTTTAGTTTTTCTAAGTTATCTCCTACTATTACCTTTATTTTATACTTTATTTACTATAACTTTCTTCTCGTTCCCTACTCTCTCTAGTACTAACCTACCCCTAACTTCTACTTCTCCCTAGGTTTTTCCTACTAATATCCTCTTAACTCGGACTTATAAGTATTTCTATTTTATATTGTAAAATCGCGCTAGTTAAAGTCTTAGTATAAAAATAGTCTATTTTCGTATTAAGCTTTTATATAGCTCTACTTTTCTTATCTCCCTATAGTCTTAATTCTAACCTTATCTTATACCTTAATCTACCTCCTTAATTATTAGCTCTTAACCTTATTCTCTTTAGAATTCTTCCTTATTATCTTCTTTATCTTCTTCGACTTATTCTATCTCTTCTTAGTTTTCTTTAACTTCCGATCTTTATAGTAATATTCTCGGTACTTTAATCGTAACTCTAGGCTACCTTCTTACTTTAGGTATATACTATTAATCTACGGGTTCTTTAATAGCGGGAACGGTATTTAGAAAGGTATCTATACGGGAATAAAACCGCTTTAAACGGTAACTAGTAAAAGTCCCTCTTAATATTATACTATCTAATTCCTACTAAATATAATTCCTACGTAGTTAGTTAATTAATATAATTCGATACGGCCTATTCTAACGAAACTATAGTACTTTTAAACTTAATATATCTATCTACACAAAAGTAGTATATAGTAGCACTAATATTCCTAGTTATAACGATTCTCTCCTTATTTAATTCCTTTAATTAAAGTACGTCTTCCCTAACTCTCTTATTCTACGAATTCTTAACTTTACCTCTTCTAAATCTTCTTCTCTTCTTTCCAAGGCTCGAGCTCTACTAGTAAGTAAACTACTTATATTCTAGACTTCTTTCTATGGTATAACACTCTAAGTTAAATATTCTAATTTAATAGGTAGAACTACTCGATTAAGGTACTCTACCTTATAGGGAGTTATCCTAGTACTAGCCCTCACTATTATACGGTCCGCCTATAGGATAGTATATAAATATTTTATCTAGTTTCCATTATTCGGCAATCTACTTATCTTCGAAAGTATATCCTTAATCGGCTTATATCCTACTTCCACTACTCTATTTACTTAAGGATTATAAGCTAATATTAGTACTTTCTTAATATTATATTTCGCTAATAATTCCTCTATTAATTTCTTGTTCTCTAGTCCGCTATCTATTACTATCTTTGTAAAGATTCCATATCTTATAATAATATCCTCCTAAAGGAACTTCGTAACTAATTTACTATTATTCTCCTTAATCCCTCGAGCTTTAATCTATCCGCTAAAATTACTTCTTACTGCTACTAGAAACCGCTTTCCCTAAGATAGAGGCATATAAGTTACATCAATATATATTTTAGCCTATCTTTTATTTATCTAAGTTAGAAAAAGAGCCTCTCTTACTCTAGCCTTCGATCGAAATTAGTATACCTTATAGGTCTTAATATACTACGTTATATCTTCGTATATTATATCCTAGTAGTATCGATCTATAACCTTTCGATAGGTAGATTCTTTTATTCGATATCCCGACTTATCGTAAAGTAGTCTTAAAACTACCTCCCTTCTTTCTTTCCTATCTAATACCCTTCTTATAGGATTCGTCTTATTTACTATTCGAAAAAGGTGTCCCCGACGTATAATATAATTTAATACTCTCTTCCTTAATTAAGAAAACTTTACTCTCGATATATTCTCCGGTCTTTTTAACCCTCTAGTTAGGATTTTCGCGATTTTAATTAAGTCTTCAGAATATTCTTCTTCCTTAAACGGTATATCTCTCTCTTTATCTTCTTCTACTCGCTCTCCTCCTACTCTAATCGGCATAAGTCTAACCGAGTAGAACTACCCCTCTACCTAATTATTAATCTCTTCTTTACTTTCTCTCTCTAATAGGTCTCTCTCTATAGCGGGACGTCTTAAGAGAGCGTCCGTAATAAGGTTTTTCGCTCCTAGTACGTATCGTACCTTAAAATTAAAAAGTCTTATCTATGCTAACTATTAAGTTACTAACGTACCTAGTAGATTAGTTACTTATCGGTTTAACTATATAGCTAAAGTTATCGTATCCGTTTTAACGATAAAATAAACTCCGTATAACTAGTGGCGAAACTTTTTTAACGATTTTAAAAGCGCTCGATATTCCCTTTTTCCTATATTATATCCTAATTTAGCCTTTAACTATAAGCTACTCTCATATCTTAACGGGTATCGTCTCTTCCCTTCTCTCTCTACTTACCCTAGTTACGCGCCCCATCTAGTTAGGCTCGTATTAAAACTAAGAAACACTACTCCTACTCCTTCCGAATAGTCTAAACTAACTAGGGCTAGCGCCGTAGTTAGTACCTCCTTTATAATATCTATAGCCTCGTTATAATCTTTAGTCTATTCCTATAATACTCCTTTCCTTAATAGATAATATAATAGTAAAGCTTTTTGCGTAAACTTTTTAACCTAGATTCGATAATATACGCATATTCCGAGAAAACCCTTTAACTCCGTAGTATTCGAGCAGGCTGGCTATAATAATATCTTTTTAACCTTTTTACTATCCGGATACCGTCCGTACTTATTACAGATATACTCGACAATCCTTAAACTATCCTAATAGAACTGTAATTTCTCCCCGAGATCGTAGCTCCCGCCCTCTTAATATCCATTAGTACTTTATCTAAATTTTAAATATATTCGAGAACATAACGCCGAACTCCTAGCGCTACTTCTTCTCCTCTATAGTCTATCTTAGGTCCTTTTATACCCGTATCATTAACGAAGGGTTTCGCTCTTCTCGGTATCTAAGTAGCTAGAACCCTATTTAATACTCTCACAAAATACGGTACCGAGTTAGTAGCTCCTTATACTAGGGTTATTTAACGTATTATCCCTAAAGGCGTCTAGATTACTATTATATCCCTACTCTACCTAGTAAGTTATAACTAATTATACCTAGAAAACTAATTAATTAACGAAAGTATAAATATTCCCGTAAACTCCTTAGAAAAGTCATTAGACGAAGGCGGTAGATTCGTATCCCTAATAGTTACTCGATTTATTAATATCGTAGTAATAACGAGCTAATATTACCTATTTTTCTTTTTAACTAGGAAATACGTATTCCTATACGGTCTATATCTATATTCTAAGATATTCTTTTTTAAACGGCTCTCCACTATTTTAATTACCTCCGGTTTAATTGCCTTCGGAATATAAAAGTTCTTCGCCTACTAGGCTTTATAAGGAACTATCCTAATTATATAAGGAGGAGTAATTTCCGTCCTTACCCTCCCTATCTCTTTAAAGGTCCATAACAATACTAGCTTATAGTTATACAAAACTTCTAATAGGATATCCTTCTCATTTAGTATTAAGGAATCCCTAATTAGGTATCTCTCTACCCTTTTAGGCTTTAACCGATAGCCCCTTACTGCTATACAAAGCCGAGGCAGTAGCCATTAATTATACTTATATTTTAGGGAAAAGAACGCTAGAGCCTTCTTTTCACGAGTAATTACCTTTTCCCTCTAGCCTAATTCTCCACCTAGATTACTGCCGTTATTCTTAAAAGGATTCTAAGGCAGTACCTTTATACCTTTCCGCTTATATAATGTGTTAATATATATCTTATAGGTACCTCTTCTCTATTTCCTACTCTCTTTTTCTATAGCTAAATCTTGCTCTAAGCTTAACGTATTAACCTTTCTCGAAGTCCTCTAAAATTCTGCCTTACTACTCGGTCTTACCTTAAAACGCCCTTTAGGTACTCTAGCTCTTAAAAGTTCTTCTACTTTATCCTTCTCTTAACGATTTAATTCGTCTTCTATTCTCTTATAAGCCTATCGATCTTTAATCTTAGTCCTTATCCCTTCCTATTCTAGTTTACTTAAAGTCTTAGTATAGAAATAGTCCGTTTCTATACTAAGCTTTTATAGGTCCCTTAGTCCATTTTCCGTAAACTAGTCTCGCTCTAATCTACCCCTTTCCCTTCCTAATCCTCTACTCCTCCTTCCTCTTACTACTCTTTCTGTCGCTTATAAAATATAACGGCCTCTCGATTACGCGAACTAAGACCCTTCTTCATTTCGTTCGCGACCTAGTTTCCCGTGCCATCTCTTCTCCTAAAAGCTAATATCTAAATCCGCCGACTTCCCCCTTCATTAAGAGGGATCGACGGTATAAATACTCTTTTCCTACTCGTCGGGCTTATAAGGGAAATAATATAGCTCCCTTTCCCGTTATAGTATAACTTTATTTATACCGTATCGATAAACGGATTTTTAAGGATTAAAGAATAGCTAGAGTTAGGCATATTAATAATAAAGGCATAAATTTCGATATTAACTCCTCTAATAGTTATAGTTAGTTTAGGTATAGTCCTAGCAAATCGATATATAACCCCATTAAATCTAATTATAGTTGTATAGGGATTAGCTTTTAATATCGGTAGTCCTAGCTTCTATATAAGTTCTTGCGATATAATATTAACTTCGGCACTATAGTCTAAAAGAGCTTATATCTCTCTAATCCTTATCTAGATTAGAAGTAGAGGGCAAGCTAATATCTTCTTTAGCCTATACTCCTTTTCCTCTCCTTCTCTATCGAGTCGCACTAAATTTAACCTCGTCTTAGTAGTAACTCCTTTAGCTATCTCATTATACTCCTAATTCTTTCTAGTAAAAATAAAGCGACGTAACTTACTAGAAGCCGATAGTAAACCTTTAACTATTAAGCCCTCTACTTTTTAATTTAAGATTAATTCGGTAAGCTTTTTAGGACCTTCTACACGCCCCAAGACTTTATTTAGTCTTTCTTTTCTAAGTCTCGGATTAGGCATTAGACGAACTTTCCTCGTAGTTATAGGTACTTTACCTATTTCGAAATCTCCTTCCTTAGTCTAGCTCCGGGTTTCTAGGACTTCTAGAGGTTACGGTCTCTCTTTTACTACTAGTTTAGCCTATTCTAACCTCTATTTTTTAGCTTCTAATATCTAAGTATAATTTCCTCCCCTTAAAGACTTCGTGGTTAGGAGTCGAGACTCGTCTTTCTGCCTACTCTTTAATACTTTAGGAATTCCTCTTAACCCATAACTCGCTTCCGAGTCTTTAGCCTTCGATCTTAGATTAGCCCTCGCCGCCGTAATACCTACCATTTCTTCCTTATATTCCTTATTAGTGTCCTTATTAATAACTCCTCTATTACTATATATCCCTAGCCGAATAGAGGAAACCGTATTTACGCGACTTATTAATATTTCACCTACTAATAGCCTTTCTAAATAATAAAGGTTTAGCTCTTAACTAGAAGGCGGGAACCGAATAATATGAGTACCTTTACTTTTCTAGCCTAAGTAAAGTTTACCTTTATTATTCTTATAGATTTTCCCTTTAGTAATTATTTCCTTCATTATCTTACAATTCGTGCGGTAATATTCTCCTCCATAGAAGAAATATAATATTTTACCGGTCTGGTTCGCCTATCGATCTCCCTAATAGGCCGATCCTTATCTCGTAAATTAGGAATTTATTACGACGGGTACTCTCTATACTTAACTAAGGCTATTAATTCTCGCTTATATAGCTTTAAGTTTAACTTAAATCGGTAAAATTAACTATTTTTATATCGCCTATACTAGTTCGTCCTTATATCTAGGTTTTAACGGTACTTATAAAGCAGGAACAATCCGGACTAAATTACCTCCTATCGTTTTCCTTTTTAATTCTTCACTCTCTCCCTTAATATATATACTCTCTCCGGTTATTTTATCTCTTTTCGGGCGATTAGGCATAGCCTTTACTATCTCCTCGGCATATTCTTTATTATTCGTCCTTATCGCTATTTCTAATTCGCTTACTCCCTCTAACGCCTCCTAGACCTTCATCGCTTTACCACTAATCTTTATAAAGTCGAATCCTTCTGGCTTATCCATATCTATCTTAAGGTCCTTTATCGTCTTTTCTCTTATTGTCCTAGGAAGACCTAATAAGTATAGCGAACCAGCAATATAAGGAGTAATCTTCTGGCCTAATATTATCGGTTTAGCGGCTATTACGAATTGTCGGCTATAAGATCGAATATCATCACTTACCCGCCGCTCCTTATCCGCTATAGCTTAAAGGAATCCTAGTGTTTTTATCTAGTAATCTTCATCCGTATATTTCTATTCCTTTTTTATTATTTTCTCTATTTTACTCTAGTCTTTTAATTAATATTCTTCCGTATATCTTAGATACTTACCTATCTTCGGGGAATAGAATCTAACTACCCTAGATATCTTCGCTTTATCCGCTACCCTATACTCCTCACATATTTCGCTAAAAGTGCTCAGAAAGTCGGTAATATTCTTGCCATCGAAGTACGGATAGCTACTTTCTTCCGTCGAACCCCAGGGCATTGCCCTCACCGTATAAGAATCCAATACAGCAGCCGGTATTGCTTCATACCGAATATCTCGATATTCCTCTAAGATCTCACCTATACCACTTAAAGAGGCGCTAACAGGCAAAACAGCCGATCCTTAGGATAATCCCTCTAACGACATTATCATAATAGGCAAAAAGACGATAATAAATAATTTCCTTCGGTCGATTAAAGTAAGCTTTAAGGTCTTCTCTACCTCTCTTAGGTATTTAAGAAGTCCTGATAAGGTAACGTATAACAGTAATAAAATAATTACAAAGCTAACAAGATATTTTTAGGTATTTTCCAACTTTTCGAGGTCGTTCTAGTTATTAATTACTTATCCTTAGACCTTTTTTCTTTCTATTCGCGACGATTTTTTACGTTATTTCTTCCTCTTTACCGATCCTTCCTTATTTCGTCGCTTTCGAGGTCCTAGAGGATTATATTTCCATCCTAGAGGGTAACTACTACCTTCCCGGCCCTTCGCTAATAAAAATCTAGAGCACCCCTTCTTCTAGGAGGCCAAAACTACATTCGCGATTTCCGATTAGGCACCCCTTATCTTACTAAAGTCTTACCCCTAAGCGGGTAAGGCCTAGAATCCCTTTCCGAGGTAACGATTTTAAAGTTTGCGATGGCTTTTTAGGGATAAACGTCGTCGCCGCCCGATGAATGCTCATCAACCTATTCTAAATTAGTCATCAAAGGTCTAACTTACCTACTCTTCACTAATTTACTCTCCACACGCCTAACCCTTCCCTTCTCAAGACAAAATTACTCAGGGAGCGCAATAACTGAGTGGTAATGCTGAGGTCGTCGGTTCGACTCCGCCAGGAGGCACCAATATAACTGGCGATAACTGAGTCGGTGCCTAGGACCTGTTAAGTAGGGAGGACATCTAGGGGTGGTATCAGGTAAACTAGTCGGTAGGACCTTAATGTCGTAAGAACTAACCAACCAAACAACTCAAGTCTCAAGGATCACCGAAACCATTCAACTAGGTTATTCAGTGATCACAGTAACTAAGTAAACTAGGCAAAACGAGAACAGGGAACGAAACTTGTCGATGGGAGCCAATATCTCTGTTACTGTCTATCTTCGTTGCCTCCTTCCTCTCCTTATTTAACTCCTACCGATCTTCCAGCACAGACAAAAGGCTTGGCACAGAAACGACAGCGTTTCTGTGCCAAGACTTCTAGCAAGCCCTAATCACACATTACAATACTAACGAGAAAAGCTTTATAGGTAACCCTATTATTATAGGCTTACCTAGGGGGTGTATTGGCCTGTACTTACTAATTAACTAATTATTAACCGAACTATCGACTGGCTAATACGTATATTCGATATATTAATAAGCACTTACCTAGTGCACTCGATTATTAATTTTCTTACGCATTAGGAGAGATTTTCTCTTGTTTACACTCATTTATATAGAGAAGAGGAATCCTCATTATTCTATAGATCAGATAGACATTAATTCAATCTATTTGTGCGTGTTGACAGTCATTTCGTCGACGCTCACAAAGCTGACACAATATAATGGCTGAAATGAAAATCAATCTACCTAACATCGTTCCGAAGTCACAACTCGAGGTCTTGGACCAGAAGATTAGTGATGAAAGAGGCTTGTACCGCGTACGAGCCGGCAACAGAGTCCACTACCTCACTATACCTACAACTATTTTCGATGAGGATACAATGAGCAAGCCGTTTCTTCTAATACGTCAGCTTCCCGACTTCCCCGACACAAATTGGACCAGAATGACCATTTCTCGAGATAACGGGATATTGGCATATACTATCACCTTCAAGCCTCTTCCAGAGCTGAAATTTACCTTTCACAATAATCTGGTCGACTGCCTATCGCTTCAAAGGATAACGTATCTTCGTCCGGGCGTCCTCGAGGTTCGCTATAAGGATCGGCCTGCTGTCGTGAAGTACTCCTGCTTTGATTGGGACTTCCACCGAATACAACGCGAGAACTGGGCCTACGATATTCTTCACAACAATCATAATAAGGGCCAAGCACATATTGCTCCCAGGGTCTTAGGTCACTTGACAGAAAACGGGCGTCCGATCGGATTGTTGCTAGAAAAAATTGAAGGGACCTTCGCGTCAATTGCGGATAAGTCGAACTGCGAGAAGACTCTTCGCATCTTACATGCCGAGCCATTCCACCTAGTCCATGGCGATGTCAACAGATACAATTTCATTGTGGACGCCAAAGATGGTATTGTGCGACTTATCGACTTTGAGCACGCTGAGGAGTACGATGAAGTCAAGGCTCGAAAGGAAATTGAATCACTAACTGCTGAATTGACAGAAGAGACTGGCAGAGGTGGTGTGTCCTGTTAGGCTATCAAAAGACCTCACGCTGGACATACACGCTCTAGCTGACGTAGGAGTGATGACGAGATAGGTTTGCCAGAAGCGAGGATGCACGGGGTAGTGTTTAGAGCTGGGTACGCCGCCCCAAGCGTGGGCGTGTCCCAGCCCATCTGTCCTGGGGCTCGTCCACCTCGAGGACCGTCAATGTAGACTTCAAGGGCATTCAGCACCTCCGCGACTATAGGAGACGCGTCCCCGGACCTGACCAGCGGCGCGATCTTGGAATGGAGGGAAGAAGCCCTCCAAAAGCGGCGGCACTAACCGCCCAATTCGGCTAGAAATTTCCCTGCAACCTTCGTTGACTTGTTGGAGATACGATTTTGAAGGCTGCTTTCAGCCGTTCGCATCTCGGAAACAGTCAAAATTTATTTGAGTCGTAGATCAATGTTTGCATGATCTCTCCGGGAGCATTCCATACGGTCGAAAATATAGGGGGATACTTGGAAAGAGTGGGCAGGTAGATAAGTGAAGTGGAAGACAATTCAGATTCTTCAAAATTCATTATTTCTTAGCATCCACCTTTTATCCATTCCGCAAACCGCGGAATCTCGAATCTCTACCTCGTGCATGTGACCGCTTTGCCCCTGGAGGCCACTGCTGACCCTGATAACCTAGTAGAACGCCATAAAGCAATTGCCAGGAAAGATCAATCTCAATCTTGACCGTGTCCTGCACTTTAGCCTCGCCTTTGATATATACATTAAACTTTCATGGTAATTCGTAGTTTTGCAACCGCATGTCTATTTTTCAAGGCCAACAGTCATTCATCTCTTGGGGTCTGAAGCCGTGCTTTGCTTCGCTAGCCTTGACGGCCATTTTTGAAGTTCTCGACGTTGGAGATGGAGATCAAGAGCCTGTGGACAGTGTCTCTCATCTTTCCGAAACCGTGAAAAGGCTGGCACTCGGAGACCTTGGCTGGTGCATGCGTGACGCTTGCAGACCACTTCATTGAAGTCCAGCGTAGGGACATATATGTCCCTTTTGTATCCTGTTTCATCACTTCGCCACAAGATGCAGCATGAAGTGATTGCTCGATCACTCAAGGCTGAACCATACCTTCAAATGACTTGATCAGACAAGGAATGGTTGAACTTATCACAAGATCTGTCTGTTGCTTTCTTTTGTGTCATCCAAGGTTGCCCTAGCACGAATGTGCGAGATCTTGAAAAATTCATGATCAACGCATGACGGGCTTCTGATCGGAAGGATTGTTATGTCAAGTAAATATCACTTGTCACATAAAGTCCCCTCACTTACTCTGACCAAATCGTCGATCAAAATCTTTCAATACAGCCATGACATTTGCTGCATCTATCTCAAGAGCAGGACGTCCAGTCGTCGCAAGGGCTGCATCACTAGCATGTAACTTAGGGAGCCATTGCGCAATATCTCCACTTGCTCGCTCATATGCAGGATGTCTGCTCAAAGTGGTATATGCATCGGCACATGTTAAGAGCACGCCTGCTTTTGGTGGAGGTGGTAATCGTGTATGTGCAGCGGTGCGTGAACGAGTATTTCGTGGTGGCAACGGAACCGAGTCTGCTTGATTCGAGGTTTGAGATCGTGTTTGACAGCAGCCACCTCCTGGCGTTGAACCACCACAGCATCCGCCAGAAGACCCAGCTAGCCCTGCTTGCGCACGGGAAGCCGCTAGAGATTTGCAAAACAGAGTGCTGTTTGGGTCTGCACGACATTGAGCGCATGTTCCTGGACCGGATGCACAACCATCAGAAATCGAAGCAGTGGCTGGTATAGAGATAGACACATCACCTTCAGACGGCGGAGGGGTGAATTGATTTAGTGAACGTGGTGTGTTACCAATCCTGGGAAGGTTTATTGACGTATTCGAGGTTGCTTGCTCCTGTTCTGCTGCCATCTCGGCACAGATACATGGAGTTCCATCAGAACAAAATCCACATGGATCAGCTACGGCAGATGTGGGTGATCGATCTTCTGGTCTGACCGCAATTGGAAGAACCTTGGTTGAGTATATTTCTGTGAAGTCAATCTCCAAAACTTCCTTGGGTTCTGTCTTGATTCTCTTCTCCCTATGTGGTTGAGCAGGAGAATGAGGGCGTTTCTCGAGTTGATGGGAATGGGTTGCCGCCTCTCCCCCATAGCATTGAAAGCGTCATCAATACACTGACATCGAGTATCCAGTGTACAATTACCACAGCCTACCGTGTTATCGTCAACAGCCGTTTCGGTTTCCTTCGATGTTGGTGTGTCCTTGGATGGAGAAGCAGCTGCTTGAGATGACTTGAGTTGGTTCAATTCATTTTCTAGTTTGCGACAACGATCGACCCAAGTCACAAGATCGTTTCGGTATTGTTCAACCTCCAATTCCAACTTCTCAATGGTTTCCCTCAAGGCCTCTTGTTCATGCTCGTGCTCCTCTTCGACTTGTTTCATCTGTTCCTCCAACTCCCCAACACGTGCGGCTCGTCTTTCTCGGAATGCACGTTGAGCCGCCCGATTTTGAGCCTTGCGTTTTGTCGGTGGCGTATCGGTTGCTGGTTTGCGACCTGGCTTTGGTCGTGGCGGTATGACCCATTCTTTACTGGTCAAAGTCAGGGAAGGTTGTGTGGTTGCAACAGGGGATGACGCGGGGGAGTATTTGTTGGTTTTGCGCATAGCGAAGGTTGTCGAGTGACAAGTGGTTTGAGATCAGTAGAATTGGTTGGAGTAGTAGCTGGTGGAGATCCAGCATTGGAGGCCATGGTCCTGCGGTCAAGTCGAGGTCAAATCCGAGTTTGGCCGAGGGGTTTGTTGTTGATGGGCGAACAGCCTTAGATGGGTAGCTGAAGATGAGTGTGGGCACGTAAGTTGTGGTCATCTATTGACAGTGAAGACCAGTGTGGCCTTGAGGCCTTTGTGTCGAGGCACGTTCAAGCCAAACCTCTATCAAAAGCTCATACGACTCCAAGGCAAGGATCAAGCAGATGAGTGGTGGATGGGAGAAGTTGGAGGGATCGGGGAGAGCGGGAGAGATCAAATTTGATTATTATCAGATAAGATGGTGAGGATTGAGGGCAAAGCAGAGTCAGAAGTGCGACCGATTATCGGAACAGATTTCTTGGCAGGCGGGGTCTCCCAATTGGCCAGTCACGGCCAGTCACGGCCAATGTTTATTGCCGGAGAATCCCCTTTCCGATGCCCCGAATCACACCACTATGAGAACGTTGGTTTACATTGTAAGTCGGACTCAGGTAGACCTTGGGACCGGTAAAGACTAGCTGGTCGATATCAGTAAAGTCACATATCCGCAACTAGCAGCGTAGTAAACATTGTGAATGTCATGATATACATACAACCTGGTCATATACCGTGATATAAAAAGAGAAGAGTTAGGGTATCTTTTCAAACCGGCCCATCAACGCCATGCTGACCCCCTAAAGACAATGACCTACATTGAGTTGACATTTCCATATTGCGCTGAAATTCTATGCCAACTTCAAATCAGAACTTTCCACCATGGATCCCCGTACTGCTTGCGGCTTCACTCCCACTTTGTAATCCTCCAACGAACGATGTGCCCCAGACACCGATCAGTCCCCAGAACCCTACGCGCCAGCCTCGATAAAGTCCTTCAAGCCCTTGACCCTTTCTCTTTCTTCTTGGTGTTTTGCCCATCAATGCTGCAGCTCGGTCTTTCTCCGATTCTGAATATCCTTCCTCCTTGACAATGCCCCATACTGTAGGTAAAATACCTCGGTAGGACTGTGGTACAGGGACGATCGTTGTGATAGCTTTCCGTTTCGAGGATGATGTAGGAAGTGATTGTTTGGGTGCCGTCCATGTGGCTATCTGCGCTCGACGTAGGACAGTTTCCAGAGGAAATTTGAGAGATAAATCTAATGCCGAACTTGCAAACGTGGCGAGACTCCAACTGGCGGGATTCATGGCAGGGTCAAGTCCGAGATAGGATTTTAGGACCACAGGCGTACTTGTTGAGATCAGTGTTGGAATTGTCGATGTGAAGAATGTGATGGGGATGAGATGTGATGGGATCAAATATGCTGTAGGGAGAGTTCGCAGTATACCGAGTAGTGTTCTTGGTTCTTGACTTGCAGGTGTAAGGATCAATCGAGTCCTAGCAGCATCGATCGGGGCTAGAACTAATGACGATAATGCTGTAGCCGCGGTCGTAATCAAAACGATTGCAACAGGTGTTGTTGAGGCGAGGATCGAGGTGTCAGGTACAGATCCTGACGACAATGGGAGCAGAATGTCATTTTCTGCCACCCCGAAAAGAGCCCCGAAAAAGCTGCGAAAGAAAGTTTCCAACGTCCGAAGCAGTATATTATACACAAAGGTGGAATTCGTCGCTCGCCACATAGCCAAAGCACCACTATCGGCAGACAAGGTTGAGAGAGCTTCCATTAGTGAATGAGGGTTCTTCAACGCCAGATATCCATCTCGCGGCTTATTTCGACCTTGTTGTCTAGGATCCAGGGTATCTCTAGTCGGTCGACCTCGTCTACCTCGGGGAGGCGACCGGCTTGAAATGGGCAAATGCGAAGGTGCGCTGGAAGTGAAATAATTCGGTTCATCGTCCGAGGAATGCTCGTAATCGTAGGCTTGTTCAGGATTTTCTTCATCGAAATCGAGACTCTGACTCTTGACCCGTTCTCCATCGTCTTCCTGCGCCACTCGCGTCTGTAGAATGAGTTTCGCTACTTCGAATGGCTGAGCGAAGGCCACACTTGTGTACTTCCATAAAGCTGCATCAAGGATCGATTTGACCGATCCCTTTATTGAAGGCGAGGCGTCTGAGATATATTCGGAATAATCAAGGTCTGGAAAGGAGAATGTTGAGCCTGCTGACGCTTTGGCTGAAGATGTTACATTGGCTGCAGTTTCAGAGGTGCCGATTGAGGGTGGAATGTAATAAGGGCGTAGAGGATTCGGTGTATATCTTGGATCCTGCATTGTGAAGATTTGAGGCAAAGAAAGTAACGCAGATGCGTTCCTTCCGTGGCTCCTGACAACTTCTTACGAGGGTAAGAAAACGATCAGTTGATGTTGCAACATGTGAGTTTAGATGTTCGCGCAATTGATCAAGCAATCAAGGCAGACAAGACGTAATGATAAATTCCGGCGGATCACAAGCTCCGCTTGCGACAAACGCATTGAATCGTCTCGCCACTAAAGCACGTGTTATGATTTCTCTACACCATCTGAGTGCTCAAGATTAATCTTGACAATGTCGAGGGCGAGTTCTAGATCTGGATTACGTTCAAGTGTCATACAACAAGTGCTGATTTGTTTTAAAAAAGGTTTGAATTTATATACATTTTTATTCATTGATTCCACCTGGTATATTTAGGTGCATTGCTCATACTCATTATCTTGTGCGAGCCGGGTCATTCCTCGTCACAATGTTGTCGTTCTTTCTCTTGAAGCCATTGAACGGGCCAGCCTCGACGTTCATCATCATTGCCAAGAGTGCTCTAGTGTGAGGCACCGAAGATATGGCGTAAACCATGGCTATGTCGCTTCGTCGCCTTGGTCTTCATGTCGAGATTCGAAGAAACGCCAGGAGTGCAGACAAGCCCAGCTGCCATCTTCATGGAGACACTCCAGGTACCGCCTGCCACACATCGCTTGAATGATGTTCCATCAGCGGAGCAGTCCCAATCTCCAGCAGTGCACGAGCCTGATGAAACAGGGACTGTTGAGCCGGATGAGTTTCCGGTGCTGCCACCAGTAGCAGCCGGTGCAGGGACGGGAGCGACAGTGGCGACAGCAGTAGCAGTTACAGGAACAACTGAAAGGACTTCAGAAGTCGCTGAAGCAGCGTCGGTGGCGAAAACTCCGGGTTTAGTAGGAGTCGCGGCACCACCATTGCCTGGAATTTGAGAACCAGAGCCGAAGGCGAATGTAGGATTGGCACCACCTGGTCCAGCGCCAGGAGCACTGGTAGCAATGGGAACGCTGGGTCCAGAAGTGACGATTGAGGCACCACCGTTAGCTGGAGCTCCAGTTGGTTGTTGAGGAGTGGTGTTTCCACCCGCGCCACAAGCAAGTTGAGTAAATGGTCCTTGGCCGACAGATTCGACCACAGAACCAGGGTTAGGGAACTTGTAGTCAAAGCTCTCCGGGGTAGTGCAGGTGTTGATACTAGCGAGATTGGCGACGAAAAGATCTGGGAATGAGGATTGTCGCTTTGAGACCTTTGGAACTGGCGCCCATCGCTTCTTGGATGCCACCACTGTCGCAGGAGCGCAGTTCATGTACATTTCACGATTGCCAACCTTGTTGAACCATGTCCAGGCAAAAGTATACTCGCCAGGGGCAATTCCATCTGGAATACTGAATTGGAAGGTCGATGCACCGGTGCCGTTGGGGTCAGCGGGTAGATTGCCGGCGACGCTAGCGGGGCAACCTCCTTCGATGGACTTGATGACCATCCATTTGGATGACTTGGAAGGCTGAAGGTCGGTGGTCAAGGCAACCTGGCAAGATCCGCCTCCATGAACGGCACTACCGGTAAAGGAGAGGGTCTGAGATTCGCCAATAGCCATGATATTCTGAGCACCTTCGGCATCATAAACACCAGCTCGCTGCTTGCAGGGAAAGTCTGATCCAGATGCATCGAGAGGTGAGTTGTTGAGAGATGATTTACCATATGGGACAGGAGATCTCATCACCATATGGCAGTTGGCTTGAGCGGCCAACAAGACAGTGGCAGCCAAGGCGGCTTTCTTGAAGAATTCGGACATGTTGAGGATTGAGTTGTATTTGGTGCCGGCACAAAATACTGAGTGATTTGGAATGAGTGTCTTTGGACGACAGCGAATACTGTTGATCTGTTAGATGAGTGTTCTTTTCGCGGTGTGGTTGACTATGGCAGTTGCTTTTTGCGTGCCGATGTTTGAGTTGCTTTGGATTGTTATGTAGATGGAGAGAGTAATGAAGAGCATTGAGACGAGGCTTTAAAAACAGTTGATGATCATCGACTCGACAAAGCGTGTAATGGTGACAATAGTGGTGATGGGACATAATCTCGGTGACAATAGGTGATTGTTCAGAGGAACCAAAAACAATTGTTTTCCAACAACAATGCACAAACAGGTGAAAGGAGTCGGAATTCACATTACCTTTCAGTGAAGTCCGGTACAAAGGACAAGCTTTGTTTTCAAATGAGTGATGTTTGTTCTAGCAGGACAGAACCGGTGAATTTGCTTTGAAAGCCTTTCGTAGAGATCGTGACAGAAATCGTTTCTTTTCGTCAAAGGAGAGTGATGACTATAGACCGGGATAGTCGTGATTTTTGCTGCACCTGGCAGTGTAAGGAGTGTGAAGTGGAATCAATGAAAGTGGTTTGCAAAGGTCGAAGGAAGGATGCCACGACATTTTCATATAGCTTATGTACAGGTTATAGATGTGAACAAGAACGTGACTGTGGATACCCCTGATAGGAAGAAGGATGATGCTGGTTAGGGTGTGGTGGGTGCGGTGAGCAAGGGGGTTTGTGAAACACAAGCATTCCATTGGCAAGAAGACTTTTTTCCCTTTGGGCGCGCCACGCAGCGTGATAGCTCCAGCTCGGGTCTAGTGGGATTCATGGACAGGACCAGTTAGAGAGCTTGCACCACCGCGTCGAGCGACAGGTCAGTAGACGTGTTGAGAGGTTATGGCGAGAAGCTTCGACAAGGCCATGGGTGGCAATGCACATAGCAAACATGATTCGAGGGAAGACCCAAAAGCCATATCCGAAAGGCACAGGCCTACCAGAGTACGAGAGAGGGAGCTTTACAGCCCCAATTGGTCATATGGTCATGCGAGTCGACAACCCTGCCAAAGCTTGATGGATGGATGACCAGCATAAAGCAGGAAGATGTCAGGGTACAACGACAGCTGAATGGAGCCCCTGGAAGGAGGCTGAAGCAACCAAGATCGTGGAGGTGGAGCTGGATGAATAAGGGTTGACAGAGAAATAAAGAGAGAGAGGGAGAGAGGAGTCAAAGGACAACTTGTGAACGGTGAACAAGATACGGAGTAGATTTAGGGGTTGGTGGATGAGGTCCACGACATCCAATCGTTAAACGCGGATAATTTCAGTCTAAACCTAAAGAGGTTAATCGACCGGATGGAGAAACCTGGGTTCCGATCAGCCTTGATTTCCTGGGGTTTCTATGGCCAGAAATCATTCCACTCAGTTCAATATGAAACACCATCCCATTGTACTATCTTGGGCTCCAAAAACTCCCTTGATGAGATTGTCGACACTCTAGATTCCCTTGCTTTCATGAGGAGAACCACGTCTATGGAACGAAACATGTTGCGGAGGTCACTGGATTTTTTGCCTGACGTAAAAGAAAATCCCACCAAAAAAGCACTTTGTCCACATTCATTTCAGGTCCGAGCACAACGTTGACGGAATTCTTACCCTGCCCGTCTAGATGCCTGTGCCCTTGACACTGACTTCAAGTGCTCGGACCACTACTCCTTCTTGACAGAAAGACCGCAGCCAGGCGTACGCGTCAATGGCTGCGCCTTGAGGTGGGAAGCGACGTTTATCAGGTGCTGGGTTCTAGCCTTGCCTTGCTAGCTACTCGGGGAAAGCCTCGACGGTCGGACCCCACGAGTCCACGGCTGAGCGATATTCGAACAAGGTCTCTTTGTCTCTTTCGGATGTGGCTCCCCGAGGGCGTGATGGGGATGTATCCAGGGGTAAATGTGGCTGGGGATTCGGTAGTAGTTGACAAACTTGGTGAATTACGCGCAGCCCAACCCATTCTTCGCGTCGAGACTCGAGTGGCTGTGTCATTGTTCCGGATATCCCTCACCCGGGACGGCTCGCTACTTAGTCGCCACAGCCTCCAAATCTAACTACCATGTGTTGATGATCTTGTGGCTACACCCTACAATGTGAAGTCATCTGAATATCGACGAGCCTAGATGTTCGGTCAAGTGCCGTGGACGATGAAGGCATGGTCAACTGGAAAATAAGTGCGAGACCATTTTTCGTCCACACTGACCACCTAAGTGTCAAGACACGTATGTTCACTAACTACTGTCCACCGACTTTGCCGGCACAGCGACCGTGTGACACAAGCTTCCCTCGCCGTCCAATGCTAGCAAACGGCGGCCATCCATCGCACAAGCCATGCACGTAACAGCCTGCCATCGGACCTGTCACATTGACGCCTTCAAGTGTAAGCGCGTGTCTGCGTTTCGAGTTTTCTTCCCCGCGAAGCTCATGGTCAAGCCTCATGGATTCATGAAGACTTGTCTGAATGTCACAACTTGCAAGAACGAATGCATATGTTTTGCTGTTGATTGGGGGAACCCGAAAGTCCTTCAATGAGACTAGTCATAAAGGCGCAAGCCTCTTTGTATTATCGTGTTAGACTCTTGGTCGTTCTGTAGCATACTGATTATGTCAATCCAAAGTCCATCTCTTCGGACCCGTCAAAAACCTGTTCGCAAATGGTGATATGTCTAGTTGAGGGCTCTCTCCACCTCCAGCACATAGCCCGGGAAGAATGTGTCTACAGACCTGATTCCAGCAGGCCACAATGAATACAGAACAATGCATTATACCCATGCACACACGGCTCCTAGACATGTTTTGCTTCCTCCAACAACTCCTTGTCAAGTGAAAGCCAATTGGCCGCGATCTGAATGCCTCGGATTCTCTCCATCTCTATCCGGTGCCAATCCCATTCGCCGGCCTTATCAAGCTTGGTCAATGGCACCAAGGGGTCTGCTGGATCTGATCCCGACGCCAGACGCGCCGCACTTTCCAACTTTTCAACAAACGACGCTGTCGCATCGATCGCAGATTCTGGCACCGGAGCCGCGATTCCATCATTCGACGGTGTTGATATGACCGACGGTTCGCTCTGCGACCGTTGAGAGCCTTCGGCGTCGACTTTGAGCGGCGTTTCTGACTCTTCAGAACTCTCGCGATTCTGACCTGCCCAGATTGACAATTGTCGGGCTTTGCCGGCAACCAGCCTGCAGTGGTGAGACACCTCTCGGGCGCAACAGTAAATCTGCCTTTCTTGACCACGTATTTACTCAGAGCTGAAGCGAGCACAACCTCTTCCTTGCCTTTGCCCGCAGGACGGATGAAAAACGACGCAATGACAAGCCATTTCTTGTCCCAACCCAAGACGCGCGACCTGACTTCGTAGATTTCATAAGGCTTGATCTCGCGGTGGAACGAAGTATGCACGCTGCCGAGGATGACACCCAGACGGCCCTTGTGACCCTCCTTTTCGAGATTCTTGGTGCCTTGCTTGGAATTCGAGGCCAGAAGCCTCGTCATCAGCGCAGTACGACTCTCGTCTAGATCGGCAAAGTATGTGCTATTGCTCTTGTGGAGATTGTAGTCGATTTCGAGAAAGGGAGATCTCGAGAAGATCGAGGTGGATTGGAAGAGTGGATGGATGGTGTTGTTCTTCTCGCTGTGTTCCTTGACAAGTCGCTGCACGCGCGCCGGACTCGTCCAATTGGCGAGCAGGCGATAGAATAGGCGAAAGTGCCATGCCAAGGGGAGGCTCTTCAAGTTGATGATAGCAAATATGAGAGCCGCTACGCGCCATGAGGCGAGGGATGATAGGTTTACCATGTTTGTTTGCGGACTGTGGTTGTGATGAGATACGATTTGGAAGTATACGGGGCAGAAATGTCAAGAACAGAACTTAAGAGAATGTGGCATCACCTCTGAGGAATATCAAAGGAGAAAAGTACGCGCAGCGATTAGTTATTACAAAGCCATAGATCGCCGGCGCAGGGTGAGATGGAATACATGAGGCCTCCCAAGATATTGGATGGGAGAACTGCGAATCATCAACTACATCATTTGTCGCTCAGCCTTGCAGCTGTCGGCAGAAGCTCGGAGTAGTACGGTGGAACTCAAGGCTGCGAGTGGACAAGGCTGTCATATACACGCCGTGACCTTTTCAACCTTTAGCCACCAGGTAGAGGAAGAGGTAGTATCCATGATCCAATATACGTTTCGTGGTTATATAACAAGATCGAGGCTTTGACGTGTTCTAGTAAGCCCTTATTTGAATTTCAGCACAATATTCCGTGTAGTCATCGCTCGTTATACATCTGAGATGAGCATCAATGCTACGGATGGATAATGCATCTCTCTCGCCAGGGACAATGAATTAAGTAAGATTTTTGTGATATGGATAGTTTTGTATATTATAGTTTCAGTCTCATAAGTGCCGCAAACTCCCAGGACACTCGTTGTATATCTGGCGATCCCTCAAACAGGTCACCGGAGATATTGTCAAACATAATGTTGCCCTGATGATGGCCAGAATAGATCATGAGGTATCAAATTCATGTAAAATTCCCATTTTCAATACTGTACATAGTAACCGCTAGAGATTGTCCACAGCAGGGGTGCATCTTGCCGTGGAATGATAAGAAAGGCGTTGCAAGTAGATTGTTCAATGTGTGTGGGAGAGTGAGAGTTATCCTCGCTCTATTTTCCTCCCTTCTTCTCGTCGTCATCCTCTTTCTTGGAGGATTTTTTGCCGTTACCATTTCCGTTCTTCTTGTGGTGTTCCTTTTCGAGTTCTTTATGCCGTTGCTCACGCTCTTTTATTCTTTGTTCCTCGGCGGCAACCATATCCTTCCACAGATCGTCATTGCCGCTGTGGTTGCCCTGCGATCCGGTCTCTTTCTCAACCTGCTTCTCGAGATATCTCTTGTGCTCTGGGTCGCTGGGGTCGAGATATCTGACAGTCTCGTAGCGGCCTTGTTGGTTTCGCGAGTCGGAGATCTCAAATGCAGCAGTGGCAACCAAAACACCGACCGTCAGGAACTGGGCGTACACTCTGGCCTGGACCAGTTTTTGAGGACCGGTCAAATATTTGTTTCGATTGACAATGGCAAATGCAGCCACCATACTGGCAAGCCACGAGCCACCAACAATCTTGTATCGTTCGCGACGACCAAATTCAAAGGCCTTTTCTGTAAAGGTTTTGCCTGCTCGGTCGGCAGCATATTTCTGTGCTTCGCGCTCTCGAAATTCTCGTTCTTTGGGATTCTGATCGGCTTCGAATTTCCGGGAATAGTGATCGGCGTTAATGATACCGGCAAATGTGCCGCTGGATGTGATGAGGAATGCTTTGAGTGGTAGGGTCAAGTTTCGGAAAAATGTATATCTTCTTTGTGCGAGGGCGACACCTGCGAAACCGACACCGAGGCCAACAGCTCCACCAATGGTGCCACCATAGAGAACGGCACGGTAGTGTTCAGCTTCTTGTTCCTTTGTGAGAAGCTTCATGATGAGGGTGAATAAGGGTAAGGAAACAAGGTGGGAGGCGAGAGTACAGTCTGAACCAATACTATGGTGCTCAGGTATCGAGTGTTGACAATTTTGTAGGCGGATGTGGTCGAGGTGGGAATCGAGGTATAAGGAATTATATAATCGTAGACGAAAGCCCAACCGGGTGATGTTTTTCGAGGGAACTTAGATCCGGAGGGTGGTGGCCGAGAGTGCGTCAGTTGCTGCTCTAGGAGGGGCGCAACGCTGTTTTCTGCAAGTGAGTAATTCTTTTGCTAGGATGCAGAGATCCGAGCTTCGAATTGGTCGCCAATTGTTGTGAAGAAATCAAGCGGGATTGGATCGGTGGACTGGATATCGGTTTTTTATGTACGGAGTAGGTTTGCGGACAAAACGTGGCAGAGCTCTTGATTAGCCTCTACGTATTGATTATTGAGGGTTTGAGGGTTAGAGGATTGACGCCGCATCACCATGACATCAGCGCTTCGATCGTACGTATGTATGCATGTATGTATGTTTGTGCGTATTTACTACCAAGTACCAGGCAGTTACTGGCTATGGTTTACCCTCTCTGCACCACGAGTGGTCAACTGTCATTGTTCATTTCGTACCGTGTGCCTTGAAATCCTCTTCCCTGGTCACCGAATGCCTCTACTGTGAATAATCACGCATGAGAACCCCGAGACAACGCCTAGGGTTCCTGTGCTTTCGTTTAAAGCTTGACCCCTAGCCATCATGCCGGCTTTAGCTGGACCAATGGCCTGGCTGCTGTAGTTGGTTACTCTACTTAGGCTCTTTTTAGGTGACTAAGTTGGTGGAGGGGGCTCGTTATTAGTTGCTTAACTAAGGTAATTACACTCTTCCGCTCTTCGATCATGCCATTGTAATCTAATACAGGTACCAGTTTAGGGGCATGTTGTTCGTCCTTGGCGCCTAGAAGAGCCCCCCTTAAGCACACACCCGAGAGTCCGGGGGCTTCCAAGGGCCCTAATAAGTGGTAGTCAGCAGAAATAACCTCAACTTGCAGGGCAACTCAGGTTTGGCATCTACCAGAATTCCCTAGATAGGCTTCCGGTGGGAGTCTCGGGTCATCCGTATTTACCCTGCCAGGTGTCCTCCAAACGCCGTCTTAGGTAATTGCAAGACTCTCGCTTGGCCATTATTATTGATGGCCCCGGAATGCGCCGACTCGAAGACTCGAGGCCAAGTGACTCGTGGCTCGTGAGTAATCATTTAACCGAGCCACAAACAACTACTTCCACTTATGTAAAGCCAAACTCTGTCACCAAAGACCAGAGGCCAACCTACCAACCCTGCAACTGCGCCATTTTGACATCTCCACGGACATGTACGAACTTTGTCCTCGTCCATGATTGCCGCATTGGGATCTATCAGGTATTTACGCGACGTGGAAACATGTGGTGTGATGTCGGAATAAAGCCATGCTCAGTTCTCTTTTCTCTCACCAAGCTTATCTTGATTCAGGAATAGTTGAGCGAGACTGGTCGAGCTGAAGATTTCCGTCAGCCTTGTGACATGTACGGGAGTCTCCGTCGACGAATGCCAATTTGCACAGGCTTAAGATTATTCTTGCTAAATGCCATGAGTTCGACCGTTTTAACCCGACGCACCATATATCGCACTCCATCAATATGTCTTCCCCTATGAAAAACTCCGCTTCCAGTTTTACACACACGTCCAAATCCCATATCAGCGTCTGACTATAGTCGACACCTCTGGTACAATGGTATAGCTTGTAGCACCCGGAAGTAAACGAGCTCTATGCTGTGGACGTTGGCCAGGTGCAAGATTGGTTCGCGCTTTTGGTTGTACTGCCGGTGTCTGAGAACTTTCATCCCTCGCTCTGGTAGGATCATACGTGGCGCGAGCCCAGGTCTTCTTGGTATAATCATCACTGCGCTGCAAAATAGGTCTCGACCATTCTTCCATCAATTTCGTCGCTTGTCTCTTGATGATTGGTTCAGGTCGTTTGGATTTTCGATAAAACAAAATCACTTTACCAATACCAGAAGAGATGAGTGTCTCCTTATTCATTGGGAGTTTCGCAAGTGCCGCAAAAAGTTCACGTTGAATGTTGTATGCTGGCAGACTACCATCTGTCAAAGGTTCCAGAAAAAATCGTACGGCTTCCAGTAGGTTTGTTTCAGGGTCGAGGATAGATTGGACGTAGGTATTTCGGTTGAGGAGTGAGATGACTTCTGGTAGCATCTTTAGTTTTTGTGACGCTGGTAATCCTTGTCGAACCAATTCTCCATCGGCCTCTGCGGCTGCAACCATGCGATTCCGCATTTCTGTAATCTCTTCATCGGCCATCTGTTCAAGATCCTGGCTCGAGTTAGAAAGTACTAGCTATCACCACGGAATACTCACAATTTCTCCCTTTCTGATCCTCTTTGATGCCGATTTCTTCACGGCAGCATCCATCGCTCTGTCCAGCGCCCTTCTTCTCCTCTCTTCAGGTGTCAAGTCGTCTTCGTTGATCTCTGGTCGAACATTTTTGGGTTTCTTCTCGCCATTTGTAGCACCACCAGTCCGTCGTCTCTTTCCCTCAACCTCCTCTCCACCAGAAAAGCCATCATCACTATCATGTCTTCTCCGATTCTTCTTGACTTTTTCTCGCGTCTTTTCTTTCCGCTTTTTCGGTTCTGGTTCCTCGCCGTCAACTCTCTTCCGCTTGCTAACTTTGATGCTTCGGGTAAGGGTATCGAAATCCGGAGCCACCTGGACTGCAGACGCATCGAAATCTGCGAATTGGGCTTCATCGACTTCGGAGAGTAGTGATTCATCGTCCGAGTCTCCTCCATCATCTTCTGCACCACCATTGGTTTTTGGTTCATCGAATCTGTCGTCCAAGTCATCGATCTGATCTTCAGTCTCTGAAGGTCGATCATCTCCGCCAACGTCTGGAGGTGGTTGTTCGTCTCCGGAGTCACTCATGTTGATGATCTGTCGGGAAGTTGTGTGGATCGATCAAGTTCAAGAAGAAGTGATAATTTATAGGAGCGGAATCATAGAAAAAGGAAGAGACAAGATCTCGGTGGACGTTGGCAATGTCTTGACTGTCCTTGTATGTCGCAGGAATGAACAATGGAGTCCATGTTGTTGCCAAGCAGGAAGAGTTTGCGAGTCATGCGTTCACGTGAAAGAGCCTCACATGATTAATGTCAATTGAATTTCCATCTCACAGGACGTGAGCATCAGTCGATCCTCCAACCCCGATGCCATAATCTGACAATCCCAACATCTCACGCGAGGGAAGATCATAGATTGGCCTATCAATAAATCTGTGCCGTTGGTATTTGGCAAAGTGACTATTGCCTTCCGCAAGAGGTTCACATCTATTGCCAATAAAGAAAAGCATTGCGCAGTATCCTGTTTCTCTCAAAAACCTGCATTAAAAGCGCCAACTACCTGAAACTTGATCTCTCTACGTCTTACCAGTCAATCATCATAACGCTGTGTTCGGAAAGGACATGCCCAGCTCCATGAAAACATCTTTTCTTTGTGCTGTTTCTTATTACAGCAGTCGAGCACTGATACAGGTATTACACTGATATCCAGTCGAAGTACCATTCTTCAACCAACAATTTGCATAATTGGAAGAATTGGAAGCTGCCATTCTTGAATTCCAGGTAATCCCTCTGCACTCCTGTATGTTCCCTCCGACCACATCTTGATCATTTCTCTCTCGGAAATAATTGCCATTCATGCAAGCATATATACAGTCTTCAAGACTATATGCCAGAAGGCCCATAAAATCGGCGACAATTTTATTAGAATCTTCCAGGCTCGGGATGTTGTTGTTCATGTCAACTCCGCAATAGAGATCAAAACTGTCGCCTCGTGGTGTGTTTACTCTCGATGATTCGCAACCAGGGTTTGATAATGAGCCCACGAAATATGCTTCTGGCGGGCTGAAATCAACCAAAGATGATGGTTCAGGAAGACCACTGGTTGTGGATGAAGTAATAGATGTTGTTGCGCTAGCGGCACCAGCTGTCACCGTCACAGTCGATATCGAGGTATTTGAAGAACTAGGAATGTCAGCGGCCACGCCGCAAAATTCTTTCGATATGATAGATGACAAGGAAAGCTTACCTCTCATTGTCATTACCCGACATGGCACCTGCAACACCACCGCCCACTGCACCACCTACTACCAGCGCGGTTATCGATGCCACAATCAGCCCAAAGACCAACGGTGAGAGACCCCACGGGATGCGCTTCTGTCGCGACTCCTCGATGGCCTCCTTTCCAGACTCTTGCAGTGCATCTTGCGAATATTGATATTGTTGTGGTACAACTTGAGGCTGAGACTGCTGTTGCGGTGACTGTTGATATATTTGCGACTGAGAATAAACAGGTATTGGCGCTGGTGCTTGCGATGGCGCTACTTCTGGATAACTATGCTGATCTGCCGGTGCAGGATACTTTTCCGTGGTACTGTGAGACATCCGACCTGGTGATGAGAGTCCTGTCGCCGTATTGCTGATCGATCTCTCCCCGTTTGACGACATTGATTACTTCCAACTTCTCAAAAGCCCAGGATGACCCGGTTGCACAAAAGGACTGATTTTTGTCGATCGATAAGTATTTGGCATGCGAAAAGACTCAAATGATAAAGCGCCACACGAGCAAAGCTACTACAAACGCAGAAATGTAAAAGCGCATAGACGGATACGCAGCAGGTCAAAGAGCACAAGAACTGAAAAAGCACCCATCACATTCTAGGGGATCAGACAAAAGTCCAAACACTATCATAGCCCCAAGACATGGTATTCTAGGCTCCCAACAAGCCCGTGGCATGGGACCGAGAGTTGAGTCGTGTCAGTAATTGTCTCGTTTCGACCCCGATGTTGACCCTGATATCTCCCACTCACAATTCTTTGAGGCTACACAAGTCCAGGTAGAAGCTGGGGGCCTTTTAAGTCCAGGGAGCGTACAAGATACATGATTGGTTGAGAAGTGGAGATTCTAAACGCTTTGGTACTGGACTTTGTTCTCATTGCACAAGGCCTCCTACAAAGGTTCCCTATCAGTCGTTCGGTTGTACAGCATCGACTGGCTGAGCCTCGGACACGGGTGGCCTGAAAACTCTTGGGCGGTGGGAATCTATCCTTTGTGGCCCACATTTACCAATTACAGTACCTCAGTCCGACTACAACTACTTACTTCACAATCACTTGAAAGTGCCACCTCGCTACTCGACTTGTCCAAGCTGCTTTCAGTCTCGTAAGCAAATCGAGTACATGATCGTGCATCAAGCTATACACACGGTGAGATTTTGGGCCACTATGAGCATTCAGGACTCCAACGCCGAGCCTCAAAGTCTCAGGTGGCGTGGTTTTTGTGATAGTAGCCGCACCATTTTCAACAACTATAGTACGGACCATGTATCTTGTTGAAAATCCGCAACCCATGTTTACGACTACGATCGGTCGCACGAAGAGCTGAAGCAATGGACTGCTGGGCACAATTTCTCCAAGATGTCGTTTCCCCCTGGATGCTTGGAAAGCTTAAAATGTAAGTAGGAGCGGGAATATGCGAAATTACTTCTTCAGAGACTACCGTGGTGCCTGAAGGTGCCAAAATATCAATGTTTGGGCATTTCAGTGAATCCCATTGCCCAAAGATTCAACCCGCTCATAGTGGACTTCAGCCTCTGCCTCATCAAATCGTCCTCAATAGACTTCGGCCCCTCAACCAGCCCCGTCAAGTATTAAGTACATATCTGTCGAAGCCCCCACGAGCCCCCAAACCACCCAACGTTCGACATTGTACACTGCCCTAGTGTTTGAGACACGTTCCACGTTGAATACAATTTACAAACGTTCTTCCTGTGCCTACTACTTACATAGCCACATCGACGCAAGGCGGGGTTTACGGCTGGATCCGACGACATCTTACCGCTGCCGACTGGTAACTAGTTCGGTTTATCGGCACGACTAAATTCATCAGGCCACCCGATGGACACTTGTTTTTTCAGCTCGACTACTGATCCGAAATTGTTGATAACGTTCAAAAGATCATGATGGTGGCCTTGAACTCTTCGTTGTCGGGCAACTTCTGCGACCCTTGGTCGTATGACTTGCAGAATGCCTATATCCATCGGTGAAAGAGTCGTCGATGAACAAGGCTACACTAGTCGATTGTTCCTTGACGGCTTCGCTACAAGACCAAGCTAATCTGCGATTACAGCTGGAGTCATGCAGTGACAAGGCCTCTTCGCCTTCTCGTCCAGAAAAAGGGGTCGATGTTTGTTGAACACGACGGCATTTGGGCATTTCCTACTGCTAAGGATATAATCACAATGGCTCCGGGATGGATCAAATACGACATTGCTTCAGCAAATATGAATCTAGGCATTTCAGATTGTGCAAGATGCCAAATGTGATACCAATGACATTCGATAGAGATCACAAATCCGGCAGGCATGTCTGCACAGACAACATGAACTACAGTATCCTCTCGATCGAAATAACCACCCTCGAACCCCATTCCATGACCTCACTGACAACTGGTCAGCCCTGCATCTCAATCCCACCCGTCCCATGAATTACCTCGCCGGTAAAGTACGAACCCAACGGACTCGCCAGAAAGACATATGCTGTCGCAACCTCAATGGGCATTCCCGGTCTCTGCAGCGGCGCCTCCTCAACACCTAGACTATCCATGGCTTCCGGAGGGTTGTTCTTAGTCGCAGGTTGAAGAGGCGTCCAGATGATTCCCGGTGCTACAGCATTGACTCTGATGCCGTTTGGTGCCTGCTGCTGAGCCAGACTGCGTGTGAAAGTGGCAATGGCGCCTTTGGTCGAACTGTAATCCACAAGCTTCGGGTTCCCCATATATCCGGCCACGGAACATGAATTGACAATACTACTGCCCCGTTTCAAATGTGGCAATGCGTACTTCGTCATGGTGAACATGGCGAGGACGTTGGTGCGAAAAGTCTTCTCAACCACAGCAAGATCAATGTCTTTGAAATCCTCGCAAATTTCCTGCATGGCAGCATTATTGACGAGAACATTCAGCTTGCCGAATTTCTTGATGTGCAGATCGACAGCTTTCTTGCAGTTGTCTTCGACGGTGATATCGAGAGCAATGTTCTGGGCTTGGCGACCGGCCTTTTCGATTTGTTTTTTCGTAAACTGAGCATCTTCCTCTTCTTCGGGGAGATAGACGAAGGTGATGTCTGCGCCTTCACGAGCCATGAGGATTGCGACGGATCGGCCAATCCCTGAATCTCCTCCCGTGATAAGAACAGCTTTGTCCTTAAGAAGGCCACGACCTTCGTAGTCCTTCAGGTAGGGATTCTTGCCCTCGTCATCCCAATACTCCAATTGTGTCCAGTTGGCGCCAGGTTCAAGTTTGGCGTCAAGGCCTTTACTACCTTCTTGATCTTGTGCCTTGAGTGACGTTGACGGATACGCCGTAGGAGGCGCTTGCGGTTTACCGGACATGATTTCCGATGTAGTGATGATCAAATATGAGAATTAAACTGTACAGTCAATCGGTTTCATAAAAACGGTCAAAGCAACACGAGAAGCAAGAAGACAAACTGTTTATATCACCAAACCTGGTCAACTGAACTCTCACACGTCAAGTCCATTCTTTATGCCCGACCTACTGATGCATGTTGATTCCAGATAAATGACATCAAGATCATCATGGCAATATGCGTCATGGTTTGAAAGTCCTGTCCGCGCCTATCAGGATGAGCCCATCCAGCCTAGGGCCAAGTCCGGGGTCTCTAAGAATGGGGTGAACACCCAGCGTGGTTGGGAACTTTGACACCATTCAACGGAAATCTTGTACCATGAATTATTAGTGTCTGATACACTAGTCAATATGAATCGACGTTGGAGTTCTTGGAACATATCTCGAAGGAGGGGATAGCGAAGTGTACGCTGTACCGTAGTAAGACAGAGACAACTACGGTGGAACACTCCCATCCTCGTAGAATTATCAAGCGCAGTATCGCAGCGTCTTCAAAGAAATTCCAAGTCCAATCGCCAACAATCTCAATTACCTGCACCGACACAGCTCAAATCTCTACACACCCTCAACCCGATAACCTACGTTCCCCTTATCTACTCGCACCATCCAACTCCATCACTCACGATGTTCGGCGGCCGTAAGTGCACAAACCCCATACCAACAAGAAACTCTCCGCAGTCTCTGCGGCGCGAGTACAAGTTAGCCAAAGTACTAACATCGTGCTTCGTTTTCAAATAAACAGCTTCAGAACAACTCTCGGAAGCGGAGATCCGCGAAGGAGAAGCTGCGGCGACCCTGCAAGTACAAGTGTTCACTGCGACGTGTGCCCTGTTATGGTTCTGTATGTTTATCCATCTCTACTTGTGCCTTTCGAAAGAAAAACAATATGCCCGGTGCCTACGATCTGTGGAGAGTTTCTCAGGATTCGCCTTTGGGTCTTCATGTCAAGAGTGTGGCCTTTTGTGGCGGAATGGGGATGTTGAGAGAGGGCTGAAGATATACTCCTTATAACTGTTGCATGCGAAAGTACAATCACTGACATTCGATTCATTCTAGCGCCGCATGTGGTTGAATGGGTCCAGAAGCTTTTCTAGATTCGTGGCTACATTGTACGAAACATGTCACCACCAGCGTTACATTGCGTATGAGCGTGATACAAAGGGTAGCGAGAGGCGGGTGAACAAGGCATAACACGTCAATGATCAAGAGAAGAATGGCAGACGCACAAATTCGTCGCAAATATGCAGGACAGTGTCATGCTTGAACGTTGTCTCTGTTGTTGTACATTAGGTGTACAATATCAATGCCGGGGGTGATCTTCGGGTTCTGGAATTCTATTGCTTTCACCAAACCGAGGAAAAGCAGTGCCCCGGCATACAGTAATCATTCAAAATATTCTCACTTCCTGATTGTGCTGATTTCCGTCACATGTCCCAAATGCTTTGCTAATGCACTGTGCAAGAAATTCTTCACATTCTCACATAATATGCGACCAGCATTATAATTGGACAAAGCATTCGGATTGCGAGCTCAGTATCAATATCCATGCGGTTATCGTCTTCGAGGAAAGTCGTTGGCTTGGTCTTTGGATATTTTATTCCAATCTTCAAATTCCTCCTTGACCAATTCCAATTCCTTGTGAAGATGGCGTAGCTGTATGTCATAAGCTTCGAGTGTCTGATACAAAGATTAGCATGAGAATTGAGCCGAGGCCATCTTGTTAAACCTACCTTCTTCGCGGCTTTTGTAGTCTCCTCATCCAGGGTCGAGTCTTCTTCCTGGGCAGCCGGGGTAATCTTATCCATCTCTGCTTTTATTCTCTTAGCCCTCTCTCTGATGCTCAACATGCGTGCCCAGATCTCTTGTTCTCTGGCATTCAGGCTCGGATCGAGGATCTCAAGTTGAAGCTTCTCCAATTTTGATTTCAACTCTTCTTCCGCATTATCCATGACGTATCCCCTGTTTCGCAATATCTGGACCTTCACAGCCAAAGCCAAGGTCCTCTGCGCGGTTGTAGCTTGTCTTCTCTTCGATTCTTCCAATCGTGTAGCAACATTTTGACGATGTTTATGAAGCTGGTCATCAAGAGAAGTGTTGATCTCCTGTAGCATCATATTACATCTTTGAATGGCTTCCATTTGAATCTGTGCCTTTCGCCCCAGCTCATAGAATCCCTTGATGAGTAATGGCACCCATTCCGGTCCAGGTCGTTTCGAAACTGCCTCTTCCCACTTGTCTTCGTCTTCTCCTGGTCCAGGACGATATTTGAGAGCCTCTGTTTCACTTCCCACATGCTGATAGATATATGTTCGAAGCGATGATGAGGGGTTTGTAAAATCCCACTTGTTCCTCACAATGTTCATTTGTGCCGGTATCGATCGATAAACATTCAGACCTCGGCCTTCCTCCCATAGTGATTGTGAATTTTGTTGACCTTGTTGTGACTGGCCAAACTTCAATACTTGATCTTGTGGTCGTTGCGGTGGTTGTTGTTGCTGCTGCTGCTGTTGTGTTTGTTGAAAAGATGATCCAAATAATCCGGGTGCGCTAGACGTGCCGAAGATACCTCCTGATTGACCACCTTGTTGTGTATTTTGAGTAGAATTTCCAAATAGTCCGCCGCTTGGTGCAGGGTTAACAGTATTGCTCGAAGTGCCGAACAGACTCTTGCCACCACCGAAAAGACCACCGCTCTGCTGCGGTTGAGCTGAAGGGGCTGTTGAGTTCCCAAAAAGGCCACCAGTCTGCTGCGGTTGATTTTGATTGTTTGTGGAAGTTCCAAAGAGCCCACCACTTTGCTGAGCCTGAGTCTGAGTCGTGGTTGAGGTACCAAAAAGCCCGCCACTTTGTTGTGGTTGGTTCTGGGTTGTTGAAGTACCGAACAATCCGCCAGTCTGCTGTGGCTGGTTCGTAGTATTTGTAGATAAACCGAAAAGGCCACCACTGTGTTGTGGTTGAGACTGTGCTTGCGGCTTTCCAAAATTGAATCCACTGAATGGGGCTGACGTTGTCTGCTGCGCTTGCTGCGGCTGACCAAAGAGCGACATTTTGACAATTTTCTAGAGTGACAAGGAGTCTACTGGATGTTTTGTTCGAGATTTAGGCTGTAGTATGAATATGATTCGTACGCTGGAAGAGAGATGGAAGGGCGTCGCGGAGTTGGGGGATTTGCGGGATTGGGATCCAGGAAGTGCGTTCACACAGCCATCGCGGACAACAGGTGTAGTTTCTCGAGTCTGGGAATATGAACGAAAGGGCAGCCGGAGATCGTGTGCACAGAATATTGTGGGTAGAGGACGGTGTATGAGTTTGGTTGCGCCGTTGTTGTGGTGAGAGGAATTAATTTGTTTGCAGCCCACGCGAGACAGGAGTATGGAGTAGTAACGCGAAAAAAGCTGCGGAGGTCAACATTGGGATTCAGCCGCCTCATCCTCGCTCCTGCCTCCGCAAATGCCAGCCTTGGCATAACTTTTGCATCTTACATAATTTCAACGTCGCGTCTCTAGAATCGACCTCACATCTCAACACTGACTACTATGTCTGTATCATATATGACGGTCTTCCATGTCTCCTTGTGTTCTGACTAGGACGGAGAAAATATCCGAAAATAGTCCTCCACATCTCAGGCTTGCGCGTGTACAGCACTCGTGGGTACATTCTGGACCACGATACTTTTCTCCAATGATACACCGCCTTGCGGAATAAGAATATCCAAGACTCATGACAACGGTGGATTTTCCAAGCTAGCATGCCTAAGGTGATGTGACCCACCGCTCTGAGTTCCTTGCAATGTGGTGGCTGCATTACTCTCGGCTGTTTTATCTTGTAGGATTGCCGTTTGGTATGGATCTATTGCTATTATTTACCAAGTTGCTGATTATATCAATCAACTTCGAGTACTAGAACCGCCACAAACGGGGGTTATTACTTCGGCGAAAGTTGGACAATGCTTCCACTACCGATTAGGGTACACCTTCTTTGGACCTTTCATCGGCAATGAGGAATGTTTTTCTTTTCTGCCCGGCTCTATTCGTTTAAAGAACTGTACAAGTAGCTATTCGGAAGGTACTCTTTGACGACAGCTAGATCAACCCAGAATGGTGTCAAGTTCGAACTCGCATGAACCAATTGTGAGGAATACTTGAGCAAGTCTTTCTTCTCCGATGGCTTATTGTGCCTCGCGGGTTATTTGCTCCTGCGTTCACTTCTACTCTACATCCAAAGCAGGTGAGCATCAGCAGCTCCCCCTTTTACGTTCACAAGTTGTAGCGCTCCAGTTTGTGGATATGGGCGAACTATCGACTGAAGATATAGCAGTCTCCGACGGGATCAGTCACTGCAAGCAATGGTGTCCGAATTTGGGACAATTCCACTAATGACGACGTAGATGAGAGGCAGTTTCGAGAAGAGATAGTATCGAAGTTCCGTGCTTGAATGAGGATCGCTCCAAGGAGAGTAGAATCTCGTGATCAATCGCGAGTAGACCCTGTCCCATTAATATACAACTCTATCAGCATAGGTGAGTAGGCTATTCCCAATACCCGATACTCAAGCCGTTTCAAGCAAACTTCTCCATCACGAAAGCATTGATCAAAATTGAGGACAAATGTCACCTCGAGTGGTGAATTTCAGTAGATGGCAATAGTCTCGTAGGAGACGAACGACCAGCTCAGAGACAGCTTCCGGTACTCGGAACGAACCAGTCAAGAATTATCACCCTCGCACGTATGAATAATAGTGACTGCCGGCACTCACACTGAGGAGTCCACAGTATAGATATCTACACCAAGATTGTAACTTGGAAGGATATAGCCATATACGAACAATGCCCCACATGATCAAAGGACCCGCAAGAGACTGACTTACCTTAGGCTACACAAGTCTGTTGACTCCACAGAAAGATGATCACAGGAACTGCAATTCCACTGGGGAAACTCTGGGGTTAAAGCCCACCCAGCTCCCATTTCCCCGCAAACTGCAAATATCAGGCCCAATTTGCACAATAGCTCAGTGGAGGACTCCAAGTTCGGCAGTTCAGTACGTGATATCCACTGGTCGGAACATTTCCGCCATGGAATAGGGGCGATTCATTCAGACTGGTAAATGGAAGACCAATCTGCTACAATTCCTGATTGACTTCAAAATCATCTTTGAAGAAAAGTGCGTTTCGAAGAACACGTCAACTGTTACCTTGTACCTACGACGACTTAGTCCTGCTCTCCGTCCTGAAATCCAAAATGTATATCCAAGCATTTATGTTCCATACAGTCTCTCTGGAAGCTGTTGCACGCATGGAACGCTGGTATCACAGGTTCCATGCCCCAGAGGCGGTGCGCAAATTGGGACCTTGGCTTCGTCGATACGAAAGCTGGCGAACATTATCTCCCAAAGATGATCTTACCTGTGTTGGCTTCTACAACTACCGATGGACAGAACTTTGGTATGACAGATGGGAGCTACGTGGTCCTCCCACTGGCCTCACCTGGTACGAAGGTCAGGATGTAGACACAGGTTCTCACACCGATGATGCTTATCAAACCTCGTGGCCGGGCCGCTTGGAAGGACCTCATCCTGTGTCACAGGTATTCCTGCCAGGCGTGCCTGAGATCGAAATTGACAATCACCGCTCCCCAAATGAGGCACCGCCAGCCATTCGCTGGGTTGGATTAATTCGCTTTCCAGAAGATCGCACCGCTGGCGATAAATGGTTCGTGGATGAGATTGTTCCTGCCTTTGCAAAAATACCTGGTGTGATCCTGGTCAAGTCAAGTGCCGCCTTAGACGCGCCAGAAGAAACCCTGCGCGAACTTTCTCCATCTGAACCCCAGCAATTCCCGTGGCACCGATGGTTTGAAGTCAGACTAACTGACTACCAAAGCTGGTTGGAAGCGGTGCCGAGAATTCTGGGCTGGCAGAATGAGACGAAAACGTTGAGTCGAAGTGTACAGCCTTATCGAGATCTTATCACAACATTCATCCTAGAACGTCCAGATTGGACTGTCGCAGATCTTCGGCCTTACGCTTAGACCGATCAAGTCATTGTTGTTATGAGACTGGCGTGACTCCGTTTCGGGTACTCTGAAATCAGGTCTGCTACCCAGTGCCAGCCATAGCTGAAAAATGCAATTGCAAAACACGTGTTATAATTCTCTCAAATTCTATCATGTCCTCTGAATGTAAATACTACAAGCTGCTTCGTTCTCTATATCCTGTCAAAATCGGTAGCAATCTTATGCTGACACAAACGAGAGTCCTTAAACAAGTAGACCTGATGCCAAGCATCTGATATGTAGTAAGTGTGCAAGACGCAAGGGAGATTTTTCATTTTATTGGTTGACAAGGCGTGTATTGAAGAGATGACATTGCACCAAGGTGGTCATTCCGAGGTTATCTTTCTCACTTAATTCCGCGCGAGGCTTTGGAATTCGGCTTTTTGAAGTACGCACCACTTTAGCGGCAAGACTTTATCATGCGAACTCTTCGGCAGTTGTTAGCAGTCACTTACCACATTGGCTTAACAAGTCCGTGACCTCTTCAACTTGTCGTAATTGCTTGTTTTCTCTGGAAACTAATGCCTTGAAATCAAGTTCGGATGACATTGGTGGTGTGATAGACTACCCTTATAGCCGTCATGCATCCTCGGCAACGCATCAACTTTGCACATAGCAGCTAGAGGAAAATTTTAGCGATATAACCGCTTGGCAACTCATTTTACTTATTATCATGACTGTTAGCATCCTTTATATACATTCTCAGTGTTCGAAGGACAAATATAAAGTAGGCCGCCGTAATATTTCCAAACGGGCAAGCATAGATATAACGTAGACAAGTTAGTGCTCCCTCTGAACCCTATGCCATAGGGTTTGTGAAGAATACGAACCACATGGCTGGAGCAAACCACGCAGTCAGTTTATCCCTCAGTTTCTTGATATATAAGATGCCATTGCGACAATTGGCACAGATCTGAACATCTGCCGAAGTAACAATGATGCGTGGAAGATTGGTTAAAGTTTTATGCTTTGGTGCGGCAACCCCACAGTTACTTCCTAGAATGGCAATCTGGGGCAGGTGCTGCAACTGCCGGGGTAAAGCTACTTTTGCTCTTGACGACAGCAAGATTCATCGGTTTTCCTAGACACACACGTGGACCTAGGATGCCCCTATAAAAAACACTGACATTGTATGGAGACAAACCTGGGGTAGCGGGGTAAACCGTAAAGGCCAGACCTAAGCCAGACCTAAGCCAGAACCCAGACCAGACCCATGCTAGAGCTCTTGGCAACCTTACTGTTGTGCTGGCCATATTTAAGGGAAGTGTACGAACGTGTGAGCCTTGCTACCACCTTCCTTCATACACCTAAGATACCCTTTACTGAGAATTACCCACCAGGAAACATGATCGAGGAATCAACTCCTTCCAAGTCGACCGTCGTTGAGATCGAGCAGGCGCACGACAGTGGAGCCGAGAGTACTTCGACTCCAGTATCTCCTGAGTATGATGCCATCCGAGATATTTTGGAAATCTCGCAGTCCGAGCCGGTGAGCCTCGGTTGGCGAACTTGGCTGGTAGTCTTTATTTCAGCATTCCTGGCGTGAGTTATCTTCCAGCTGTCAATTACCGTTCACTCTGAACATTTGGGAACAGGATTTTTGCACAAATCTACACCACGGTTGCTGCTCCTTCAACAATTGCCTTTATTATTCAAGATCTAGGAGATCCCCAGCTCGCAGTATGGGTTATTCAGGTAATTACTGGTTGCCGTTGAGTGTGACCCTCGACTGATGCGAAGCTGGTGTAGGCACCCTTACTCATGCAGGCAGTTCTGAATCCCTTGTTGGGACGCCTGTCAGATGTGATCGATCGGAAACTTTTGATCACAGTGCCCGCAGTTCTAGCTGTTGCTGGATCCGTACTTTCGGCAAAAGCCAACGACATGTACATGTTGATCGGCGGAGGCATACTTTATGGAGTTTCCCTCGCAACAATAGGAATTGCCCAGACTATCCCAGCAGAGATTCTACCACGGAAGTACCGAACACTGTCGAACGGCATCTCTTTTGTAGGAGGCTCAGTGGGTGGCACGTAAGTTCAACATACCGAGTTTCTATGCCTCCGAGAACTAAACCAGAATAGGCTGGGCGGATTTCTTGCCGGAGTATTTTGCCAGACCCCAGGTGGATGGAGGAACATGTTCTGGATGCAGACCGGCGTCAATGCGTTGTTTGCAGTCTGCATATTTGCCTTCTACTGGCCAGCGAAAAACCTTAGGATCAGAAACAAGAGCTTGAGGCAGATTATCTGGGATTGTGACCCCATAGGGGCCGTTCTTTTTGTCGCTGGTTCTACTGCAACACTTATGGCCTTGAACTGGGCATCCGGTCTATATAGCTGGTCTAACCCTCATGTTTATGCGACCTTGGTGGTTGGCCTGATTCTGTTGATTTCTTTTGGTCTCTATGGTAAGGACATGGGCCATCTATCATACATAATACAATCGGCTGACTTCAACAAAACAGAATGGAAGGCTCGCGAAGATGGCCTCGTCTCCCACATCTTTTTCAAAAGCGGGTTCAATTTCCCCTTGGCCACATTCGCTTTCATGGTAGAAGGTTGGATGTTCTACAGTGCAGTTAACACCGTCACTACCCAGATGCACCTATATCTTGGATGGGCCGGAAACTCATTACAAATTTCAATCAGACAGCTGCCCTTCTCTCTCGCAGCAATGTTTGTCAGCATTCCTATTATCTGGTATTCCACGAGGTATAAGGAGGTAAAATGGCCACTTGTGATGGGCTTTTCATTTTTCCTGATTGCTTCGAGCGCTTACGCAGGGGTTCAGACCTCTTGGAACCACGCTCAGCTTGGTATCAGCGTAATTGCCGGTATTGGCCAGGCTGCTCCGTTGACCTTGCTCATATCAGTGGTTCAATTTACTGCACCTCACAAATTTCTGTCAACGGCCACAGGGTTGGCCTTTGCCCTGCGAGCAGTTGGAGGCGCTTTCGGTTCAGCCATTCTATATACAATTATCAACGGAAAACTGAAGTCAGATTATACCCCTAAAGTTGCTGCCGCGGCCATTGCAGCTGGATTGCCTGAAGAACAACTACCTGTGCTACTACAAGTCATGGCAGGGGGAAATGGACCGCCGACTGAGGCTGGCCTTATTGCGGTAGTGTCACAAATTATCCCAGGAGTCAAGGAAGCAGCTATCATTGCAGCGCGCAACGCAGGCCACGATGTATATGCTCATGCATATCGTTTGGCCTGGGCGAGTATCGTTCCCTTCTGTTTCCTCGCCTTGGTCTGCGTCTGTTGCCTTCGCAGTGTCAAGGTATTCATGACCGAAACGGTAGAAGCACCGCTGGAGAAAGAAAATCACCACGCACAAGAGGATACGGAGAAGAGAGGTGCTCAGTGAGCCACCAATGTTCACTGAGTGAATGTGATTCTTTATTTCAAGAGGTGGCCAGCGAATAATTAGTCAGAAGTCAAATCATGCTGGAGCAATCCCTCATGAGATGAAAAGTATGATCCCCGGTCATTGGGAAAAGATGGCTTCTCTAGACACCATAGTTGCCCACTTGAAAATTAATGTCTTCAGGAATTTATCCAACAACCGCCGCTCGCTTTCCTGCTTATCGGTCACTCTCAGGACTGGGTTGCATGTGGCTAACTGTCAGAGAGTGCGGTGTTCAGGCGGATAGACTCTATCAAAGTCGGTGTTTGAACCGAGTTTCTTTTATTCATTCCTTTATAGGATGTACTTCGAGTGCCAGCTCGTGTTAGAAGACGCCATTGACCGCTACCCACCGACAGAATTGGATGCACTTGCCATTCTATTGTTGACAATTTTAAGGGGCTCTTGTTTCTCCAACCTCGTTTACAGCTGAAGAATTCCAAAATCCATCCACTAACTTAGCAGTCTGAGCCGGGTGACTTCTAGTGAGTGAATGACCAGCATCGCCGATGACCAAAACTTCAGGGAATCCCAGCTTTTCCAGTTGAGGTGCGCTGCAGATATCATCAGACGCACCCAGGATGACCAACTTCCTGATCGGCGACCGAGCAAATTCTTGAAAATCGGCGTCGCGGCCTGCAATGCCTCCGTCTCGAAAAATACTCAATACGCTATAAGCGTAGCCAGCATGTTCTTGGAGCTCCCAGTATTTCAATGCCTCAGCTACAACTTCACCCCTCTGTGAACGGGCAACCCAGTCTTCAGGAACTTCCAGCGGACCTCCCTCTAACCAGGAGAGGATGTAATCTCGTGCGTCCTCTTCTCGACCGTGAGAGTTTTCCAGAAATCCTTGCATTCGATCATCAAAATCTTCCATCCGTAAAAGTCCGGCAGGGGCCAGAAGTACTACGGATTGGGACACCCATGGATAATAATTGGTAAAACTAACGGCCGTCGAGCCACCGAATGAATAACCGATGAGATGTGCTGAGGTCCATTTCATGAAGCTCAAGACTTGGAGTATCTGCGAATGAAACAAGGAGGGTGTGTGCGCCTGTAACGGTGTTGAAGAGAGTCCATGGCCCCAGAGATCGAAAAGGACTATATGAGCATCTGGGTTGCGTAGTTGTAGCTCTTTTGCAAGAGGCCACATACCCAGAGCTGGTGTGTTTGCCCCATGTATAATGAGAACTCGTTGCTTTGCAGAATCCGAAGGGGGAGAAAGGTCGTATATCGCGGTGCTTCCTAACGCTGATTTGACGAGCTGCGGCTTCGGAAATGCAGATCCAAAATTCTGGATGAATTGTTCATGACTTGGAGCTTCTATGAATGGAAGTTGATTCAATCTTGTGGGTCTGGGTAGGTTAAAGTCTACAGGGACTTTTGCATCCGCCATGGTTGTGTGGTTTGAATTTTGGAACGCAAAAGTACACATTTTTTCTTCAAAATGGAGGGGTTCGTCCAAATATGCTTTCTAATGGGATGATGCTTACGAATCATTGGTCAAGGCCTCCAGGCCTCCCCAGCGTTCAAGTAAGGTTTGTCGTAAAATCTCTTATCTCCGGGGCGGATTCTACGCTTGGAAAACCCGTGGGCAGGAAAATCTTAGATGGTTTGTTTTCATCATCAAGTAGGATCCGCGTCCAAAGGGCCAAGGCAACTTCCATGGATCGATTTTGTCTGAGCTAGCTTAGAATTTGTGAGATTCGTAGTAAAACATCTATTCAAACGTGCCTAAACCCGATACTGCCGAAAAGACTCCCGACCTCGTTCTAAAGAAGGAGTCATCTGTGTTAATCACTTTAATCAGTATGAAGCTAGTACAGTTCACCAGGAGGCGATCATTCGTTCTTATGATCAATTTATAGTCTTGGAATGGCAGTGGGAATAGCCTGTGAAAAAATTTGAATGTATGGATCCACGTTGTACTACCGAGTCTTAGAATCATGGCAATAGGGGGATTATCTAGATCGTAGCCTTGCAGCTTTGGATGTCCAAGACTGAAACTGATAAGAGAGCCCCTCTTGTTGACATTACGGCTGTGCACGCAGACCGCGATAATGGATAGGACTCATTATTAATCCCAAAGTCTCCAGCCCAAAACTTCCCTCCTTCATTGCCCTAGTATCCCCTTCTCAGTAGCTAATTTGAGCCGCAATACGGTTGGTCATGTACTTCCGAGTATTGCCTAAGAACATACATGCAATAATTGCACATACTCCAAATGCAATGCTAGTTAGCCACACGAATTTCAGAGCATAGGTATAAGCCCAGCGAGTTCCAATTAGCGCAGCTTCGAGCACAGCCGGCGTGACGCCGGGAATAGTGGCAATACTCGCAGGATCCAGAAGAAATGCCTCCACGAACGCAGTGACTGACGTGATCGGCAGTCCAGCCTTGAGGGCGGCTTCTGCAACTGCTAATGGGAGTCGATGGGTGAGCTTCTGATAGAAGATGTTGTAGTATATGCTGTATCCGATAGAGCCACCAACAACTCGTATGGAGAGTGACAGGGCGACACAAGTGGCAATCAACTCGTCTGGACTGGGTATAGTCAGTAAATACTTGAAATTGAGTGTTGATCTCGCATGAAAACTTACACGACCGTAATAGCAACAGTGGCTGCAGGTACAAGGACACCGCCAATTCCGATACCTGCAAAAACCGCAAAGATATATAGTTTGTCGGGACTGTCTGGATTTACAGTTGCTAGAGCTCCACCGAAGACAGTCATTAGTACCGAGGATGCGATAAGCAATTCTCGATTGTATCCTTTCAGCCATGACAGTGCCGCATTAACCACCGTCGCTCCAAGAGTAACGCCTAGACCTGAAGCGAAACCCTTCAACCCTACCTGAACTGGATCCGATGTGAAAACTGTGGATGACTCGAGCGGGAAAAAGTTGAGCGATGAGTAGAAGTTCATTCCACCAACGAATGCGACCACAAAAGCGACGCCAACGATACGTTGGCCTTTGAAAAGCTCTCGTGGGACCATCGGAAATCTCGCAAATCTGTACTCCCACACAACGAACATGAAGATGAGTGCGAGACCGATTAGTAAGGTGCATAGCACGTATGGGGAGGACCAGGGATGAGAGTAGCCGCCCGCTTGGAGTGCAACAAGGCTATTTCTATTGTTAGGAAGGAAAAATAGAGTTGGGAACAGTTTCACTTACAAAAGTGTTAAGCCAACGATTGATAAGAAGCCACCTTGGATATCGATACTTTTTAATATCTCCCACCGTGCAGAACCGTCTCCTCTTCTGTGAGCTTTTGGGAAATATGTCAATCCCACACCCGCCAGGAAGATGGCGTTATAAATACTTTATGTCTCTGTTAGCTCAACGAACTTAACTTGTTCCCTCTACTCACAGTGATATCCACATTCCCCATCTCCATGTGCTGTAGGTGCTGAGTAGTTGGCTGTACAAAACATATGGGACAAAAGGCACCACAAAGAAGGTGACCAGTGCCAAGTAGAACCCACGATGCTTGACAGGAACAAGTTCGGCAGTTCTGTTATCGTAAAGTTAGCATTACGACAAAGATCAAGCGTGGAGATCATCTACCCAGCAAGAGCTGTGAGTTCGCCAATGGCAGCCCCTGCACCAGCGACCGACATACCAGTGACTGCCTGGCCAAATGAATGAGCCGTGCCCATGAGGATCACCCCAAGTATTAACAATACCCCTCCAGTGAGTGAGATGTAACGCCGTCCGAAGATAACTTGGAGATAACCAGTAAAAGGTGCGATAGAAGCAATCGCCAGAGTATTCGCCACGGGAAGCCAAGCAGCATTCTTCTGTAATCCCAAGTCTTTCTCGATGAAAGTGAGAGAACCTCCAACGAAGTAAAGAGGAATCTGAGCGCCTTCAGCAAGCTAAAGTTAGTATCACATGTATTTCAAGGGTCTCAAACAGGACAGTATCACACCGACGTATAACCCTGCGAGGGAGATGGAAGCAACGATATGTCTCCAACTCCATAGAATCTCTCCATTCGAGTCATCAGGCTTGATTGCATGAATGTTGCTGTCAAGGTCAACTTGTAGCACTTCGTGGTGCTTTGAATCGCCACCGTCATCTTTCGATATTTCTGTATGTTGGGGGCGAGGACTTCCAGCCTCTAGATTAGTTGAAGTCTTCTCATCCATTTCTAGACTTGACGAGACACTTGCGCCAAGGGGGGAATATTGTGAGAGAAACTGGCAAGAAGAATGGGGAATACAACGCGCTGATTAAATAGCCATACGCAATCAAGTGTAGCCGTGTGAGAGCTTCTCCGGATTGAGTGCCTAGGCACGAACTCCAGGATCATTTTATATAATCAGAGTCTGAGAACATTCGCGTTCCAGCTATCAAGGCCGCAATGCGAGGAGGACCATGCATTAGGCTCCATTGAAGCTGTCGATAAATACGCCCCCCTTTTCGCAACATGGTTAGTCTAGCATATCAGCACGACAATTGGCTGCCTGATCATGTTGATCATTCTCACTAATGGTCCATGTCCTGGAGACTTCTCAACGGGCTCCAGTAAGACGCGTCAGGTAACGCCAATATCAGTGAGATGTTCTCTTGAGAATAGCGTCTTGCAAAAGATTCACTCTTCATTCACTGATCCACTGTTTGTTGTAGGAATTGACCTCCGCGGTGAACCGAACTTAAACTCTGAAGCGTTCAGACTGAAAGCGCTGACAATCAAAGTTCAGGGTGGCGCAAACTGGCCAAATGACAACGCTCGGTGGCTCCCCATCCATAGTCTTTTAAATCAATTGGTCTGCGCTAGAGTGACTTAGAGTTTTTGAATCCAACCTCTTGACTCCGAAACAATGACTCCGATATTGTGGGTACGTTGCCTTGACACGGAGAACTTGACGCCGCGAAGTCAGACTCTTCTCAATGACATCGACACGGACAACATGATTTCCGTAGGGATCTTTCCTACGATATGTGCAGGATGAATTGCGAGGACTTGAAGCGATTTCACACAACCAAGCATGAACCGGAATGGTCGAGAGACCAGCGAAGGGCAAGGCTTTGCCTCTGAGGTCCCATACTTGCTCTAAAAGATCCCTATAAGACCTTAACTAGACAAATTCATTGACATTAACGAGTGACATCTTCTCATCACATCAACATGGGTGCTGCAGATTCTGCTGCCCACAAAGATGGCTCCATCAAGGAGGCCTGGGGTTATCAATTTACATGGACAGCCGATCACCACACAGCTGATCAATATGATCATCTGAAGTACACATGTGACACCCTTGCAGAAGACTGCGTTCTCTTGTTAAACCGTACCTACAACCTAGACGACGGAAGTGAGCGCCCCAGTACACAGGCTACTGAATCCGAGGTAAAGACCATTAGTCCAAAATCAAAGGAAGAGGACTTTCGCCCTCGACCAAAAAAGGATCTCTATCAGTTACTCTGCGATCACCACGGTGAAGACGAAAAGCTTCAACAACTCTGGAACCAGGTCCATGCGATCCCCGAGTGGGTCGACTGGGACCAAATCGCGCGAGGACAAGATGTATTCTATCGATACGGAGCTGCTGTTATCACAGGCCTAACATATCAATCTCTTCTCGGGGGCACGGCGAGTAGCAGAGTGACTGAGGTCCTCAGCCGGTCCGGAGGGTTTAGCATCAAAAACATTCGACGTCGACTCCTGGAGACAACGCAGTTCAATCTTGAATGCACCAATGATATTGCTTCAATAAAGCCAGGTGGCAACGGATTTGCTAGCTGTCTACGAGTCCGTTTCCTTCATGCGACTGTTCGTCACCGTATCCTACAGATCACAGCTACCCATCCATCATACTACTCTGTGGAAAAGTATGGCATCCCAATCAATGATCTAGATTGCATTGGCACGATTGCAGTATTCTCTGCTACCATTATCTGGCAAGCGCTGCCTCGCCAGGGCATTTTTCTCCGCCAGCAAGAGATCTTGGACTATCTAGCCCTATGGCGTCTGGTAGGGTACTACATGGGTGTGCCCACGGATTTCTTTTCAACTCCTGCGAAGGCCAAGGCAATCATGGAATCTTTGTATCTGTGCGAATACACGCCGTCACCGACCTCGGGGTTGCATGCCAGGAACATCATCCAAGCAATCACATACATGCCGCCTGCGTACGCCAGCCGATCATACTTGGAGGCTAACGCACGCTGGCTTAATGGTGACCGCCTCGCTGACGCTCTTGGTCTTGGTCGACCGGGGTTATTCTACAAATGTCTGATAGCTGGCCAATGTGCCATGTACGTTGCCATCTCTCATACTTGTCGGGCGATACCAGCTCTGGATCGTCTCCAAATCCACTCATTCCGACAAGCTTTCTGGTCAGTTATAACATCTCCAGAACATGGACTAGGAGGTTTGAGCTTGTTTGAGTTCCAATATGTGCCCAAGTATCGATTCCAACCAAACGATGACGCAGAGGTGCCTAAGATGACCAAGATGACGAGCGTTGTCTGGACCGCAGATCGCAAAGCCCTGGTGGCATCAATCTTGTTTGTATTGGTAGCTGTGCAGGCCACCTGGGTCTTCAGCAAAGTAGTGGCTTGGGGAAGCCACACGATTTATTTATTTTTCTGTTAAAGTATTGGCCTGATTGAATCCGGGAGGTGAATAGCAGCAGCATAGCTTAGATATTTAGAAGAACTCAGTCTAGTCTTCGGAATCGTGACTATCGTGCCCTGTCATCGCCCTGTCATCGAAAACAATGGTCCCCTAGGTACTTTCGACGATTTCTTCCATCCTTGGTACATAGTAGGTGTAGCTGTCTCGACAATACCCCTCCTTACCGGTTGCCGAGCGTTCGTATTTAAAACCTTCTCATGGCGATACGTTTCGTATGCACCAAGATGACGCTCGTCTGGTGAGTGTACCAAGCCGTTAGTTCAGCCAAATCGTCATTTTAAGCGGTCATAAAGACATGGGTCTGGTATTTCGGATTGCAGGTCGATGAGATGTTTGCGAATCACAAGTTCAAACAAGATCTTAGAGGGTTGAATGGCAAATTCTTTTGGAATACTATGTGCAATCTTCAACTATGATGACTCGAGCAAACCCCGTTGTCCCACTAGCACAATCTTTTCATTCAACTTGAGGTCATTTCACCGACTTCCAACACTGAAATTCGACATGCACCTTCCGTTGAGGAGCGAGCATTTCGTCTCAAGTACCGGATCTGAGAGACCAAAGGCATTGCCGCTCAGGTCGTGACCTTGAACTGCTCCCATAGCGCTGAGCCCGAGGCCGTGACACCATCTACAGTACCTGTAATGCTGCCAATCCACCGAGTATAAAGTCCAATATCAATCTGGGTGGCTTTTCTGCTCACCGTAGCATTCAGTGTGCTCCCGTCATTAAGGGTCATGGTAATGGTGAGCTGTGTGGGGTTTGCGGTGAGCAGCGTAGGTGGATATGGTGTGCCCACCGGCCTCACTTTCAATCCCGTCGTGCAAGTGGAACCGATGACTGCGCCATTTTTGAGCACGTACCCGCCCACCTTCTCGTTGCCTTGGTTGTCGATCATATCAAAGAAGACGATGTTGTAGTCGCCAAATGTGCCATGGCCCCAATACCAACTATTGAGAGCGCTTGTGAATGGAACAGCCCCCAGTTCTAGAATAGCACGCAATGGTCAAACACGGTTCAGACATTTAGATTTCGAAAAGGCTGGGAGAAGTGAAGACGAGAGTCCAAAATGGCGGGCGTACCTTGTCATGATAACCGTTTCCAGTAAATTTCATCTTTGTGCCCAGTATGGTCACATCGACCGCTGCGTCCGCAGCTGGCATTACGTTGACCCATCCAATGTGAGGAAGGACTTCCTCCGGTTGGCCACCGCCTAAAGGACCGCATACGTAATGACCTGGTCCACGCTAATTTCATTTCATGAGTATACGATATGCAAGTGTTGTAGCGAGAATCAAGGGTCACTCACTGATTTCAAGGTGAAACTTCCCTCAATTCCCAGATTCAGAAGCGTTTTGTCGAATGTGAGGGTGTATGTGCTCAAATCAGGCGAACCTTGGAAGCTGATACCGCTCCCTGTCCAAGTTCCTGATGCTCCATTGCCGACTGTGTCGATTTTTACCGATGTTGCAGCCACGGGGAATGAAACAGGCAGGCCCGAGCCAGTATTTGCAAAGACATATACGTTCAATGGGTCAATTGCATTCGCGAGGTCGAAGCTGAATCCAATGTAGGAAGAAGTGAAGAAGATGACAGTGAGAGCTTGGGTGCCGTCACTGGAGACGGCATCGAAGTACCACCAATCGAATGTGGTCGCGTTGATCGGGAATACTCGTGGACCATCGGCGCCACTGGCACAAGAAGTGAACTGAACCTGGCTAGGACCAGCGTAGAGAGCCGGAGTAAGAGTGACAGAGTCTGGAAAGCACTGAGAGAAGGCGCTGCATGCTAATAGAGGCACAGTAGCAAGACTATAGAGGAGGCCTCTCATTTTGATTCAGCAGTTCGGGTGGGATTTGGTGACGATTTCTGGGGAGTAACAACGCTCTTGATAGAGGTAGCTTACTTGCCCTGAGAGAGTAAACAAGGACAAATAGATATCAATGTGATGGATGCTGCGGACACATGGAGAAGATGTATTCTAATGGGTTTCCAATTCATGTTTTATACCCCAGGCTCGTAACCCTGAGGCGTGCGCACTGTAGTAGAGTTATGTAGCACGGCCATCAAAATTTACTGCTAGTCTACAAAGAATCTTTGGGAACAGAGAGCTAGAGCATAGACTGGAATTCTCAGATGGTTAATCACGCAGGATCGAGGTTGTTTGCAGTGTAAAAACGACTTGGGATAGACTGGTTGACAGGCTGACTCGGACGTCTTGACCCGATGAGTCAGAAGATCGACATACGGATGGAGCGTTAGAAAATTAGCATCCTTAGCTAAAGTATTCTCACCATCACAGTTCTACCAAACGGTGTTTGCGGGGAAAGAAGTTCTGGACAGCTGAGGTAAATGCGGGAAGGATGACGCATGAAGGCCACTGAGTGAAGCACTACTCCGTATCCGTCTCAGGGGCACGGAGTACATAGCAAACTAGAATGGAGTAAGGCTACAACACTAAACAACTTGGAGGAGTCTCCTTACCACCATGCTACCTTCCAAGTAGGTGGGTTCCGGGGAAACCCGACCACCCCACGGGGTCAAGCCGCAAAGGACTCCGAAGTTTGGTATTGGTCCATCCGTAAACTCTAATCCATAAGATTCGGCCTAATCACGCTATCGGTCTTCGACTGGGAGTTCTTCGCTCAATCATAATTGTCAAGCCAGAAATCAGTCTCAATATTTCCGTCTTTGAAAATGAAGAGCAGTAATACTCCTTGATTCTAAAGGCAAGATTCTACGCTTAATTTTCTCTACGAAGCAAAGGAATCTAATATTCCTTGATATATGCTGTCGTATTATGTTGCGGTTAATAGTATGAGACCCACAAGGACCCACTAGCTATATGTAGGATCATACCTAATTAGGACTAGTGTCTCACGCTTCGACCCTGAGCAGCTGACCTTGCTTTGTACGCAGAACAATCGTCGTCCCTTGAAATTTTAAGCTCAGGATAATCTGATCACGAATCAAAATCTCAGATTCTCAAGCTTCTGGCAGACAGGCGGCACCGTGTGTGTCCCCTAACTGGAAAATCTCCTAGTGGCATTCGACAAGCTTGAACTTAAATGGTCGCCCCCAACTTCAGTACCTCGGCCGTGACAGTCTACTCCGTACGTGGTAACCTGACGACCGCACTTGACTTTTCACGCATGGATTGAGCGTCAACCACAATATCTTACTCGACACATTCACCATCTGTATCATCCCCTTGATGAAACTACAGACGCCCATCCAAGAGTCTAGTTGCCGACATTACCTCTCTTTCATGGCACCTGAAAGTGTCCCTGACTTTGCTGTGTTCAATCGCTGCGATTCAACTCCGAGTCCCCTCGACTCGTCGGGTTCAAATCTTCGTCGTGAACGCAAGCGTGCTAGTGATCGACAGTCTCAACGAAACTCGCGGGCGCGGACCAAAGCATACATTGAGCATCTTGAACGAACCAATAGATCATTAGCAGAGACGCGACATGGAAGCGCAGACGACCTTTCGACTCAATGCAAAGAGCAGTTTGACGAGATTGAAACCCTGAAGAATGTCATAAATAATATCGCGAAACTCGCCAATAGTGTCGACAGTGGCTCGGTGAGACAAGCCACTTCGCAGGCTCATGTTCGGGATACCATATCGACCATCCCAGTCAAGAACCCATTCTCCAGTGGGCGAAAAGAAGCTTTGCCAAGTGGTGCGGTGGACAGTTGTGGATATCAACACCAACAACCTTGGTCCAACCCTTCTTGCCATCCAACCCAAGACTCGCTCCGAGAAATACATCCAACAATCGATATCACGTGCGGAAATATTGGCCGAGACTATTTCAAGGCTCTGGACCATGCCTTGGTAACTATTGAACGATATGGCAAACCCCACCTATTCAGCGGCCCTGATATAGATGATGATATTAATATACGGGCCATCCTACATGGCTGGCCTGCGGCCAGAGCCAAGAATCCTTTTGATATTGGCTGGCAGTTGCTCCAGGCGCTGGACGAGGGCCTCTTCCAGTGCAGCTCCAAGGTCGAACGAATAGCTGTTATGCGATTGATAAGGTCCATGTTAATGGTACTACCATATACCGTTCCCCTGATTTTCAAAGTCTTCAAGGTGGCTAAAGCTCAGGTAGGATAAAATCACGCCGAATCTTCCCGCGGAGAGGAAACCTCCCGATTACATGGACCCAAGGTATACATGTCTCGACTGTAATCGCCATTCGTCACTGACATTTCTAAGCCCAGTGCAGAGACAAGTGGCACATCCCAGATTAATAGATTATTTCGTGTGGTCGGTTACGCCTCGTTCGTTGTCAGAGTTCGATTCATGACATGTACTAACTATAGTCCTACAGGCCCGAGGTCCGCGATAATCTTATACTGAACGGCATCAGTTATGCACCTGACAACCTCGCGGCACAATTTGCTAGTGGTGTCACTCTGACTTGGTCCTTTGAGCTCCGCGACGTCTGCAAGTACCAGGTTTCTCAAGGATTGTACACATTCTCCGTTGAATTCAACAAAGTCTACAATGATCGCTCATCATGGAATCTGCAATGCCCAGTCGCCTCGATCATCTTTCCTCCATCTCCAGCCTCTGTGTCATCCGTTGCAGAATTCTCTGAGAACCCAGGAGAAGAAGATGAATCTCAACCTTGGATCGCGCCTGTAGAGTCAACCCAGGGAGATGATATCTGGGACCGGAGTTGGATCGCCGGTACCAATGGCTATTTAAATACCCTTTCGTCCATTTCGGTCACCAACCCCCACAGTTCTATGCTGCCTTCTCAAGAAGCCGGATTGGTGCATGATTTTACTCTCAATTAGCCTTCACAAACAGCCGGCAAATCTCCTCTCGTGATAGATTTCGTTTGGGTGTGGGTTTCGTGAGGAAACCCAGCTAAAGTCCTTTTGAGCTTGTGAAGACTGTACTCTTTGTCCATTTCTTCCCTCGTCGTAATCATGGAGATTGACGACATCTTACATCTTCTCCTTTTAAGAGAAGTGTAAGTCTCTTTATTATACATCCTCGTGGTCATGTAAGAAACTCGATTCTGTATGTCACAGTAATCTGAGAACCGAGGAGACTTACAGAGTGACGCTGCTTTTGTAATCGCTTGGTCGGATCACTTAGGCCCGGAGCGAGTAAAAAGCGGCACCATCCACCTCAAACTGCACCCGACCTCAGTGGATCTCATATGATAGTTGAATTCCACACACACACACAGACTAAATCGGCCAGCTTGAGATTCACCAATGGCATCCCCGTTACCTGTAACTCGACATTGAAGACTGAGATGGCGGCGGGGAGACCAATCCGATCTACTACACATCGCAGCAGCATACGAGACCTGCATTCCCACCTCCAGCAGTAATCAAATCATGCCGCCGATCCCAGTCGGGCAATCGACACCACACCCGCCGCCCTGGACACCTCGCGTAATCAGCTATTTCCAAACCTACCACCACAACGGCGAATACGTCTCGCTGCTACCCCTGATCACGCACACATCGGGCATAACGCATGTCATCCTCGCCGCGATCCATGTCAACTGGGACCCGTCGAACCTGACGCTCAACGACGACCCGCCGTCACACGAGAAATACACACAGTTATGGGACGAGGTGGTGGTGCTGCAGGACAGCGGGATCAAGGTTCTGGGGATGCTGGGCGGAGCGGCGAAGGGCTCGTTCGCCAGATTAGACTATTCCGAGTCGAGGACCGATGTGCCGCTGGCGAGATTCGAGGCTTACTATGCGCCGTTGCGGGATATGATTCGGCAGTACGGCCTTGACGGGCTGGATCTGGATATTGAGGAGGAAATGTCTCTGCCTGGAGTCATCCATCTGATTGATCGGTTGAAGGCGGATTTCGGCACGGGGTTTCTGATCACGTTGGCGCCGGTCGCGACGGCGTTGATGGCTGGCAGGAGACATTTGTCCGGGTTTGACCATCGACTGCTCGAGGCGGCTAGAGGGTCGAGCATTGCTTGGTATAATGCCCAGTTCTACAATGGGTGGGGCGGGTTACATGATACCAATGCGTATGATGAAATTATGCGGAACGGCTGGCCTGCGCATAAGGTTGTCGCTGGCATGTTGACGAACCCCAAACATGGTGGTAGTGGATATGTACCGCTTGAGCTTACTGCGGCGGTGTTGAGTCTGCTTGTGGAAAAGTATCCCGATTTTGGTGGTGTCATGGGCTGGGAGTACTGGGATTCTTTGCCTCAAGAGGACAATTGTTGGGTGTGGGCAGTCTGTATGGGACTGTGTATGGGCATGAAGAAGGTTAGAGATGCGGCCTTGATTGTTAGAATGGGCCGGAGTATTGCGGGCATCAATATACAGCGATGATTGGTATCGTACTTGGAGTTGGTAAGCTACTACCTATCGATGCAGGTTGACCAGCGAACAAAAGAACCAATCGGCAGTGTTCACAGACACAGAGAGCATAGCGCACAGTCAACGAGCAGCCGGAAAAGAAGAGGGCGGGTGACTTGACTCATTACATTCGAGCAAGGGCATCACACCCATCTCCAAGATTTTTAACTCTATCTACGGATCAGGTTCATTCCCACAACCACCATTTTGCTCCTCGTCCTCTCCCTAACGATCCCTGGAAATCTGCAGCCGGGCTGGTGAGAGTATATTCCCAAGCCAGCTTTCCATCGATAAACAACTTGTACCTCAAGAGGCTACGTTGTATTCCACCAACAAGCGGACTGATTTCAACAGCACCAACTTTACTGTTCCCATCTGGAAGATATTGAATCGCCACATCTTCATTATCAATCTGCTTGAATGTCCGGAATGGGAGATAAAACATGCTGAGAGGTCCCACCGAGAATTCATGAGGACCAGATGAAGGACTCTGGTCATATTCTGCCGTACTATTTGGATTCTGCCATGAATCAATCCGAGGTGGGAAGCGAATAGCGGCGAATTCGTGACGATCTCCCGAAAGAACAACCACACGAACACCCAGTTCACGTTCTGCTCTATGCATGGCTGATAGGATCTGCGAACGTTCACGCAGGAATCCACCCAGGTATCAGCAGTACCAAAACGCCAGTTCTTGGTAAATGGAACAGAAGAAGCTATGATCTTCCAATGAACATGACGTGGTTCTGGATCTGCAAGATATTTCAACAGGGAAGCCAATTGCACAGGTCCAAGCATCGAGGACTCTGTTTCCACCGGCGGATTCGATGAATTATCGGGGGAACCATACAGCGGTTTAGCCTTGGGGAATTCAGGGTTTGTTCGATATCGTCGCGTATCAAGCATAAAGAAAGAGGCTGGTCCATGTGTGAATTGGAAGTATGTAGTATTGGTGTCAAATCCATTCGATGAACCTTTTGGGATCGGTGGATTGACTGAAACATGATACTGAATGAATGGGTCAGATGCTGCAGGAAATGGATCTGTATCATTTCCCCCAGACCAATCATTGGCAATCTCATGATCATCAAGTGTATGAAGCCAAGGGAGGGTATCCAGACCAGGCAACTTCCAGGATGGTGATGCATATACACGTCGATATTCCGATCGGTAATGGCGAAGTGACGAGGATAGTCGTTGTGGGACGTCGACATAGATGAAATCTCCCAGGAACAGCATAAATGATGCAGGTTTAGACAAGGATCCAATCACTTTGGATAAATGTTCAAATCCATGGATAGCCAACGCATGGGCTTTTGCCTGGTATGGAAAGTTGGCCTTGATACAAGAGGACGTCAAAAATGTCAAACTCTTCGCGGCTTCGGATTTTCGCGCGGGTGCAGTAGTGAAAGCTCCTGAAAGATCGTTGGAAAGAGAATAGATATACTTTGTCGCTGGTTGAAGACCTTCAAATGTGATAGGATATGTGTAATCGGTATCATCTCCAAGGTAGTAGATCGTGTCGATTGTTTTCCAATTGGTCTTTTCTGCTGGAGACAAGTAGACATAGATTGGAAGTTGATCTGGTTTGGGTTCTCTGATCAAGACTTTGGCGTAGTTTGTATCCACATATCCAACTCGAGAAAAGGACAAGTCTCTTAAAGGATACAGCAAAGGACCCCGAAAGACAAGATCCAAGGTGAAGCCAGCAAGTAAGATATTGATTCCGATTGTGATGTAACTCCACTGGGCGTCTTTCCACCTGGGTATGCCCAATAGGAAGATCTTCAAGAAGGATTTCTCGTCTTCGTACAACACTGGCTGCTCATGGTGATGTGGTGTAGGATCGTCATCCACTTCTTCCTTTTCTTCTGGTTCGGGATGGGGGAAAAGTCGGGGAAATGCTTCATGTAGTGTGGGCCTGTGCGGGCCAAATGCTTCTGAATTGCCCAAGACACAAAAGAGATATATGACGACGGATGACAGGATGATGGGAGGGAAATGGTGTCCTGGTATCTAGACCATCGTTGTTAGTTGACTGGTCCCTATCCTAGATCATCGTTATATTGCGTACCCATCTCAGGAAACTGTAAGCAGATAGTCGTGTGACGGTAGAACTGATGCCAGCCACCCACTCCGCGGTCGAAGGCATATTTGTACAAGTGTTGGTTGAGTGAGAAGGATTGCAATTGACACTGCTGAAGCAGCGACAAGAATGTTGTTCACATGATATTTGTAGAAAACCTGATTTCGAATTGACAACATGAAACTGCAAGATGCTACAAGCAAGGACGAATAATCAGGCTTCTGCTATCTTGCTCCTGCCTTGCTGCTTGCTTGCCTGCAACTCGTGGAAGAACGGATCAAATTTCCGCCGAGAGGTACAATGACGCACTTGTGTAAACAACGTTCGTCATGAATCATGCCACGTTATGCAAAACCCTAACCTCAACCCTAACCCTGACACGAAACAACAAAATGTTTATACCTCCCCCTCATTCTTGATATATGTATCTTTTGACATCTATGCTAAACCTAGGCTTTGAGATTCTTGTTGTCATCATACGCGAATAGAGTGTATATCAAGACAGCAGAAGCCAATAAACGTGATCACAAACAAGGGTTGCTCTGCCGTTCATAGATCTAAGTTGGACTAAATCCTTGATCGTATCGATAGTACTTCACTGTGTAGGAGTACTTCAACTCCAAACTACCGTACCATATCTCTCGAAAACCCTCTCAAAGAGTATATCTAAACGAAGGGCTCTTATCGCCCAAATCAGACAACTCCTCGTCGGTCAATCCTTCTGCGGCACCACTCTTCTCTCTCTTAGCATTGATTCGTCCGTATGAGATTCTTAGCGCAATAACTGCACCCAGTCCCAAACAAACGAATCCAATTTCCAAGCCATGACCAAGGAGGTACTTGGGAGAATCGACACTGCGGTAAAAGTTGCTTGCCATGGCACCACCAAGATTACCCATTCCGATTTGAAGAGCCATACCAGCGGCACGCTTATAACTTCCTGCAAGATTATTGCTAATCCAGGTAACATTTCCTGGAAACGCAGGGTAAATACCACAAGTAGCGATAAAGACTCCTGCGTAGACAACACCAGGTACGCCTCCATGTGCTGAAGCGGAGATTGCCATAACAAAGCCAATAAGAATAGCACACATCTAAGAAAAATAAATTAGTCCTCTTGTTACTACACCTCTGTAACTCTTGTGATAATGACTTACTGGGTAGAAAACGAATGGCCATCGTGAAGCACCACGTTTCGTTGCTCTATCGGACCAATAGCCAACAACAACAGCTAAAATAGCTGCTGTTATATAGATTGGAATTGTAAGAAGTTGAGCTGTTGTTGACGTATATCCCAATTGCTTGATAATGGTGGGAAGGAACAACGATATCCCGTAAAGAGGACATACTATGCCCCAATACATGAAAAGCGACAGCCAAATTTGCCAATCACCGAAGACTATACGCTATGAGTTAGTATATATCTTAGTTGATAACAATATATACATCAAGGTACATTGATATCTTCGGAGACCATTATGGTCGATATACTTTTCGAAAAGGGTTAAAAAGAGTGACATACCTCTGGTGACATATTTCCATTCGAAATGATCGCTTTCGGCAACATTGCGACCACTCTTCTTACTCCCTTGGTACTTAAGTCGATGTACCACCCATGCCTTTTCTTCGACGGTTAAAAAGCTAGCAGTATCTGGGAAATCGTAGAGAGCCCAAAAGGCGAAGAATGCGACAACGACAGTCAAAAGGCCTTCAAGGATAAAAATCCATCTCCAGCCTGCGTAACCACCAACACCATCCATTTGGGCAATGGCATATGCAAGGAGGCCTGAAAAGGCACCTGCAACGCTAGCGGCGCTGAAGAAGAGACTTTGTCTGAAAGCCAATTCGTTCGTGCAATACCACATGGTGAGATAGTATGCAACTCCTGGATAGAGACCAGCTTCGGCGACACCAAGGAAGATTCGAGCGATTAGTAGTCCGTGGTAACCTTGGACAAGGCCCATGAGGGTCATGACTGTTCCCCATGCTACCATGATACCAGGAAGCCAAACAGATGGTCTGAAGCGTTTAAGAAGAAGATTGGAAGGAATTTCGAACAAGCAGTAGGTGAAGAACTATTTCTCAATGGGTTAGAACGGTGGATGAAAAAGTTGAAGCCCCGACCGAGACCATTGTTTTGGAAATTTCAACTTACAAAGACTGTTGCACAAAGATTGTATTGCGGTCCAGAAAGATTCAAATCTTCTTGCATACCCTGGATTTTAGCGTTTCCGATATTTGATCTGTCCAAGAACGATAACAGATATCTGGTGCGATGTTAGCTAATCTAGAGATATCACAAGAATATGAAAACCACTTACAGAACTGCCAGCATAGGAATCAAGCGCAGATCCATCTTGCGCAACGTCTTAGCTGGGTCGACATTGGATGTATCAACATCGTCTCCAGTCCAGTTTGGATCATGATGCTTGGAATGCTAGAAGGTAGCCTCGTTAGCAACCCGAGATAGCCAAGTAGATCAAGAGGTTCCAAGCACTCACCGTAGTATGTGCCAAGTCTCGCTCTACGATGCCAGACTTCTCATTATGATCAACGGGCGAAACCTTTGACACAGGTTCGTGAAGGGTTGAAGCTGGTGAGGCAGTCATGTTGGCGAGGATTCACTATAGCTGACAGAGAATCTGGAGGTCCCACGATTTGTCTCTGGAGAAAGAGATGTCGATCTGGGGGAATTTGCAAGAATTTAAGCAAAAACGGCGATCAACCTTGCCCTCGCCTTCGCACCACATCTGACATGTGCCCAGACTACGGAAGCGAAGAACCATGTCCGCCATGTTGAACTCTCCACGGGGTTGAATAGCGGAGTGTATCGATCCAATTCCTTATTAGGTATTGTTCGCGTTCATCCAAAGATATCAACAGAATTTGATTGGACTTTTCCAGCCCCAGGTTTGTGACTCGGGGTGAAAATGGAGCTATCATTCGCTTAGAGAAACGAAGCTTAACAAGAAATTCGCTAATGCTTGAAGGTTCTTCTCTCATTCATTGCGCTTAGAAGTGGGTATCTCGAAATATTGGGAAAGTCCTCAATCTGCGACTGGTTGATGACGTTCAGGGTTATTCGGAACCGAATGTGACATGACGTACAGGGCTGTGGGTGCTCGGAGCTTGTCCGGACTGTACCTCCCCACCAAGTGCAGAGCGTTGGAGAGAAGCCACAGAAGCCTACACTAGAAACTTCTGCATGACTCGAGAACACTAATCATGCCGCACAAAGCTTTGTCCCATTGGAGAATAGTGATGATTCCAAACTTTAACTTCCGGTGGGAGATGAAAGACGGAGTAGACATCCATCGTATTCGCCTTTTGCCAGGGTTGACAATATACTGGAACCAAGCTTCCGTGCCTTCAAAGGTGCAGGACCATGAACAAACTGATATAGTCCTTTTAACAAGACCAAGTGAACCGATTGGATTATCGAAGAAAACCCGAGAATCGTTGGGATCAGATTTCACTGGTTTATCCGCCAATGCCTTGGCCTTGGTAATCTGCGCCTATCGCTGGCATTATGAGTGAGGCGGTGATTATGCTCACGAGTTAACAACTTTTCGTTACTCGGAAAGTCCGAAAGCATCGGACCTGATTCTCAACTTGACTGAGACTATAGCTTTAAGCTATACGAACTTCATGGGTAAGGCGCTAGAGGAGGAACTCCAGCTGTAGCAAAATCAGCTCGTGCCGTCTGCACTGACTTTGAGCATTGAGGAAGATGTTCCAACGTCTGCATCAGAGTTGCAAGCATATTGCCGTACGCATCTGAACCGATTTTACCCGCTCGAAGATCTCTATCAATGGCTTGCTGCATAAGCTTCACTGCTGCAACCACATGATGAGCGTACGGATCGATAGCAACCAAGGGCATGGTGATATTGTCAGTCTTAGGGTTGGTACTGTTGAATCCCGGTGGGAGTTGCAAGGTATACTTATTGCTCAAGCCGAAAACCAAGCAATTCATGACCCAGCTTTCTGCATTGATACTCTTTGCCGAGAAAAGTTGAAGGAGATCTTCACGGCTGGTGGCTATCAACATATCCGACACCATCAAAATACACAAATTGAGGTGCAGCATAAGACCATCTGCGATAAGATTAGAAAGGTTTGGAACAGGACTGGCAGACTTACACCATCGCAACTTTGTTTCTTGGCTAAAGAATTGGATTCGAGTTTGACATGCAGTTAGCAAGTCGCGATAAGTATCGTTGAATTGATCAATAGCATCAGAAACTGCATTGAAAGCTTTGCTGACTTCGATTTCAATATGTCCATCTCGCAAGGATTCTTTGAGATTAGCAGTCAATTTCCATACTAATAACTTCCAAGCGGCACCAGCAGAGATGATCTGGTTTGCCTTATCGGTGGTTAACTCGAAGCTCGAATCATGCCAGGTCTTTGTCATATCTCGAAAAATCTCTCTGCATGTGCGGATCATACGCCATGATGGCTCAAATTCGAACCCGAACAAACCTGAAGAGAGAAGCGGACGGCAGCTTAAAGTCAAAGATGCAGATGTGTCGAATGTCAAAGCTGCCCAATAAGCAGCACTTTCAGCAGTGATGAAATTTGAAGAACCAATAGATGATGGACTATTTGCCGTGGCACGTACTGGTGCCGAGAGATTGACTCGGGTGCCGTTGAATTGAAGACTTCTTGAACGAGCTCTCAAGGTTTGAATCTGCTGTAATGCAGCATGCACACAAACTTGACCAGAGACACCATCCAATTCCTCTTCTTCTGATATGCCAACAGGGATTGGTGTGAGAGCGAACAGAAGTAAGGTCAGCATGGATCGATAGCAGGGCCGATTTATAATCTTCAGCATATTTCGATGTGAACGTCTCCAAAGCAATCTGACGGCTTCAGAACATGTCGTTGAAGGTGACGTGGACTGATAGGCTAGAGGTAGCCAACGTGCAGCAAATGCTTGTACGGTGTTGTCAAGATATCGATCAATTTGGAGATCGGTTTCATGTCTTGATATGCCTGGAGACGCTGCGAAGTCAACAATGACTCCAGAGGATGCATCATCACCATCTGCAATCCATTTGTCGAGTTGAGCGCAAAGCCTTCGAACGTGAACGACATCTGATAAACTCTGTTCACCGAAGCTGACGAGATTAGAACTTGTCAAGGCCACAAAAGGTAGTCGTACCCAAATGGATTACTGTTTCTTCCAATCCAGGACCCAAATACTGTTTCCCATCCTCTTTCATAGACCATTTGAAGCCATTCGTTCTCGAAATGGGTGATGATGTCTTCAGGCGTTGCTGAAGCCTGGGCTGGTAAGGAGATGGGGTCACCTGACACACTCCAGTCGTAGCTTAGGTTGTCAGCATGGTCGTAAGTTGTTTTGGTTGTCCTCAGACTTACCTTCTGTCTACATCGCTTACACCAGAGCTTGTAATGGATTCATCGCGGCGGTCAAGACTCGATGATGCTCGGAGCCGTGGTTTCTTGGTCCTTCTCCGAGGTTCAGATTCGGCACCATTAGACGGCCGGCTTGCCCCGGATTTCATCCACTACAAGTATAGGATAGCATCAGCACGTGGGATGAGGATAGAAACAGACGACCATAAGAAATTTAGGCCCACCTCGAAAGTACATTGTAGCTTCCGGTTTGAACATCTGGTGCAGTAGACTAAATCCTGGGGATCTTCTCGGTTCCGACGGGCTCTTCCAGCATCACAGGCAACCCTGGATTTTCGGCATTCGTCGCAACTTGAAAATTGGACCCTTCGTGGGGCAGAATCTATCTGAGACATTGCCTCCAGTTGGAGATTGAGAACATGACAAGAGTTAGTGGTGATACTGGCCGTGTATGATCGACTGGTAGTTCTCTGGTTGCTGAGATGAGAGACGGAAGATTGTCTGGATGAGTGGAAAGGTAATCGATCATGACAAGCGTGGAGGCCAAGAAGACAAATTGTTTGGGTGGCGCAAAAAGAATGAGGTTTGCGCTGGTCGTGGGGTAGGTGTGCCTGGGGAACTCACTTGCCTGATTCAATCAACTAATCTGACCAACTAGGTAGGTACGTTGAGTTGGGAATTGGCAAGCACCTCCGACAACCCTTGCTGAGTCCCTCGTGGTCACTCCTTCCCCCAAATCCCCAAAGTGCGGGGTTTGCCGCTCCTTCTCCTTTCAATGGGATATCAACTTCATTCACCTGGGGGTTCAGCCTTCCAATATCTTTGAATTCTAAGTCAACGATTCATCTATTGTATCTATCATGGTGATTTTAGAACTCGTCACCATTTCAAATCTACTACATCCACATTTTATTTCTCTTGAGGCTTGCTATAATCGTAGAAACCACGACCTGACTTGACACCCAGATTTCCGCCTTTGATATATTCCTTCAAATACTCACGAGGTTTGGTTGGAATATCCTGTCGCTTTTCTGCGTAGTGCTCCTCGATATCAAGAACAACATCCAGTCCAACCACGTCCATCTGCTCAAATGGACCTTTTGGTGTTTTCAAAATGTTCTTGAAAATCTCATCGATCTCGGTTGGTGTAGCTACCCCCTCGGCTGCAGTAAACAATGCTTCTCTCTTGATGGCAGCCCATATTCTGTGTCAAGGAGACGTCCATGGTCAGTAGGTGTGATCCTTCGAAGAGAGTGAATTCAAACCGCCTACCTATTGTAGATGTATCCCATAGAGTCTTGTTTGACGTGAAAAGGACTGAACCCATGTTCGCCCGACTGTTGTAGCATGAGTTGAACAAGCTCTGGATCCGTCTTGGAGTGTCCCATGATCTCAATGGCTAGCGGATATCATTAGTATACAACAAACCCTGTTTCCCACATGCATAAACTCACCATCAGTTTCCGGCGGCCAATCTGCGACTTGTCGTTAGCACGAGACGAGATTGTGTTACCATCCAATGAGGAGCTAGAGCTACTTACAGCTGTGAGCACTCAGGATCCGTCGATCATTAGGCAAATTCAGTCCCTCGAGGATTTCGGATATCGAATGACTGCTAGAGTTCGAAGCAATGATGGCGTCTTCTGGAGCTAAGTCATTCAACTGCGTGATGACTTTTCGCTTCAGGTCAACTCTTTCGGGTACACACTATTCTCCATGCATGAGTATTTGATCGATAGAGAATAGTGAAACAGGATAGACAATCATGCAGTCCTCACCTCAACGACCAACCACACATTCTCCAGAGCAGATTTTAGATTGTCTGCGTGAAACGTCTGGATCTTCCCCCACTTCACATCTGAGCGTCCTGAAGTTTTCCGAAGCTCATCAATATATTTGACGGCATCATGTAACTGTCGATCCTGTGCATCGATCACGTGTACATCTCGTCCTTTGCTGGACCACTGATATGGAGATTATGGTCAGATAATGGATGATAGTGTCATGAGAACTCGTACCATGTATGCAAGACGTCGTCCTTGTGTTCCTGCTCCCAACATGGCCACTGCCCTCCCTGCGATTTGGAGACCCATACTTTTTAAAGTCGTCGAGATGTTCTTGCAGTCACTGAAGAGACGGCGTTGAGGATTGAGAACTAAGCGAGAACCACAATTTACCAGAGTCTGATCAATTTCACACAAATGGATTTGAAGTCTCGCCGTGTTCAAAATCGTAAAACAATACAAGTCGTCGTCAACATTGATGTCCAAATCCCACGGACAACAACGACATGATGCATCTGAGAATCCAACGTGGATGTACACGATGTCGATCCGCGCAATGGAAAAGTCGTTCGCTTGAAAGCTGGAACAGAAGGGAAAGTTTGTTTTCGGATCCGAAATGCTCAACTGTGGGAAATCTGGAGACTCGTGGCAAACGTCACACCCGCCATGGCATTTCGCCTCAGGGGTTTCATTACATGGAGATGATGCGGGGCGAAAGTGGGATGTGACCAATTTATCATGGGACATATGACCTCCTCGGTAGGTCTATGCTTATTGACTTTGCAGATTCTATGGGAGTCCAAGAATAGGTAGACAATGTTAGAAACTCAAAACCTAACGTTTCCCATTCGCCGATGCAAACGTTCATTCTCGATTTTGGTCGTTGTCGCCAGTGAGAGAAGCTATGTCCACTTTGGAGCATCAGACCGCAATTTTACAACTACTGCAACGCTTGACCTCAAATAATTAGAGTGGAAGTGACCTTTGTCCGAAGACTGGTTCTTAACCACTCGCGACTGTCACAAATGCTTCCTTCGATTCAAGACTCGAGGAGTACGACTTTCCCAAGTTATTCGCCTACCTATTGCTATGCTACTGCTATGTCCAGGTCGAAATCATTCTGAACTGATTCCTTGGATCCATTCAAACTTCCCCAGGTCCAATGTAGACCTCAATTTCAGCACCAAAGCCATCCCAGCCAACGAGCTCCTCATCTAGCTAAACTTCCTCCTGATCTCCCAGCACAGTTCCAACTTTCTTGTAGCTGCGCTGTCGCCTCCATATCTTCTCTCCCACCCCTGATGCTGATCCATCATAGCATGTTCATTTGACCATGGCTTCCGGCGATGCCTAGCTAGGTCGATGAGTGGCGAAGTTGTGTTTGATATCCAATGTCCTCTGACAATGGTGTTGTCTCCAGGTTTGTACTGCACATCATCTTTGCGAAATCGATGGTCTCGTCGAAGGTTTCCTCCAATATCCACGCACAAATAATGGTTCAAATTCATTGCTTGTTATTCGACCATCGACTCACATGAAGCGTCCTTGGAGTGAAACCTTCCGCCAATCTCGTTCCACCATCTACCCCTTGGCCAGACAGGCTGCAGTATACGTTGACGATACAACTCACATTTTCTACATTGGCAATTTCCTCCTGTCCAAGGCGATAAGGCTTTTTTCCGGTCGTGATATCGCCCACTCAATCGCTCGTCGTCGAGATAGCTGATGAAAAGTTCTTCTCCTGGCTGAATGTCTCGTATCGCCCTGAGGATGAGCGTGCTCGACCCATTCTCTTCATCAGGCAAAGTTTCGACATTTGGTATGCAGCTGTGGTTGAAGAATGTGTATAACGAGTTCACTGCTAGGACATAATCTTCGGACACCTCGACATCCCGAACATTCATTTCAATCCTTGCCATGATGTTCTGAAACACCCAACTCTCGAAATTGGACTCTGCAAAGACATCGACTTGCCAACCGGTAAGCATATTGATCGGAAGGATAATGTTCGAGAGTAAAGAAAAATGTAACTGATGGTTTTGATATCGTGTCGTTAGCCTTTTCACCGGAGGCGCTTCAAAGGGATGCCTAGATTCCCTTCGAGTGAACCTGACGGCTGCCGAAAGAATTTTGTACAATACCTCTGTTTCAGCGATCTCGGCTGGTGTCTTCAGTCTTGGATTTTCCAATATCTCAAAGGGCAGAGCGAGGTTGTCGTTCACGCTGGAACGAATTTGATAGAGTGCGCCCGACTCTCCAATGCATTCCACGCTACAGAAACGAATTTTTCTCGTTTTGTTGGGTTTGAACATCGTGCTCAAATCAGCACAGCAACCGAAACATCTGTCGTCGCCGTCTGTTCCACAAAACTTTGTCTCATCAACGAATAGCTTTGTTCCTCCATCAATCCGTTTTGATGCGAATATGCCGTATACGTCGTTTCGAAAGGCACTGCTCTTGCCATCTCGTTCAAAGGTGTCTAAAATCCTGCTCTTTTTAATCTCACATCTCCCTCGCGAGATGGTCTGTAATTCTTTTTTGGCTTGTTTCATCGTTGCCTCATTCCTGCGGAGATCATCTGCCCAAGGATAAGGAACAACCTTTATTTCACCTGAAAACTTCAATCTCTCCAATTCATCTTCACTCATGTCCGTCAATGTGTCGTTCCTTTCCTCGTGAAGAAGATCCTGATCCAAGGCCAACCTCGCATACCTACGCAGCCTTCTGCTATCTTCAGTAACGGGGCCAGCTCTAAGAATCTCCAAGCACTCGGCGAAAGAATTCGCAAAGAACAGAGATTGTGCAAGGAGAAACAAAATCGCCGGCTTCCAATCGAGTTCATCGACTTGTCCCTGATTACGGTGTTGAGATCTTGCATTGATCCCCTGGGTTGTTTGAGGGCCCGCTTTCTCGACAAGCATCAAAGCCTTGTACGCATCTGACGCAGCTAACTCTGGATACCAGAGTTTGAGGAGGATCTTTGCCCGTCGAAACCAATGGTATATGCAATAAGGATCTCGATTCAAGTTACGAGTGTGGCTCTGCAGACGTGTGGCCAGTACCTGCCGATCCTGGTTGACCGGTCAGTTGATCTTGTCGTTGATTGTTCTTCAGGACATTTTCGACTTACTGCATGGCTGGGTCGTCGATATTCTGGGACGCACGAAAGGTATCGATCGAGCAGATCCTTGCTCATCTTATCATAGTGATGAACTGTCGGTTCCCAGGGTCGAACCCAAGGTTTGTCCATGTTTGCTCACCATCGCTAGAAGATTGCAAAAACAGGACGGTGGTTCTGTACAAAGAGGATGTGACAAGCCGATCAAACGCCGATCTGAAAGAGTACGATGTGGACGGCTACCTAAAAGGAAGACACTGTCCAGAAGAGATCCATAGATGTTACGTGAAGCTAGTGTGACAGATTGTGAATGACAAAACACACAATGAATAACGATTGTTTACCTCGACAAAGATTGGAGTTCGCTGCTCATGATTCAGCCAAAGATCTCTCAAACTCTAGGTGAATGACTCAACCCTCATCTTCACAAGCCGTAGAATCTCCTAAAACAAGTTTTCTTAGGACCGTGCAGCTAACTTTTGAATACCAAAAGGCATTGTAGTTACTTGGCGGGTAACTCGAGTAGAAAATATCGGTATCGTACTCGGATTTACTCGAGTTACTAGAGTATACTCGCTAAGACTACTTAAAGAAGTTAGATTAGAATATTAGCCTATTAAAAGTTTAGAGATATTGTAAGCCTTTCCTAATTAGGCTAAGTCGTTATATAGCTTAGTAATAAATATTATTTTATTAAAAGAATTGTAAACTAGTTTCTTTTAGGAATAATAATGTCGCTTAACTTTCCTAAAGGAGCTAAATTTTACTCGAGTCCTACTCGACTCGGTATAAATTTCAATACCGAGCACTCGAGTTACTCGAGTTTACCCGAATACTCTAGTAAAACTGTCACTATAAGGCCAAAAGATCGATAGTGAAGATCCCGCCCCGTACAAACCTATTTTGATGCATCGTCGTAAACCTTTTGAATAAACTTGGCCCATTTCACGCTCCCCTCAAAATCGACATACTTGTGTTTCTCCTGCTTAGCAAAAGCAGCATACAGCCTCGCAATATCATCAGCTGGAGATTTGACACCATAACCTGGATCATTGACATCCACTGATTTCGCCAGATCGACTTCTTCCACCTGTTGAGTTTCCTCAAGATATACCTGTAGTTTCAAGATCGCATCTCCCCAAAGTCCAGATGAGGAGGACGTCAGGCGAATCTCTCCTTTGGACCCATAGATCCTCCAGTCGGTACAATCAGTACCCTTGAACGGGAATCCTCCACGGAGAGTAAACGAGAATGGGACATCGCCTTTAAGAGAGCCATTGACGAAGAAATGGTCATGAGAAGTTTTCTTGAACTGAGGATCAACCACCTGGTATTTGTCGTCGACCAGAGCCACTGTGGGCCGTTTGTTCTTGGCCACGCTTGAGAAACTCTCGATATCTCCCAGAGTCAAGGTGAGCATATCGAGCAGATGGATGCCGGGGATCGTGACCAGATTGCCTCCAGTTTCAATCCTAGCGAGATATGTGATGTCTTGAGGATGTACAGAGCCGAAAAATTGAGTATGGCCGGAAAATACCGTGCTCAATACCGTTCCGATTTTCCCGGGGCCGTCACCGATCAAGGACTGGATCGCAGGCACATATGACCCCACGCGTTCCTGAAGACCGACGACTGTTCTGACCTTCTTCTCTTTGGCAAGAGCAGCTAACTCGGTCATCTGGTCTAGATTCGACGCCAATGGCCATTCACAATACACATCTTTGCCGGCTTCGAGGGCAGGCTTCACCAATTCGTAGTGCTTTTGCACCATGACGGAGCAGACGACCAGATCGACATTGGGATCATTGGCGATAGAGACTGGGTCGCCGTAGGCTTTGACCTTGCTGGCGTCGAGATTGTGTCGTTCGATGGCCTTCTGGGCCGATGCCACAGAGGAATTGCATAATGCAGTAATGACATAATCCGGGGATTTGATGAGATAGGGAAGATGAGCATCTTGAGCCCAGCGGCCAGACAAGGACGGTGGAGTTGACGTAAGGCCGATCAGGCCAACTCGAATAGGCTTAGACATTTTGGTTGTGATTTGGTCAATGAGCAGTTTGGCCTCGCCGGACGAAATAAAGGATGTATGGCTTGATCTCTTTATATCATTCTCAAGTCGTGCACAAAATTATTCAAACATACGATGAACTCTGTCGTTGTTCGGCCGAAGATACGGATCACCGGACGAGGCTTCGTGACGGTAACCGAGGTCTTGATTTCAGTGGCCATCGAAGGTATGTGATGACTCCACTTGATGATCGGCAACTTCTGTATTCAGCAGCTTGCATTGTTTTTGGGTCAGTGTTTCGACTGAGCAAGATGGTTCTAGAAACCTGATATCACACTGTTGATGGGACATCTTACTTGTCACCCCTGCTGTGGAATGTTGGTCAGCTGTCATACTCCAGTCCCTGACCTGGTACTTGACAATAAATCAGCAAGCAAGACAATACGTTGTGCTATTCTTGTAACACTTAGTCAAGATTAATGTATGTTGACCTACACGCCGCAAAACCCTCAAGGTTGACCAGCTACAAGGAGGCGGGATATTCATGTCTGGCAATATGAGCATCTCGTTACCAATATCCGCGACTATCTTGTATTCAAACTACGTTAAATGCCCTTGAAAATAATTGCTCATGATGTTCCCTTCGTGTTGCTGATGGAGAAGGCATGCCACTTGACCTGTTCCACCGAATTCCACAAGCATCATGCCACCTAGTGTTCAACCTCATTCAAAACCCACTCGGCTAGACTGACCCTCTCAAGATACCATCTCCAGTGATCCTCGCCTTTACTGACTGTAACCACTGGTCCCGCGACCGTCCCATCTTGCAAACCAGGAACGCGGAACAAAGTCCATTTCAAGTCTTCGAGAGGCTGAGCTGCAATATATCGACTCCACGACACGACATCCCTGTATGCGGCGTTGGAAAAGATGGAAAGAAGACCGATGATCAGATACCATCTAATGGTCCATTTGTCGGTTGCTGGATGTGTATATGATGGGGTAGAGAGGATGAGAGCACGGCGGATGTTGTGGCGTGCGAGAAGAGGGACCAGGAGTTCGTAGCCTTGGGTGATACTCTGTGTAGTCTTGTAGTCAGGATAGAGTGGAGATTGGATCGTAAGATAACCTCAATATGCTCTCGAACTTACCGGTCCAGTATCCTTTCCCCATGACGGGACGATTGGACCTAGAAACGAGACGAGCGCGGTGGCCCCGCCGCTCACTGCTTGTTCCAATCCAGCCTCGTCGTCAAGTCTACCTTTGATGACTGTGACGAGGGGATTTGCCCTGATTGCTTCAGGAAGTTTACTTGGATTACGCAAGTAGAGTGTCAATTTGTAGCTTTCGCGTAGCGCAGCATTTATGAAGGCGATGCCAGATGGACCTAGTGATTCAAGTCAGAAATCAGCATTGAAGTCACCAAGTGTGAGAAATAGACTTCTCCCTCCAACCAGTTAAACAGCATTGCGATCTGAGGATAGCCTTTGTACCACAAAGAGGTGCATAAAGGTTTATCTGGAGTTCGAACATACCTGATCCACCGAGCACGAGAAGGTGATTATGTTTATGTTGTCGATTGTTGGCTTGTGCTTACTAATCAACCAATTATTGACCGAACTATCGACTGGCCAGTGCGCATATTCGATATATTGACAAGCACTCACCTAGTGCACTCGATTATTGATTTTCTTGCGCATCAGGAGAGATTTTCTCTTGTTCACACTCATTTATATAGAGAAGAGGAATCCTTATCATTCTATAGACCAGACAGACATCAATTCAATCCATTTGTGCGTGTTGACAGTCATTTCGTCGACGCTCACAAAGCTAACAGTTATGAGCCCGGAAAATATCCGACACTAAGTTACTACGCTAAATCACTTAGCATTGTCATTCCGACATCCTGATTAGTTGACTCACAACGTTATTCGTGCTAAAACGAATCTCGGTTACCGAATTAGGATAGTGTACCGACTATACAATTATTGCAGCAATAATAATATATCTAACGAGGAAATATCTCCTAATTTAAAGGTTCTAAAGGTTCTAAGAAGTTCCGATAATTAGCCTCAATAGATTCTATAAGTCTAGTTAGACGTAGTTCGCGAAGATATCTAGGAATATCTAGATCCTTCCCGTAAGGAAAGGCTTCCCTTAATAAAACCTACTATTCTAACGTTCACGAAATATTAGGAGAAAGCGATATTATTCGACTAACTAATAGTAGCCTAGAAGGAATTATTCCTTATAGATAAAAAGCTCTATAATAGATAAATTAAGGAGTATAATACCGTTAATAAATTAATTAAAAAGATCGGCGAAACGATTATATCGTCGATTTTACCGAACTTTAAGTTATACTTAAAGAAGGCTACTTTAGTAGCGGAGTAACTTACTTAACTAAAGATTCGAGTCGCTCCCTCGTTAGGAGCCTTAAAGAGTACTATTCTAGCCGAATATTAAGCTCTTAAGGAGTATCTAAAGACTAAGGATATCCTATATTAGATAGACCGATAGGAAGATATAGCTACTCGGGCTCAGGATAAAGGAATCCTAGAAGCCTTAGGTACTTAACCTATTATAGACTTCCTTAATACTATAAGAGGCATTAACGGAGGCTTCGTAACTAGTTACCTTATATAGATAGACGATATAGAGACGAAGGATACACTCCTTTAGGTCCTTAATAAGTATCGTAACTTACGTAGGTATATACCGACGACGACAGGAAGTAGGATATTACACTCCGTATTTAACGTCGAACAACGATCCTTAAATAAGGATTAACTACCTTCGCAACCTAGAAAGTGCGTATACGGAGGAAACTACCCGATAGAGAAGAATTACTATCTAAATCCCGATCTTAGACCCTTATAGTAGACGGTTAGACCTAACACTAAGAAGAAGGTCTATAATAAGGTCGTTAATAGTCTAAAACTTAAGAAGAGGTTTAAGGATTTTATCTCCTCCTATAAGAAGAAGGACTTATAAGTTACTATCGCTATAGTAGTAATAATAGGAAGGAATCTCCTTCGATAAGGAGATATCTTATTAGGATAGATCCTTAATTTAGGATCTAATATCTATATTACTAATAACTTAAGAGGCTTTAATAAGACCTCACTAGGTAATAGGTAAGTAGTTTAGGCCGGAATAACCTTATATTCTATTAAAGCCTATGGAATAGTAACTATATCGGTCAAAACCGACTTATAAACGAAGATTATATAACTCCTTAACGTCGCTTATATCCTAGGCTTCCTATCTAACTTAGTATTATTAGCGAGACTTAGCCGTAAAGGCATCTACTGGGACACTCGCAAGGATAAGCTATTTTATCATAAGGGAGCCTTATATAACCTTACTCTAAGTAATAGTCATTAGCTTCTATCGACGGACTAAATATACTAAAATTTCGCTATATATAAACCCTCCGAGATAGTCTATAAGTTAATAAGCGAATAGCATCGTACACTAGGCTACCTAAGTAAGGAATCGATCTTATACCTACAGGAGGTATCCGCCGACGCAGTACTTGACAAGAACTCCACTAAAATAACTCCCTATAAACCCTATCGACTATTAAAGGTAACTTAATAGATCTCTAGGCTTTTAGGATAGGAGGAACCTACTATAGGTCCCTTTAAGAGAGTCTCCTTCGACTTAATAGACCTATTAAATAGGTATAATGGGCATAATTAGGTTACTTACTTTAAATACTTCGTTATAGGAATAAATTATGTATATACGCTCCTAAGGAAGAGCGATAGTCTATAGGCGCTTACCTCTTACCTTAATATCGTTAAAACGAGGTATAATCGCTAAGTTATATTTATAAGGCTCGACGGAGAGACCTTATTAGGAAAAGACTTCGATATCCTTATATAGGATCGAGGATTAACTATAGAAAGGTTATCCCTAAGAACTCCTACGTAAAATAGGTATACCGAGAGAGCCGGGCGCGCAATCGTAACTCTAGCAAGATATATAAGAGTATAGGCAAATCTTCTAGCCGACTTATAGCCTAAGATTATTATAACGGCGGGATATCTCCTTAATAGGATCCCGTACCGATAGGCGTAATGGAAGACCCCTATTAAGATAATATTAGGTAAAAAGCCTACTTATACTCACTTATACCTAATAGGATATAAGGCTTACTTCCTTAATAAGGATATCGCACGCCGCGACAAATTAGAGCCGCGCGTATAGATCGATTACCTTATTAGATATAATTTAAGAAATATCTATTGTATATAAGAACCTAGAAAATATCGTATTCTTAGGGTAAGAGATATTACCTTTAATGATAATTCCTTCTACGATCTAAAGTAATTACTACTTCTAGAGTTACTTAGGACTATCCCTATCGTCGACAATATTAAGGTAATCGTAGAGGAAGGAAGACGAAGCCTTAATAATAGCGAAACTACCGACAATAAGATAGGTAATACTATAGAGGTTATCCGATAATAGTATCTACTATAAACCTAGCCTTACGCTAGTAACGAGGCTAAGTTATATAATATTAGAATTTTATAGCCTTATCTAAGTCTTAGTACCGACGAGACTAAACCTTAGAATATTTAGTCTATAAATATAGCTACTCTACTACTAACTCCTTCTTACGGCACTAATCTTACGGTAGCTAATATAGCTATATCGGTTAACCCTAATTAGAATCCCTAATATAGGTTCGGCCCTAGGAGCTATACGGCCGGTATATATCCTACTCCGGAGCCCGATACGGCAACGGAGAGGTCGATAACGATACCTAAAACCGATATAGAAAGCCGAGAGTCTATACCGATAAGTATTAAGGAGGATAGACCTCCGTATTATATAAGTACGGACTTCGATAAAGCTAATATTCTTCCTCCTAGTACTCGAAGACGACTAAAATCTCGTCGTTAAGTATTCGTAATAGTACTAGATAATACTAAGAATAGAGGACTTACGGCCTATTATATAGTATTTACTACTATACTTAATAAGGGAGGAAATCCCTATAAACGATACCGAGACTCTATACCACAAGAACCTCGTTACTAGTATAAAATAAAGGTTTATCCTTTCGTAAAGGAATAGCTTAAGGCAGTTACTATTAAGATTAAAGAACTCTAAGTAAGAGGAACTTAGGAAGAGGTTAAATTCTAATATATAACCTCGAAACCTCTACTACTAATATAGGTATTTAAGTATAAGTTCGATAATAAAGGATATCTAGAGAAGTTTAAGGTAAGGCTATATATTAGAGGTAATTTATAGTACATAGAGAGCGATAATTACGCCGTAACCTTAACCGGAGAGACCTTTAGGATCCTTATAAGCCTTATAGTAGGATATAACTTAGAATTAAAGTAGTCCGACGCTATAAATACCTTCCTTAATAGTAAACTTAATAAGGAGGTCTATATTAAAGCCCCAGAAGGGCTTAGCGACGGTAAGGTCCTTAGGCTCTTAAGAGCCCTATACGGATTAAAGAGATCACTACTCCTATGGCATCGCGAACTTATAGAAGGACTTATTAGATTAGGCCTTAAGGAGGTTAAAGGAGTTAACTATATACTATAAAATAACTTTATTATCGTCTTCTTCTACGTTAATAATATCCTATTTATCTATTATAGGAATAATAAGGAAAAGGCTAAAGACCTTATCCGAGAACTTAGTAAGATCTATAAGCTAAGGTACTTACTAAAAGCCGATTAGTTCCTAGGTATTCGAATCGTTAGAGACCGATAGAGAGGTACTCTCTTATTAATCCAGGACTCCTATATCGACAAGATAACCTTAAGGTTTAACCTAGAGGATTATAAACCGGCTAATACACTACTATCTCTAGAAAAGCTAGAGCCTAATCCGGAATAGGCAACTCCGGAGGAGATTTATCTCTATCAACAAAAGATTAGATCCATTAACTAGGTTACAATCTAAATAAGGCCTAATATCTTATTTGCGGCCTTATAACTAGCATAATTCTTGAGAAATCTATCGCTAAAGCATGCCTTACTTACTGACAGAGTTATTAGGTATCTAAGCGGCACTAAGGACTAAGGAATCGTCTACCGACGAGGCGATAATAAGGTAGAATAACTTAGGATTTACTCCGATGCGGCTTTCGGCGACAGCTTCGACAGAAAAAGCTCGTAAGGATTTATCTTCTACCTCTTTAAAGGCCTATTTAGTTAGAAAGCAAACTAATAGTGCATAATTACAACGTCGTCGATAGAGGCTAAGCTTCTCGCTCTAACAGAAGTCTCAAAGGAAGCGATGTAATGGAAGAGGTTCCTAGGATCTATAGGGAAGAGCCTCCCGATAAGCCCTAAGATCTATAACTATATCTATATCTTCTGTAATAATTAATAGATAATTCGCTTATTTATAGCACTAAGCTATAAGCTTATAACTCGACTTAAATATATTAATATCTATAGGCACTAGATAAGAGAATTAGTTAATAATAGAGTTATTACTCTAGAATAGGTAGCTACAATATTAATGAGCGCTAACGGACTCACTAAACCACTAGGAGAGTAACCTTACAATAGGTTCATAAAGTAGTTAAACCTCTAATAAATCATAACGATAACGCTATAATAAGATCGACAGAAAAGGATACTAGAGGTAAGGAAAATACTTCAACAGCAAATCACGCTCTTTTGGAACCAAAATACCATGAAAAGTCTATATAAACTAACTTTACACCAACGAGAAAAGCTTCACAGGTAACCCTGTTATTACAGGCTTCCCTAGGGGGTGTGTTAGCTTATGCTTACTAATCAACTAATTATTGACCGAACTATCGACTGGCCAGTGCGTATATTCGATATATTGACAAGCACTCACCTAGTGCACTCGATTATTGATTTTCTTGCGCATCAGGAGAGATTTTCTCTTATTCACACTCATTTATATAGAGAAGAGGAATCCTCATCATTCTATAGACCAGACAGATATCAATTCAATCCATTTGTGCGTGTTGACAGTCATTTCGTCGACGCTCACAAAGCTGACATCGATGCTCGGCCATGTTGAATATCACAACCTTGAGTTCCTTGCTCTTGATATTTTTCTTCTTGTGGGTTGTTCTCCGGGTGACCCTTCGACTGTATCGATAGTGATTGAGGGGTATCAGAGGGACATTATATGCTTTGTACTTTTGCAAGTGAGTAGCCAAGTAGAGACTTGTAGGAGTGAGCACTGGCTGCCGCTGGTGCATAAACTGCTGCCTAATCAATCTCGTTTCCACTGAGATAGCACCTGACGGCCTTGGCTGGACATATGATTGGAGTGCTACATGTCACTCACTAATTAGCTAATGTCCTTTGGTCTTGCCTACAAAGTTGAAGCATACAATGACCACCCCTGCTAGCAATGGTGATACCCAGGCCGAGATGACGCAACTCAAACAAGATACACCCATAAGCTAATAACACCAAAGTGGCCCTCGACCAGCATAGCTCATGCTTCATTGCTTCATCATACGTAGGTATATATAGATTGTACAAGATAGGTTGGGTCCGATGTTGCTGAGCTCATGCTAATCTGTTGGTCATTGAGAGACCTTGACAGACTTTGAGCCATAAATTCGTCAAAGTCGAGGACTGCCAACATTGACAAGGATTGAGTGATCAAAATCTTGAGCTCGTACTTCGTTTGCTGAGATGCTTTCGACTCGATTAATGGCCCTTGTCGTGTCCAGCTCTTGTAAGTCTGCGTAGATCTGTCGTCGCCGAGTCAACTGAGATGATGTCGATAATGACCGTAGTCATCGGTATGCTCAATTGGTTGCCACTGTTCTACAAAACGTTCGACACAGGAGATGTCGACATGGTAGTGATTTCAGCGAATGAACATGCCCTCAGCTTTCCCCCAAAAGTTCCTCGCCTTGTTCACGTGATCCAGACCCAGCATTTCGTCACCATCTTGGATCAAATCGACGATGATATCTTCATCCTCGAGATATCTCGGTCTTGCATAAGCGGATCTAGTAACCAAGGCGAACTTTGTATTTTGTAACATCTTGCCTTTGATTCCAGTCCGTTTGCTGATTCGTTCCTTGGTTTCCTTCAGAGGTTCACCGGGTTTGAGCATGAATTTGAATGGAATACCGTGAGGTTTGCTGGCTTCTTTATCAAAGTGATAACAATAAATAAATCGAGCATCGTCGGGTGAGTTGGCTTCTTCTTCCGGGATTCTTTCAGCGTGCAAGGATGTAAATTCGTTGACTCCTGCAACATTGAAATCATCAATCAATTCTTTATGAATCTTGCCGCCATGAGTCTCGAATATTCGAATGTCCTTGGCGGCTTGTTCGTCAAGGTTGAGTTTTTTCGCTATTCCATTGATGAGATCACCGATGATACCATTCTTGGCTACAAGAATCTCCAGGGGTTCCTATGACAGGTCAGTTGTGGTCATAATCATCGTTTGCGTTACTTACTTCTTTACTGATACCGTCCGAGAGCCAAAGCACTCTCATAATCTTTTTGGTCTCATAATCGGCAAGACTCGTTTCTAAAACTTCATAAAACAAAGCATCACTTCGATGTGTAGTATAACCGCCATAGGAGGAAAATTGCGAGACCAGAATCTGTTGCAGATTATAATTCTGTACTCGCTTGATCCATGCTTTGACCTTGTTGTTGGTGGCACTGATGGTTGCAAACCTGATATGAGTTGGGTCAACTTTCAAATGATCTCCAACCTTGGCTGAAAACTGTTCGTAAGTCATCTTCCTACTCAGGTTGAGGACAAAAGCTTCTCCCTCGACACCGGGCCTTGGGTAGAAATTGACGGGAATTTTGTTCAGTAGGTAGTCATAATACTGTCGGGCGTCGGTATATGTGACAGTAGAAGGGTCGAGGTCTGGAATATTTTGTTGAAAACAAATAATGTCACCATCTTGAATCTCGGATTGTTGGAAAGTCTGCTTTGGTTTCATCGGTTCAATCATGGAGAATTTGATCTCTTCAAACAATAAGATTGGAGTGTTTGGATCCCATTGCATGACTTGATTGATATGAGGTGCGATTTCCTGGACCTTATCCAGTCTTTTGACGTAAGTGTGCCCAACTCCGGTCAGAGTTTGTGCTTTCACATCAAAGTATTTGAGAAACACCAAAATCGGAACATTGCCACCAGGAGCCTGGGATGCATCGGGGAATCCGGGTTTACCATCTTCACCAATCGAAGCACTCTCTGCCCATAGATAAAAAGGTCGTCCTCTTGACCCGTATTTGGTCGATGCTTCTTCCATAGTGATATCATCATCTTTGATAGGTTGATCCGGACGATTAGTTTTATTCTGTCTTCCAACCATGGCCCAAAATCGGACTTGGTCCGGGCCAAGTCCAAGACTTTCAGCGATAGAAGCTGCAAATTCACTCACTTTTGTGGCTCTCAAGACTCGATGTACTTCGGCGGCAGCGGGATCATTTGTTTCCAGATCGTAATTGGTCAAGTCAAAGGCGTGGTGTGATTGAAAAGTATTTGCTGTGATCACGCCAACAGTCATATACAGATGCGCTTCTTCTCGTTCTTTCTTCCTTCGAGCCAATTCGGCTTGTTCTTCGATGATCCTGGTTTCAAGATGAGAGGGAATGTCTGACTCTGTGACTTGCAGCAGAACACTATCGAGGCGACTCTTCCGAATATAAACCAACATGTAAGCATTCATCGATCGCTTGGTAGAATATCCCCGCATATATGGTTGCCTTTGCCCTAGACCACCATTCGCCACATTTGGATATTCTCCACCGTAGTTCTCTTCCAAGACTTCTTTCATCGTTGACCGTGTTACCCTGTCGTCGTCGAACTTGTAGAAGTGACCATCTTTGGTTGGCTTGAGGAATGCATAATAATGACCAGCATTGAAGTCACCGCTATGAACCAAGACACCATGTAATTGGTAATCCCAAGGTTCTGTGGTTTTTGATCTCGCCTCGTCGGAAAGATATAATGAGGCGTCAAACTCCTCCGGGAATTCATGTCGATCGTTGACCTTCATCATGGCGTCTCGGTTGATGTCGTATTCGAATCTCTTCAATTGCAAATGGAGGACTGGAGGGAAACTTTCAAAAATGACACCCTTTTTCGCATCTTGTAACTTGTATGGTTCGCCTGCATCATATTTATTCTCTCCTTCCAGAGTTTCGACCTGGATATAATCCATGAAACTCTCATGGAGGTTTTTGTTGCCCCTGACGTTGAGCTGAATGTCCCAAAATTCCTCGATTCGAGAAGATTCGAAGTCGACATTGATGCAGGAAATGTAGGTCTTTGTCTTGCCGACAAATAATTCGGGTAATGTGCGTTCGGCCGGAGTACCCTTCATCTTCTTTTCCAGATTCTCCATCAATATGCGGGACAATTCCTGGACATCTTGTTGTTCAAATATTTGACGAGTATCCCAACCAAAAGAAGCGGTTAGCTCATTTGTAGAAACGGCAAATCGGTCCTTTTGCAATTTGAAAAACAATCGTTGTAAGGTCCAGGCACTATTGCTTCTGTTTGCGTCTTCTTCTGTGGGTATTTGGTACACGGCTTTCCGGAAGGCGTCTGTGAAATAAAGGGATTGAATCAGGGAGTTGAGGTAGCAGGTCGCTCCTTGGTTTTTCAAACCGACCATGCCGGTCTCCTTTTTTGAATCATAGCCCTCAAAATTGTGCCATAAGACGCCCGTCGGATCTTTGATGATGCGGACATAGGCGGTCAATTTTGCCTCGTCATTCTCGATCAAATGTCTGGTAGAATCTTCCAAGGTTGTTGGAATGCTTTCCGGAGTTCGACAAATCTTGTGAATCCCCAGTCTCCTTCCTTTGCATTAAATCGATGCGTCGCGGTATGGGTACGGAATAATGTGGGGTCTTGAGGGTTCCAGAGGACAAGGGCGAATTGCACACAGGCGTACCAATCGGCAGGAGGGTCTCCTTCGAAGCCATGTTCAAGATAAAAAGAGGCACAGTCGACTTGATTTCCGTAAGGAAAGAATAAGACGCGCCATGGATGACCACCACATTCAAAGGTAGGGCCATGCTCTCTTCTAGGTAGACTTCGCCATTTCTCTATGTGCCAGGTATTGTAGGCTTCGGCTTCGACTTCGGTATCTGGTAGGTCGACAAGGACATGTTTTTTCATAGCCTCGACTGCATTGTCATCAGTTTTCGGGCTACGGTGGGAAGCAAGTATTAAGATTGGGGCTTACAATCATCGGCCCGCGGAAGAGTCTCTGCAGGATCCTGTGCGGCATCGTCGGGAGTGATATTGACAACGTCATTTTCTTGATGATTGTACTGATCATAAGTATCAACCAGCATGTCGGGACCAGCCAACTATATTCAAACCAACAGGGATACCAAGTCAGTGTCCATCATTTTATAGTATAGGATTCAAGGGCCATGAAGTGGAATGACGAAATGACGACCGGAGATGCGGGAGCATGTGGTAGAAGAGTAGGAAGTGGACATACGTTTTCCATGCTGGTTCAATGTCAGCGGGAGGGAGGGAGGAGCTTCAACGTTGAAGCAGGGCCTTTTGTGTCCTCCAAAATGAAGAAAATTGTTCGGAATGAATTGTTTGTTTCGGAGTCAGAGTTGGAAGTGGAATGGAGATGGAAGGTCTTGGTGGGATGGGCGCAGGGAACCGTGAGTAGGCAGAAAACGAGAAACCACTGGGCATAAAGTCAGGCGAAAGTTCTGACCAATCAACGGCTTGGTATGGAGTGATTAGAGAGTGATGAGGAGTTTGATGGATGAGAGGTGGTTGAAGAAGAGCAGTTTGGAAAGATTGTTCGAAAGTACCGTTGATGAAAGTCCAGGTAGAGAGGTGCTAGTCAGTTGGTGTAAGGTTGATCAGATTGGGTCTGTGTGTGTACTCTGTATGTGTGTGTGTGCGTGTGTATGGAAGAGGTCTGTCCTCCGTAGGTACCGATGTACCAAATGAGGTGATGGATAACAGAAAAGTGGGAATGATGATGAGAGAGAGGTGGCCCAGGTGGGTGTGAGAGTGTGGAGGTTAGATTTGGGGCCATTTTGACATTCCTATGTACTCCGTAGACTGCGAGACCTACTGATTAATGGAGCATCAGTCATCTTGCCACGATGACATGGTCAATTCAAGTTACTATCTTTTTCTCCTGGTACTCGACATCACCATACACCTACAGCCAAACGAGAGTTGACCATGAATAGCCTCTCTGAAAGACTCATTGGATTGCAAGAATCCCGTTGGATATTGTATTCTCTTTCGCATGAAAGACTCGGACAAATCCCTACTGGACTTGGTGTTCGACTTGACAAGGTAAACAATCCATGCTTAGGTAGGCTCGGTTCTAGCGCTCGGGTGTGTATTTAACATACAGTACCTAGGCAAGCACCTAATTAACTAGTTCGTTAGGTACATGCTTAGGTTTAGTGGGAGCTCCTTCAGCCTTATTTGGTGCAGCTTAACGTGTAATGTACCTATGGATTAGTACCGAGTAATAGGACATCTGTCAAGTATTATTCTACGCTAACAAAAACTCAAGACACATCACTGGTAGATCTGGACGCCAGCAAGTTTACTAACTAGGTACGGAGTCCAGGAGTCGGTTAGCGAAGGGGTGGGTGACTAGGTACCTACTCCGTACTACTAACAACTACTAGGTACTTACTACTCCGTACTACTAACTACTGCCAACTAAGTGACCACTACCTGTGGTGACTCCAACAAATGAACTCCAACTCGTGGCCTTCTTAGGCCCCGTGGGCCCCGTAAGCCTCGGGCGGCCTCTTGTCGGGCTCGGCGGCTGGAACCTGCACCTCTGCACCTTAAATCACAAACTAAGCATGGTTAAGTCGCTGTGGTTGCTGATGGAGCCCCGGCACTGGTCAGTGGCTATTGGGCAAGGTCCCATCCGTCTGCGAACCCAAACCTCCGATTGACCACCACTACCACCACCACCAGCAGCTCGCGCTTCCTACAACTTCCAGGAGAACAGCACTTGACCAGTATCGTGAGCATCTTCTACAACCATTGACTTGTAAACTTGACTCCCTTACGTGGACTCATCTCTCTCACATCTCTATAATCTGCTTCCGTTGTAGCTGCTACTTTTTCATTCACCTCCCTCCTCTCGTCCATCCAACTAGCCAGATTATCCATCTTCCACCTTGATTCCGTTCGACGACAGCAATCATCATCTCCCCTCACACTCCTTCCGACATGGCTAGATGACCGATCCACAACAACACGAGCGCCAGATAGCGCATCATGGCGTGGCAGTCTGGGGCTGCTGGCAGCGGCGCAGGAGGAATGCCCGCAGGAGAACAGTCGGGTGTTCAAGCATATACTTTGCAAGGTTCGATTTGACTTGACTTGATTCCGCGAATAGGTGGCATACTCATCATTTTCCACAGGTGTAATGCGATTCCTCCAGACCGAGTGGCATAGACATGAACGAGACCGAAACTCCTGGGAAATTGAACGCGAGGAAATGAAAAATCGGATCGCCGCCCTTGAGGGTGAGACTCGAACAAGTAAAGGCCTGCGCAGTTCTCTTGAGCGTCACGTCAAATTATTAGAAATGGCCTTGAAAAAAGAGCGCGACAAAGTCAATTCTCTCAACAAAGGCGAACCAATTGAATCTCGAAAAGATCCAAAAGAATTGGCCAAGGAGGAATTGAAGGCCATTGGAAAGGGTGAGCAGCTAAGCCTCAGATTCATTTCGCCGTATTGACGGTATCTAGATCCCATGTCAAAAGCTATCAGTCGTCTTGACGCTGAACTCGATCCCAATAACCATCTCAGTCAAGGAATTCGACAGGAGAAAGAGCGGGAAAAGTCAAAAAACTACCTTACAAAGTGCTCTTCCGAGATCACTTACTACGTTCTCCCCACCACCCATATCCCTCCAGATGTCAATGATCCCGCACAAATGCCTCTTATAAATCATGGCTATCTAGGGAAACAACCTACTCATCAAGAACTTCAAGAAGCCTACATTCAGCTCCAACAAATCAAACACCAACAAGAGTTGCAACAGCAGCAGCAACAGCAACAGAATCACCAACCTCAACAACAGACACAACAAATTCATCACCATCAAAATGTCGCCATGGTACGAGAAAATGCTAGCCAACAGCCACCTCAATACGCCGAGCCTGTCCCCATCACGCGGGTCAATACACAAATCAATCATAATGACAGTCAGAAGGGTACTGTTGAAAGAAGAGCTGGTGAACAAGTGACTCAGACAATACCTATGGTAGATCCTCGCAAGAATTTTTACAACGAGCAAATCGGAAATAGCGACGATCAAGTTGAATCCATCACACATGCATTTGACGCATATGGGAGGGAAATACCCGTGAAGGATCAGGCAGATTTGAATGCGGTCCAGGAAGAAAAGCAAGCAAATCCTGATGCTTGGGATTTTGATGAAGGCCCTTCACCTGTCGACAAGGCTGTCGAAGCTTCCGTCCAACATCGACCTGACACGGAACTGTTTCCCAGCGCCAACTTGATTCCTTCCAAATCTCCTCCAAGAGCTCCGGGCTCATATCGTCGAAAGAGTTCAGGTGCCCGACGCCGAAGTGTTGATGACACGCGTGAATTGACAGCTTCCAAGCTCGACAATTCCCAATTCAAAGTGCGTTTCGCAATGAGAGGACATCTCGACGTCGTTCGTGCCGTCATATTCACAGGTGGGGGCAGTCCGTCAGAACCTGAATTTTGTACAGCAAGTGACGATGGCGGTGTAAAGCGATGGCATATTCCTGCTTCCTATGCTCACAATGTGGCATTGGGAGATGATCTCGATCATATCGCACACTTTACCCACCGTGGTCATATCGGCGCGGTATGTTCATTGGCGGCTTGTCCGGCATCATTGAATTTCTCCAGTGGCGGCCGAGCAGCTGGTGACGGATGGATATTCTCTGGTGGTGAGGACGCTACTGTCAAGGTATGGGAACGTGGTCGAGTGGACGCCAAAGCAACATTAGAAGGTCTCAAAGACGCGGTCTGGGCTCTATGTTGTCTTCCGGGCTCCACAGGCTCCATTCTAGGCGATCGATGCGCACAGCATGGTGGTCCGGATCGAGTTCTTCTGGTCGCAGGAGGAGCTGATGGTACCATCTTGGTTTGGGCTGTCAGTACACCACCTCAATTGAGCTCACCGCATGCTGGCAACAGGTCTACAAGAGGCAGTCGACGAGCGAACTCCATTTCGGCAGGGTCTAATTTCCCTAGCTCACCACAACCTAGTGTTGCCAGCAACATTCCATTCAACTATAGTCTGGTTCATCGAATCGAAAGAAACGATAAACCTGCGCCAACTTCTATCTCTCCTCTTGGTCTTCACGGCGAGACTTTTATTGTTAGCTACACCGATGCTAGCGTCCTGATTTTCGACACGAGAACCGGCGAGGAACTGGTTGGTATGGCAAGTCAAGAAACATACGACGGCAGTCCAAACACTTCTATCAACGCAGTCGTTGCCAGTAGTACAGGCTTCGATACAAGAGACTCGCTTGCACCAGGAAGAAGAGGCTCAATGGGTGAAGATGATGTGGTTCATGGTGCTACTGGATCAGAGGGTGGTGTCGAAGGTGTGGTCATTGCTGGTTACGAAGATCGTTATATTCGATTTTTTGATGCCAATAGTGGTGAGTTGAACAGGACACGCTATCACGATGCAACGCAACTGACTTGAAACCTAGGACAATGTACTTACACTATGCTCGCACATCCGTCGGCAATCTCGTCTCTATCTTTAAGTCCTGATGGCAAAGAATTGGTCTCGGGAGGTCACGACGCCAGCTTACGGTTCTGGTCGCTGGAAAAACGAAGTTGTACACAAGAAATCTCCAGTCATCGAGTCATGAGGGGCGAAGGGGTCTGCAGTGTTATATGGAGTCCTGATGGTCGATGGGTAATCAGTTGTGGCGGCGATGGAGCTGTCAAAGTGTTTTCACGCAATTGAACAAAACAGCATGAGCGATGATTGGTGGTTTGTATCAAAAACCTCTTCACCTTTATTTTCGAGTGGAGATGGACGATTCATGTTGCTTATCCATGATACATCATAACCATTGAAGGTTTTATGACTTTGAATTCTTCTGGTATTTACTAGTGATTCAATCAGTCAAACTTATGTGACGGACATGAATTGCATGCTTCTGTGGTAGATAGCTATCCAGTACAGGTAATGGAATGATGTCTTGGGACTCGGGAGAAAGTGGCATGGTTGTGACACTGATCATTGCTCTGGTTTTTATCCCTCATCTCCACTTCTTCGTTGTTGTTCAGACCAACGATGATTCCTCCAGCCCTTCCCAAAACTCTGCAAGGCACATTCGATGTCTGACCTGTAACTATTTGGCATCACGCGATAAACTTCCCAATTCAGTCTCTCGATTGGCCAATCAAGGACGACCCGTCCTGCTATCAATACCATTCCGCTCGAGAAGGTCTCGGGGAATGATTGGCATCGAGTCTTCAGCTGACGCGTATATTTCGGGGGTAATAGTATAGCATATATCGAGCTGTCCAATGTCTTCCTCATGAACGGCTTTGCAGTCAACAATTTCTGACTGGCACTGGTGTTCGAGGGACGAGATCCCTAGGCATCAGGCTTACAAGTAGCTGAACTAGGACGATATTCTTCTGGTAAACTTCCAAGTGAGAGTCACCTATGCCAGTCTTGTACATCCTGTCAGCTAATCATGCTGATCACGCACAGGGTCATATCTTGAATGGGGATGATTGCGGTTGACGAGGCTGAGGCGGGCCGGGGGCTGCTACCCATATCATGAATGGACAGGTTTTGACATTGACTCGAGAACGCACATGTCCCTCAACGAGGATATTCATATCTCTCTTTGGTGATTTCTCTGACGCCACAGAGATAGCAGCTGTTCAAGATAGCTTGTAGGTTGAGAAGAAGATGGTGCCGATTTTTGACGACGAGGCTGGATTTGATTCTCAAGGTGTTCCAACAATTGGGACCCAGGCGTAAAAAGCCATGTGCATGACAAACAAACACCTGCGTCTGCCGTTCTTTTAGTCCAACCGATGAAATTATACCTCTCGCTGGTTGTATGTCTGTGAATCGAATTGAAGTGGGATGTGGCTGTTTCGGATTTCGTCGAGTCGAGGCTCCTGCCGTTTATGCAAAAATCTTCACACAACCATCGCCTTGACCGATATTTCCCTGGCTGTTGAATTTGTTCTTACACCAGATACATCTGCCATCAAAGAACCCACGGTCTTCATGAGGGATACGATCCTTATTAGAGTGAGTTGAACCCCGACAGTTGATGATGGTGATGATGATAACTGTCTGACGCTTGTAATTGAAATCCTCACAGCGTCGACGTCTCCTGAGACATGCAATGATACCAAATTCATGTGAGATCCAACATTCTGATCAGGTCAAGATCTTCTTTCCCACCTCTGTAATGCATTGTCATACCCATCACCAGAAGACGACGTTGTTTCAGAAACATGGCCTGTTTCCTGGATCATCTGCGACATGGATTCGGCATGTGATGCACCTCGCCTTTGACGCTGTTGAGCGAAACACGCCGCCCTCCAACAAACCTCCCATTCATCTTCCAAGTTATCCATCCACAAGAACTTTTGCATCATTTCCTTGGTATCCTCCCAATTTCGTCCTTCCGAAACAACGGTCAAAGCGTGTCCCAAAAGTTCATGCTTTTGAGGCGTGGCATCATCTTGTCTATCCCAAGCACTTGCAATCACAATGGAACACCAGAATAGACACCGCTGGATCCACGGATTTCGTGTCAAATCAGTATCAGCATTGAATGCCTCCAGGATCGGACGAAGTGGTCGAGCCAGTGGTATCCTGAATGACATCTCATTATATATGTGGAGACAGAACGCAAGAAGAGCTCGCACGAGTTGTTTTTCAAGATGGGTCAAGGGCAATGCGGATAAGCATTGCAGGTCATATATGGCTCGTTGTATCGTCATTGGAGGTTGTGACAATGCCAGTCTATCTTCCTGATGCTGTGATAATGATTTGAACAATTCGGTCAATTTCACCAAGAAACTAATAAACTCGATCGCGATACTCTGACTCAACACAACCTCACTTAATCCTATTGGCAATTTGGCGGTAAGTTCACTTATCTCTGGAAGAAAGGGGTGGTCAGGATATGTCAAAGTGCTGATTCGATGGCCGACTTCATTGATCCTCGTTGCATAGCTTGGTTGGTGGGCTGCGACAAAAGACGCAAGAACTCCAAATCTGTAAGAATCAGTTTGGAAGTGATTGAGTTGCAGATGTCCCTACTTACGCCAATGCTCGGCCACGAACAAATGCACGAATCTCGTTCTCTTCGCCTTGGTCCGTCATGCGCAACATATGCTCCAGAGCATTGAGGTGAACTTCAAACGCCGGGATATCGTTTATCATATACTAAAGTTCATCAGACAAACTCTCATCAGGGAGGATCTCACCCACGTTCATTGTCAGCATGGTTGCTATAGTCAGCAATACTGTATCGGACACAACCGGTCTAGCAGTGTTGAAACTAGCCCGCAGTGCCTTGGAAGCCAGGAGTCGGTGTCGAAGTGTCATTTTGTCTTGAAGTGGATTCATTCCTCTTCTCAAGACCCAAGCTGCTCTCGTCATCGTGATTGTCGCTTCGAACAGCATACTATCCTGAAACACCAAGGGGATAATGGTAAGAAGGACATTTCCCCGCTTGTGACGGTCGACGCTGATGCTTGTTGAGGTGCCCAAATCTGAGCATCTGAAGTGAGGTTCAGTCACCATATCGTGCAGAAAGTGCATAATCTTACAGTAATCGGCCATAAACCGAACACCACGGGACGGTCGATCAATTGGAAATGCTGTGAAAGGATCGACCCGATATCCACTATCCACGGCGAGTAGAGGTGAAGGACATCGACTATACTCGGAGTCATCGTCGGTAGATGGATTTTGATTCGGACTACGACGTGATTGTGTTGGACTTCTCCGATCTCGTCGTCTTACCAGTGCGTTTCCAGGACTGGTCATCGTTCAACCTTGCCGGTTTCGCAAGCCAATAAGCAACGCTGTGCACCCAAAATCGGAATTCTGGCGACGGAACATATCAAAGTGATAAGACAACATCATAACCAAAGAAAATGACTCCCATTTTTGCAGTCGAAAACGACTTTTGATGGTTGCCCGCCAATGCTGGCAGTCTTGAAACCATGGCCCAGTCATGTTTCTTGGTGGCTTCGAGAGCCCGCTAATAAGGCTAAACCGTAAATTCGGATGTGCCTCGAGAATCAATAAAAGGTGGATCACCGGGGATCGAGGATCGCAATGTTAGGGTTTGGCTGCAGGGTTTGTCAGCCCGACCATCACCTTGGCTGTTCACCCACGATGATTCTCTAGCGGGAATATCGTCTTTCAAGAGCCGCTCAAACTCATGACGCTGATCAGTTTCGAATCCCTCATCGTGATCTCTCTGTGGTTAAGATTCCTCAAGCCACGAATAATGTTCTTCAGAGCCGTGCCGACTTGTCCAGGATTTGTCACTACAAGTCGAGCTTAGTATTGTGCGACTTTGTTTGAGCTCGATCCGGCAGGAGAGATTCTTCCACTCCAAGATCAAAGCAGTTCTCATAGAGTTGCCATGAGTGCAGCCACAGTCTAATGGTGAAAGTAATCATAATAACGAATCTTGTCAAATACTTGATCGTTTGACTGAAGAGCGAAGCTGATCCTTCTTGAGGACTCTTTTATACTGTCGGCTATACCCTAAATGTACCCTCGTTCTGTTGTCAGATATTACTCAGCTCACTCGTTTGGTAAGAATGCGAAATTTGTATGAGTAGGTATACCCAGGTAAGCGAGCGAGTCATACATTTACAACAAGTGGCGTGTTCCAAGGTACGGTAATTTTGACAACACTCTAAGCTAACAAAGACATTCAATCATATGGATTAGAATAAAGCTAACATCAATACAGTGAGGTTTCGTTCTTTTGGACTGATTCCCTAATCCTCTGAGCGCTGAGTGCTCTTGTTCTATAGGACCTTACTCAACCAATCCCAAATCGCCAAAGACATTGGTCCTGGCTCCATTTCAGATTGTGCATCCAATATACAATCGATGTGAACTTGTTCAAGGCACTCGACCAGCTCGACTTTCAAACCTCCACCCAACAAGATTTCGGCCATGCTTTTGACATTGTCTTGAAAAATCTCCTCGGTTCCCACCAGACAAAGTATCGATTTTACGGGAGTATTTTTCCACCATTCCGAATTGGATTTAAGTGGCTCAACAAATTCATCGGTTTCACCCACGACAAAATCAGCCCCCAATCCATCTTGAATAGCTAAAGTGACAATGTCTTTGTCGAGATTTCTCTGAACTGCCGCTCCAGTTGCGGTCAGTATCGTCCAGGGTGATATGAGGACTGCCCCCTTCAAGGAGGCGTCGAGACTCAATGAAGGGATGCCGTCACGAGCATGTTTAGACGCTGATAGTACTCCAAGAGCAAGATTTCCTCCAGCAGAATCTCCAGCGATGATGATCTTCAATCGGGTTAGTCTATATTCAAGTGAGGTCTCTAAACGAAGTCCTTACATCCGAAGCTTTTCGACCTGATTGAATGATATGGTTGAGGGCTTGAACACCCTGGGCATGCTGAATTGGGAATTTGCTCTCCGGGGTCAAGCCTATCGCATTCAGTCCGAAGTGTCGAGTGTTCATGGCTCGCCTGGAGGTTCAATGGCTTACTGTATTCCAGAAAGGCAACACTGACCGCCTTTCCTTGAGCAGCTAGCTTCTGTTGAGTCTGCACTAAGAAGATGATATGGCCAGGTATTGCAGGAAGTCCAAAGCCACCACCTGTACTCCGTACCTCAGTTTGGTCAGATCCATTTTCTTCACCAAGCCAAATTATTGAGATTTTAATGGGACTTGATTTGCTTACCATGAAAATACAGGATGGTATCTCTGGGCGTCATATCCCCTATCCAGTACAACTTTGCTCCACGGCTTTCAGGAATATCCTCCGTCTTATAAGGTACCGCTAGCTTCTGACATGTTGACACTATAGTTTCACTTGTTGGAGGTGAAGCTGCTCTGGCTTCTTTGGCCGAGCTGAAACCATTCCTGACTATGGCGTTGCGAGCCTCATACTCGGCGGATCGGGGCATCGCTTTTGATTTTTATCAAACGACTTGTCCCGAAAAGTTCGACACAAATGTACAGCAGTGTAAGCCTGTGAAGGGAGTGTGCTTTTGAGCCTTGCATGTCACGATCATGCTATGTTTGTACACGAATTCTTGAAGACTTACCCCTCTTTTCAACCCGAGGCTACATAATTGTTCCGCTTACATCGGGCCATTTCGAGATATCAGTGTGTCGCATGCTCAATATCCAATGCGTGGATGGCCCCTAATGGGTTTGAAAAGAAACTTCGTCAATCTCTGACAGGTAAACACTTCACCTCACCAATACCATGACTCTACTGGAGTAGTTGTTTTGCCTTTCGAGCGATGCATCACAGAGTACGTCTCAAATCGTCCCAACGGTGATCAAGGCGGAATCAAAGCTCGAGATGAGAGTTTATTTTGCCATCTAATCCTCTTCAGAGGGTTCAGAAGTAACATAGCTGATACTCTTGTCGCGAAACTCATCATTAACTTTGATCCGGCTTTCCGCCAACGATCCATTTGACGATGGACAAACCATACTATAATTTTATTCTAATTCATTCGTACTCATGTCCATTTTATTAGGAAGTATCTTATCGGCGTACCCTCTGCGCGTTGTATAGTGTCTGGAGTGGACCTGTCGACTTTTGCTGATACTCGACCAAGTCGGGAGCCTTCGTTCTGAAATTTTGGTCTCGTCTAGTATGAAATAAGTCAGGGCGGTAGTAAAGTACAGTCTCATCAAGAGAGTCTCATGATGGTTGTTTCCAACTCAAAGTTTTAAACCACTTCTGCTCCCGTCCAAGACCTGTGCATTTGTGGTTTCTTTGGTTCAGCTTTACGCCCAGAGAAACGTCCTCCGAGGAAGACATGTGAGAATGCGAAGAAAGCTGTAACGGTGAACAGGATACTAGAGAAGAAGGGTTAGCCATCTGTTGAAGCTTCTACATGATGCTGAGCAAAATGTGGAACAAACTCACAATTCAAAAAACCCAACAACCACACATCCTCTGGCGGCAGCCCGTCCATCCGGGACAATCTCATTCCTCCTCAGCAAGTCGGCGATGACCGCAAACCCACTCAACCAGAAGATTGAAGTGATGGATTCCGCCGAAAGCATCGCGTACGGATGTGCAGCCACAGGGAAATACCGAGGCGCAATCACCGTGTATGGCACGGAGATGAGCAGCGTGAAGACCGAGGTGAAAATGAAGAAGACGACAGCGGATGGGACATCGATGTCTGGTCTGATGACGTTGAATTCGTTGGCAACTGCGGCTCCGACAGCCATGGCGATAAATGAGAAAATCCCTTGGAAGATTCGCACCACGAGAACGGGGTTGATTTCAATCATGGTTAGAGATTGCTCTGGACTACCTCCTCGAGGCAGTCTCGTACACCAAAGCTAGTCTTCCAGGTTGTTCTTCGCAGAGTGACTCGAGAACCTGCGAGACTTGCAGTGCCTTTGTACGGTGGACAGATTTCTCGTGGAGGACCAAGACCTCTCTTGGGGCGGGAAAAGGTGGTTCTTGATTTAAAAAAGACAAGGCACAGCACGGTTGAGAGTGAACCCCTGTCGAAACAAATACAGTGTCAAGGTGGGAGAAACAAGCTGTGAACCAGTCACGTTGAAGCTTGTGAGACTCAAGTGATAGACAAACAAAAGAATTTCCAAATCGTGGTACAACAAAGTCAGATTGATGCTCGAAAGGTGTGACAGAAGCTCAATTCGATGTCAAAGTGCTCACCACAATGTCCCCAGCAGATGAACCTCAGAGACAAGCAATGAGGTAGAGCGAAGGCAATGTGGCTAGAAGAGTTAGATAAACCTATATCTATACACCACATGGCGCCGAGGTTTGTCAAGTCTCACCAGCAGCAGCTTCAGTCCAGAGCTTCTCTGAAACCACATCATTACCGACCTAGACATGAATGTGACGTGAGAGACCATTGAAGCGGCCGCAGACTTGACTTGTTTGAAACAACCAACCCTTTGCGTGTAAATGACGTGCATGGCATCCTAGCAGTCGATTTCTTTCTACGCCTCCCTCTTCCTTCTAGCTCGAATGGATCTTGAGTTCAGCACGATGACAAAAAGAACCCCCTCGATTGTCTGATAGCAGCAGCTCGGTGAGCAGGCGCCGAAGGAGAAGAAGGAGAGATTGACTTTGAAAACTTGAAACAATTCATGTCTTGGTGCGTCTTGAATCATGAACGAAGATTATCCAGAGGTGTTTGCTGAATTTGACGGAGCCTTTGTTTCAGAACCCGCGCGTGTGGCGCGACGTGATTGGATAACGATAAACTTCGTTTCAACAACTACTGCAACGACAACAACAACACCTTCGTATTTGGTTCTTATCATCTATCGTTCTGCTCGAGCCGTTCCACTTTTTGTTTTTGTCATTTGGAAACGTGGCGCATACACTCGGAACTTTGCTTTCTGAAAGATCTAAGACGTCTTTAGATTCAGTTGATTGGCTTCCTCAATCTGGGTTTGGCGGGATTCTCATTCCGATGACTGACTCGGTCGGAGAGAATTCCAACACTACGCTGCACGTTTCACCTTGACTTTGCACGAGAGGTAGTTATTCTCAATCATCACCATCACCCCAATAGCCGTCCCCTTGCACGAATCGGGTTATTGCCCTATTGCGATAGTTCCAACCACTACAGGTTGTTTCCTCTTCGTGATGATACCTCCCGAGTATAACAAAGCAGGAATGACGCCAGCGGCGTTGAAAATCGCCATGGCCCAAGTCATGGTCTTCCAACCTGATGCGGTGATGATGCCGCCCGCGGCGAGCGGACCGACCAGAGACCCTGCAGCCCACGCGACATTGAAGATACCGAAACTCTGGGCGTAGGCGGACTTGCCGGCGAAGAAATCCGGTTGTTGACGGACCTTGGCGTCGCAGACTTTGCTGAACTCTGCCATCAATGGGGTCAAGACGAATGCGGCTGCTGTGCCTAAGAGGACGAGTAAGACGCAGAGTAGAACTTGTTGGCGGATGCCGTCGTGGTCAACCAAGCGGAGCAAGACCCAGAATGGGATCGATAACAACAAACCACCAGCAGCGATCCATCGTGGTCCGTATTTGTCTGTCCAGTAGCCGATGAGTGGGCCGAAGAAGTTGGGGAAGAGAAGTGCCAAGAACACCAGCCCTGCTCCTAGAGGACCCCATCCAAAGGTTTGATTCACGTATAAAGGGATTGTGGTGTCGAGAGCTGTCATGGTTATCGCCCCGGCGAATGTTCCCCACCATGCTGCTAGTACTCGTTTGGACTTGAGCAGGGTCAGAATTGGGGGTAGTCTCCTTTTGCTTCGAGGCATTGAGGCGTGGGTGTTGGTGATAGAATCGTTCTTTTCGGCCAATGTGGTCGATCCGTTTGGTTGATTGTGAAGTGGATTCGTCGTGAGAGGATTCAGTGGAGCTCCTGACTCGGTCGGCTCATACCATCTGGCGGCAACCTTCTTCTCTACCAACAGCAATCGAAGAATAATGTCGAAACCTATGACACCGACCGTGACGCCAAAGACCGGGAAGTATCCTGATCTCTCATACACAATACCACCAATCATCGGTCCGAACAGTACACCCAATGTCATTGCCACGGAGACATAACCTATTGCTTTGGCAGATTCTTCCTTCTTGACAGTGTCAGCGAGAAGAGCAAGAGCTACAGTCCAGACCACAGCTGCGGAAGCTCCTTGCAAGGTTCGACCGATAACCAAGACTGGAATGGTTGTGCCCAGACAAAACATCAGAGTTGATCCGAAAAGTACTATCAAGCCTATCAACAGTGGACCTCTGCGAGAGCTGGTGCGATCTGCCCATATTCCACAGATGGGTGCACAAAACAAAAGAGCAGCTGCGTATACTGCCAGGAGAACAGATACCCAGTGCTGAGTTTCTTCATGTGAGACGTGGACTCGATCTTGGAGTGCGAATGGAATGACGGGGACGACTATTCCGTAAAGGAAAACATCCTGGATATGAAATAAGTATTTCATTCAAGACAGGTGAGATGCGACATCTGAAAATCTAACTTACTGTGAAGACGGACCAACATACTGCGCTGAGGATGAAAGCTTCGGAAGAACGAATGTTGAGGTATATTGGTTTCTGACCTCGAAATGGAATGATCCTGTTCAAGATTGTGTCTGCCTTGCTCCAGAGTGCTGCCATGGTGCACGCGTGAGTGAGAAGCATCAACAACCTGTAATCAGCATTGCTTCCTTGAGCTGATGAAGGTGGACGTCAAAGCCATTTACCTGATATAGGAATATTCGACAAAGACGGAATGACGAAAGGACTTGTTCCGATGATGGTCGGTAGCGGTGAAATCCATTCTCGGAGCAATTCACGAAAGCGTATCAGTCATCGACTTGATACCAGCTCCGGACTTTGGAACCGGAGCCGACCATTGTGTTGGAAGCGAGAAAATGGGTCATGGATCGGTGTCTTGTGATGCTTGTTGATTGGTTGAGTCGAGGGGAGCTCTGGTTGGTTTCGGTGCCAAGACGGGATAATTCCTGATCTTACCTCGGATGAAAGAAATCTTCCTTGTCTGACTGAGATCCCATCACTGAGAGTGCGGTTGAACAGCTTCGCTTAATGTCAGACAAAAAGCCTTCTCCGCGCCAATCAACTCACCGCTTTCATTGCCACGTGATCTCACCGTCAAGGTTCGGAACTTCTGCCCCTCATGTTGCTGTGGGTTGATGGCTGAGATGTCGCCCCCAAACAACACGATCGCATCGGCCACTTAGGTGCTTTCGTTCTCCACGACACGAGCCTCACATCTTTTTTTATTCTCTCGCAAAGAAATGACTGCAGGACTCGTTCCCATGTCAGCAACACGAAGTGGCCAACTGACCATGTTGACCCAACGTTGCATCTCAGAGTGGGGGTAAACGATTCATCATCAAGTCACAATACAAGTTGCGAGCTCGAATGCACTCTGCTCTATCAAGTTGAAAAACGAAAAAAACTCTTGTATGGCACCACTCAGCAAAGACTCGTGTTCCCTTGGACCAGAGAGCTATAAACAAAATTAGCTTCTCGATCGCGCCTTGTCACAGCTGGACCTATCCGTGGGTCGATCACGCAATATTTTCAGAATGTCTGTCGATGCGGGGAACTTCTCACGTTCGACAGGACCCTGTCACCTTCAGTGCCTGTGGACCGTGTTCTGGCAGCTTATAGTTAGCTAACATACGATCCCTCAGACCATTTCTGACCTACGATCCAAGGTATTTACTCTGTGCCGCCCCTCTTCCTTGACCCAGGTAATTTTTTCTTCTTCCATTGAGCATCTTCTTGTTGCCTTGCATTGAGAAGTTGAACACTATCGCAGAAACCTCGTCGATCAGATTCAGCAGCAAGTCTTGAAATCTCACCACATCTTTTCCCCTCACACAAACCCTCCTCTCACCATGGCTTCCGGCGACGACTATGTACAGAAGTTTGAAACCCTTCAAGTCCATGCTGGGCAAGAGCCTGATCCTGCCACCAAGTCTCGAGCTGTTCCCATCTATCAAACCACTTCCTTCACCTTCAATGATTCGGCTCATGGAGCTAGGCTATTTGGCCTCAAAGAGTTTGGAAACATCTACACTCGGATCATGAACCCCACAGTTGATGTGTTTGAGAAGAGAGTGGCTGCCCTTGAAGGTGGTGTTGCTGCTGTCGCCACTGCTTCAGGTCAAGCTGCTCAATTCTTGGCTATCAGTGCTCTGGCTCATGCTGGAGACAACATTGTTTCCACTTCCAACTTGTATGGTGGTACATACAATCAATTCAAAGTCTTCTTCCCTCGTTTGGGTATCAACACCAAATTTGTCAACGGAGAAGACCCGAAAGATATCGCTGCTGCCATTGACGACAATACAAAAGCCGTTTATGTCGAAACCATTGGTAACCCAAGATACAACGTTCCCGACTTTGAGGCAATCGCAAAGGTTGCTCATGAGAAGGGTGTACCATTGGTTGTAGACAATACTTTTGGAGCCGGTGGATACTTTGCTCAACCTTTCAAGCACGGCGCCGATATCATTGTTCACAGTGCTACCAAATGGATTGGCGGTCATGGTACTTCCATCGGTGGCATCATTGTCGATTCTGGAAAATTCGATTGGGCTGCCAATGCAAAGAGATTTCCTCAATTCAATGATCCTGCTCCAGGATATCATGGATTGAAGTTTGTCGATACCTTTGGTGCTTTGGCTTTCATCATTCGAGTTCGAGTCGAAATCCTTCGAGATGTTGGTGCTTCTTTGTCACCATTCAATGCACAGCAATTCATCTTGGGTTTGGAGACTCTGAGTCTGAGAAGTGAGAGACATGGAGAGAATGCGCTCAAACTGGCCAAATGGCTCCAGACACGTCCTGAGGTTGCTTGGGTTTCATATCCAGGTCTGGAAAGTCATCCCAGTCACGAACTTGCTAAGAAATATCTACCTCGTGGATTTGGTGGTGTTCTTTCTTTCGGTGTCAAGGGAGGTGCCGAGGCTGGTTCTCAAGTTGTCGATGGGTTCAAATTGATTTCCAACCTTGCAAAGTAAGTTATCAGTCCCAAGCACAAAACGATCACCTACTAACATTGTTTAGTGTCGGAGACGCAAAGACCCTAGCCATCCATCCATGGTCAACTACCCACGAACAACTAGAAGAACAAGAAAGACTTGATTCAGGTGTTACACCAGACGCTATCCGAATCTCCGTTGGAATTGAACATATCGACGATATCATTCACGATTTCGAACAAAGCTTCAAAGCCAGCACCGCAGCTGGGAAAGGTGAAGGAAGTGCAGAGAACGCAGAAGTCGAACCAAAACCAACGACTGATGCAACATTGAGTGGGGCAACCTAATCCTTGAGTTTCATTACTTTCTTGCTTCTTATCATCATTTGGCTGAATAGATCCTGATCTTGGATGATTTGTTGTAGGGGCCAATCTTTAGATAAAGATTCTCGTCAACTGAGGTAGGTCATATAAATCTGGAAGAAGCAGTGAATGAGGTCTCTGGCACCAGATGCTCTCATGTCTATTTAGGCGCAACAAGGATGATGGAAGGTTGTGATAGAACGATCACAGGGTTTACGTACAGTATTCCCGCCCTATGTGCTCTCAATGGTTATGACACTTCGTACCTTCCCCACACTTTCGTACCTGCACCACCTGCACCTCTGTGACCTACGTGGACCTACTTACACCATCGTTGCGCAACTGTTGAAGTCTTGTTCTGTCGTCTCCTTCTCATCACCTCCTACAGCTACTCAGCAGTCGGCAATCCTGCTCCTCCCTCTGTCTCTATCACGATGGATACGCGGAAGAGGAAAAAGAAGGTTCTGCTAATGGGCAAAAGCGGCTCTGGCAAATCTTCCATGCGCAGTATCATCTTCAGCAATTATGTCGCAAAGGATGTTCGTCGATTAGGTGCCACAATTGACGTTGAGCACAGTCATGCTAAATTCATGGGCAATTTGACTTTGAACTTATGGGATTGTGGAGGGTATGCTTCAGGACCGCTCTGTTGCTGTACGATTAAACACTTCTGACATTGATTCACTAGGCAAGATGCTTTCATGGATTCCTACCTTAACACTCAAAGAGAAAACGTCTTCTCCGACGCCGAAGTCCTCATCTACGTCTTTGATATTGAGTCTCGAGCTGTTGAGCAAGATCTTGAAACATACAGTCAAGTTGTAAAAGCTCTGAGAGAATACAGTCCCAACGCCCATATCTTCTGCCTGATACACAAGATGGACCTTGTTCAAAATGAGCATCGTGAAAGAATTTACGAAGAAAGAGTCCGTTTGATCGTCTCAAAATCCGAGGGATTGAGTCTCGAAACCTTTGCCAGCAGTATATGGGATCAAACACTTTACAAAGCATGGGCTGGAATTGTACACAAGATGATACCTAACTTAGTGGTGATTGAGAAATTCCTGAACGCTTTCGCCAAACAACTTCATGCCGAAGAAATTGTCCTGTTTGAGCGTTCAACTTTTCTCACCGTTACGAATGTTGTCAATGATATTGGCGAGCAAAATCCCAGCCTTGATCGTCACGAGCGAATATCGAATATCATGAAAACATATAAACATACCGTTGCACGAAATACCAGGACCACTGCTGCGAGTACTGGTTTCTTACTTTTCAAAGTACAGTCACCTAACTTCAACTCGTTCCTCGCCAGATTTACAGAGAATACCTATATTTTCGTCGTCACACCACCAGGAGAAGCAGCTTTCAATTGTGCTGTATTGAACACTATGATGGCCAGGGACGTTTTCAGTAGGAAGACAGGAGTGGAGGGTTGAGCTCCTGCGAAGGATCTGAAGTTACAGGACTCCTCCTGTTGAGATTCAGTAGGGTCAATATGCTCATAACTCAACATTGAATCCTGAGGAGCCACAGCATTGATTGATACTGGGGAGTCCTACCAATGGCTCCAAGAAAACGGGTTGATAGTATCCCTCAACAGCAATGACTCCTCAAAGACGCTCGTCAATCAGTACGTTATTTCGATCGAGCCTCGAATTCAAATTCTGTCGAGTTTTGGCACGGATAGTCGATGTCCGAGTCATGCCAGCCGGCCCAACATTGAGCTAGCTTGGAGGTCAACAGAAACTCTCTTGAGGCGAATCTTCCACAAATCGAATGTCCTTCTGGACTTTCCTGTTGGATCGACATCACATACTTATCACCTGTATCGAGGCGCCCACTCTTCAAAATACATCGCTTTCCAGTCTCGGATCATAGCGGTCAGCCGTTGTCACATAAAGACACCGGATTTGACTGTGCAGAACCAGCGATGACTCGGGCTGGTTCGACTCTAACAACCACTTCTCACGGGGCGATTGAGCGTGATCTTGATCATGAGATTCTGCGGTATGCTACAACTGAATCTACAAGACTCGTCCTCTCCTCGAATGGATTGATCGGTGGTATTAATAATATTTGTGACCGTGCACAGTGGTTGCTCATACAAGACTGACTCTGAGCAATTATAAAAACACACCCTAATCAAGACTTCAACTTCATATGTCAAAATTGAGTAAATCCTCAAACAGAAAATTGTTGCTGATACCCGTATGAGGTGGGAAAAGTTGTTCAAAAGTTTCATATCCCAAATCACTGGTTATGAATGGTTCTTGAGGTGCCATTGGCATAGGTGTCCTTAAATCCATTGTATTGGGCTCGAACAGGTCCAAATTTGGTTCGACACTTCTGTTGATGTTGCGCAGCGATTGATTAAAATTGTCGTTTCCCACAAATGACTCCACGAATTTTGGAACATTGAATTTCTGTCTCTTCATTTGATTTCCTCGATCACCAAGGGAATCATATGTTCTCTTGCGATAATTTTCCAGGGTTTGATCGGCCGAAAGACGAGCTTGTTCAGCCAATAGTGAAGACAAGAGCCGAATCCCTCGAAGAGCGATCATACTGTTCTCGAATTTGCCCAACATGTTGATGGTATTTTCCACCAATTTGCGATGTTCATCATACTCTGGTTCCGAGCTTGTCCGATGAAAGATATCCAACGCCAGTGTGATTCCAGCTGCAACCATGAAAGCTTGATCGATCCACAACCTGGGCCCTTCTTCATCATACGCCTGTCTCGATTCCTTTAGGATGGTTTTTGCAGCCGCCATGCACGTCCGCCGGGTGAAGTCGAAGCTCGACTCAGTGAAACTTCGACCAAGGAATGCGCGGTGAATCATGATGATCTTGTGCGCAAAACAAATGGTTAGACTTCGACGTGCCCAGAGAATGAATGGTGGCCATTCGGGTTTGATGGGTTCTTTGGTTTGGAAGAACGGCGGCAATCCTTCGGTGGCCAGAACGCGCATACGAGTGTCATACTCAAGAACTTGTTCGTACTTTGTATACAGGGTGTTGGAACTGATGATAGCATCATGGATTTGAGGCATCAATTCGGCGATGGAATTAAGGAAATTCGGAAAACTCGTCATACCAGGGACATCTGCTGGGAGAGGTTGCATAGTCTGTTCGTCGCAGTGCATGGGTTTGAGGCTTGTGTAATGAGATCTTTGTATCGAGTACATCTCTGAAAACGGAATGGAGAACCAATCCTGCAGACAGATCTGTGACCACAATCTTCTTCCAGTCTCACGTTTAATGGCCTTGTCGCGCTGCGCCGGTGTGGCCGAGATGGCATTGCCGGTGACGCTGTTGACATCGTCTTCGGGCCCTAAGCGCTGCAATCCCAAACCCTGTGCAATCTTAAACGCCGCACCAAGTAGCGTGCTCTGAGTATTACTGAAGCCCAAGATGTGCGCCGACATAGTCAGTACAGTGATTGCCTCGACCGAGTAGATGTGGTGACGCCACATATAGTCCGACAGATTCAGACACGTCAGTGTGGCTTTGTACCACTGACGAGTGAGTTTCGCACGCTCTGTCTTCTTGAACCCCCAACTCGCGGCCGTCTGGTCGCTGGCACAACCCATGCTGGCCGACATGACGGCGAACAACAGCGCGGACCATCGCAGATCCATGTCTCGAATCTGCAACCCTGCCGCCGCATTGTTCGCACCACCAGCATTCTTACTGTACACTTCCTTGAGCTCGTCGTAGAAGGTCGGCCCGTGGAAACACGCGTGGTACCACAGGATGTTGTTCAGATGGTATTCGACCAATTGCAGCACTTGACGGCGCGACGGGATCAGCAGTTGTAGAAATGATATTTGAGCCGCCCCTGTCCCGCCGAGGCAGTTCTGCAGGTCCCAGTCGGGTCCGTTGGCGTCTTTCGGTGATAGTCGGTTCGGCACCCCTCCGGCTTGGTGTGGTTCTTTGAGTAGTTCGAGTGCTTTGAGGTCGTAGTCGGAGAGCTTGGTTCGGCCCCATGTCAGGAAATCAATATCGCTTGATATGTCGACGGTGTTGGGGTTGGGGATGTTGTTGTTATTGTTGTTGGTGGTGGGAATGCTCGTGTTGTTGGTGGAAGTGCCGGAGTTGGCGTTGATGTTGGCATTGAGGTTTGAGATTGGGGGCTGGTAAGTATTATTACTGGACGATTGTTGTTGTCGTTGATGCTGGTGTTGCTGCTGCAGCTGTTGATGTTGATGTCTCTGTTGTGGACTCTGAATACCTTGCCGAACTCGCGGGCTAGGACCTGAAGTATTATTCGATCCTGGTGTTCTCAATGCAGGATGAATTGTATCCGTCGTTACTGTATCAACCGGAGACGTCACACTTCCAGCTCTACCTACGCTGCCAACCGCACCACTTCCACGCGAATTGCCGTCTTCATCGGCGCCGACACCTGATGTTCGAGGATAAATGCGATGGAGTTTAGGATCGTACCCACCAGGCCAATCACGGGTACATTTATCGCCATCACCTCGTTTGACACATCGACCACATGGGACATTGCGATCGCATTTCTGTCTTCTCATGGAACATTCTGTGCTGTAGTGGGGCGAAAATCATGATTAGAAAATAGGTAACATAGCGAACGGGGCAAAAGAGTCAGAGATTTGATAAGAAGCCCCATATGAGGTCTACCAAGCATATGAGTTTGCTTTCCTGAACTTACCACGTCTGTCGCTCTTTGGGCATGGTAGCTTATCTACCCACCAAGAGGCACGAAGCCCCCGGTTTTGACTTGCGTGATGCAAGGCTCAGAATCTGTCTTCCGTGGCGTCTTTGCGGGTGCCACGTCTTCCTCGTTGTTGGTGTTGAGAGTTAATGGACCTTCGTACAGTGATCACGAGTAGCACAAGCGAGTATGGATCGGTTACAAGTAATGGCGTTGTTTTTTGTACGCGGGTTTCGGGCGGAAAGCTTGAAAGCGGAGACACAAAAGGGCAATGAAGAAGTTATGTACGAGTACGAAGGAGTGAGCGAGGGACGTGGTAAGGGACAAGGACAAAATGAGGGAATATTAAGATAAGATTGCATGGGTTTGGTGGGAGATGCGGGCAATTGATAATGACTAAGCCAGGATTGTGCTGAGGTCACGTGTCAATACTTTGGTTGATGGTGTTTCATGAACCTTGGATTACTTTGTACCGCTCATCCTCTTCTGTTTCCGTATTTGCGATCGGGAATAGTGCCATGGTTGCAAAGGGCTTTTTGCGATTCTCAACAGTAGATTATTGCCGGATTCATCTCAGCCTCAACAGCCTAAAGACACAAGAAGGGAACATAATTCAACGCAGTATACCCGAACTGCTTCTTCCTTTTCAGTCAGCAGCGACAAGTACAATCGGCTCAGGTTGTGGATTCTAAACTTGTTGCTTGGTCTGGAGAAGTCAATACAGTCACACAAGACAGTAGTGATATGAGCAGCCAAACACAAAAGGACAAGGGAAAAAGACCGACGTTACTCGACACTGCTTTTGATCTGGTCTAATGGACATATTGTGATTTGGAATGTCATCATAGAAACATATGGCACTGTATCTTGTGGGATAGAAATGTCAACAAGGTCCATTGACTTTCAAAATCATTCCTCCAAGTGCTTAGTAGATGTCAGCTCATACTCCTCTCCTGTAACCTGGTTGATGATCGGTTCTGAAGGAACCAGGACAAACAACATTCGAGCATTCTCTTTACTGATGTTCTTCCATGCCTGTTCAATAATCATCGTCAGCCAGATTAGCACGAACACAAGACAAAAGGTCCACCACTGGATGATCCACATACATGATTAGTCCCACGTTGTACCACGACCTCACCTTCATTGACCGTAGTCTCAACACCATCTTCCAATACCAGCTGGATCGTACCCTTGAGAACGACACCGAAATCCACACTCTGAGTTCGATGCATGATGTTGACCTTGTCCTCGGCATCACCTGTGGCTGGGAAGTCCACGATCCGAGTATATACGCCATCGGGACCGACCAAACCGATCATTTTACCATGAACTTCGGACCATGGACCTTGCACTTTTGCTGGATAGCCATCAGTGCGAAAAATGTTGGTGAACCCGGGGATGATGCCTGTTGGCGGATTGCCCTCTGGGTCGATAGGGTTGGCTGGGACGAGAACTTGGTCACTTTCGATGATTGAGCGTCCTTCAGCATTGTGGCCTGGACACGGGGTGGATGAGCATGAGTAAAGGGTTGAGAGGGTAGTCCATGTACATACCCGTTACTATTCTTCGAGTGGTTGGTAGTGACATTATGCTAGGTGTAGACGAGTCAAGCGTTTGAATATCAATGTCAAATGTAAACTATGCGAGTGATGGTTTTCAGATAAAAGAGATTTAAATTCAAGACCGCCTTTGCACTATAAAAATGAAAGCAAAATTGATCAACCACAACAGCTACAGGTCTTCATATCATATATGATGTGCTGAATCAAAGGTCGATGAAATACGACCCTTCAAGGAACCCGTTCGTCTAAAACCAATCAACATAGTTTATTATCCTTCGACATTCGGGAAAGTTGAAAGGTTTGTAATAAGCGAGAATCCTGACTGTCCCCGCACAACCTAAAACGTACTTGGGCGTGACTATGTCAGCGTCTTGGCTTTATCTTGAATAGTATTGTGGTCAGATATGATCGGTGTCAATCCTCCAATAGTAGATCAAAATGTCAATGAGAGCAACATGTGAGCGAACAAGTTACGCGTACTTCGCCTCTTGAATACGAGACCGGTTGCGTGGAAACACGTTTCTTTATGCAGAAGGATTCTCAGCTTCGAAACAACCAAAATGAATTGAGATGAATTTTGCTTCATTGTGGCTCAAAGAGCATGTATTAATATGTCATAGTCCTTTGTTCCTCCGGATTCCGTTATGGCCTCGACCCACACCCTCTAAATGATACAGATAGACTTGGCAGCTTTACAAGAAAGCAGCGAGGCCTAGAAGACCAGCACCAACGACACCTGACAGACCAGTTGGTAGAGCGTTGGCGACGTTGGCGGTAGCGCCCGAGGCAGCAGAGCTAGCAGAGTTACCAGCAGATGCAACAACAGATGAGAGACTCGATGCGACTGAGCCTGCTTGGGAAGTAACGCTGCTGATGGCGGCATTGCCCTCGCTGGTGATGCTGGAGAGGATGGAAGATTGAGCAGAGGTCAAAGAGTCGAGAGATGATTGAGCACCGCTAGCTCCAGTGGCGGCAGCAGAACTGAGACTGGAAATGCTGCTTGCAAGAGCACCGGTGGCTGATGCTGCACTCTCACCGATTGATTGTTGAGCTGATCCGGCGGATTCTTGTAGGCTGCTTTGAGCTCCTTCAACGGAAGAAGTGATGCTGGCAATCACACTGCTTGCAGTGGCGCTGGCGATTGAGGAGACAACCGACGCATTGTCGAGCGAAGTGGTACCCTGGGCCAAAGCCGGCACTGCGGCGAGGAGAGAAAGGAGAACGGTCTTTGTGAGTTGCATGATGGATGATATATGGCTCTGGATTTGGTTTGGGTGTGACGGTCACAGTGATAGGTTTGAAATAGGTATTCTGGACAAGTTCAAGCAGCAGAATGGTAGGGGAGATGACACTTTATATGCCATACTGTGGAGACGCAGACGTCAATGTGAAGGGGGTGCAAAGGGGCATCTTCTCTACGGCTGTCACTTCAGGACAACCAAGCTGTCCAGGAAACATAACAACTGCGTCATATCTTGTACGTTCATAAGAGACCAAGACATAATATGGAGTAGATCAAGACTTTGCGGAGTTGATGCAAGCGCGGCCCTTGGACTAACCGAAGAAATGGATCCATCGAAAAGAGAGTCAAGGTTTCGAAAGCCCTGGTTTTTCTTGGAAGCGTCGTGCCCAGAAAGGTCTTGAGTTGGAAGTCAAGGGGTGTGAATTGAGCATGATTGGCATAGCATTAAACAAATGGAGATTTTGATCGGTGGATGTCGAGGCTGGATGTGTTCAGAGTGGCGATGATTCGACTTAATGACGTTGCCGGCGTCTTGGACAAGATCTTGATCCCGTTCATCCGCTTCTTGCTAATCCACAACTGGAATGGTTGATGTTTTGTTTTGGCCAGATTCATCAGCCACATGAAATGATCGATGGACTTTGTGAAGTTTGCCCATTTCTCGTAGATCTTCGATACAGTGCTGATCTTGAGGCTGAGTCGGCTCGTGTTGCTGACAGGTACATCCATAATGCGGAGGGTATTGTGATTTCGAACTCTTTCTGAACACAATCGATATGAAGATAAATAGCCATCCAAGTTTTGCATGAGATGGATATTCGTTGATTTGTCCAGACCCTATGTGATGGTCAGGATGCTGGACGGAATTGCAATGCATTGATGGTGCGAATGGTTCCAACCTGGTTCAAATCCATCGTGTCACGATACTTTCCATTCCATCTCATGTTAGCAATCTCATTCGCTTGATGACGAGGAGTGATTTGGTCGCTATATTGAGTCCAGATGAACAACTTGGACGTTTCTGATGATGTCGTCAAAATCTATCACAAACGCACCTTCCTTGTCAATGGATACTCGTCTCAGAACGGAAGGTGGGGGAAAGAGCCTGCTGGATCGTAGACTGCGCCTCAAGAATCTTTCTCTCTATTATCTACTTGAAAGAATCTGTCCATGAGCTACTTCTGCGATTCTAGGACCGACCTTTCGTACACCTGATCATGTTATTCCCTGGTCGGCATGATAGGTTCGCGGATCCTGCCATTCAACAACTGCCAACATCACCAGATTGTACCGACCGCAATTCTGAGACCAATGAGATACTGCGACACGTTACACGCATTCTAGACACCTAACCGAGCTCCTTCATCGAGTATAGATCAGGTTGATCATTCCTTACAACTCGCCCGCTGTGCAATCTGGGCCCTTCCACTGCCCATGTGTTCAAGGAATACACATGGATGAGAATAAGCGGATGACACCTGAATGGCATCATATTGAACAATTGTCAACACGTGTGTAAAGGCCTTTACATTGATTGGATCAAACAACAGATGATATTCAATTTCAGATACCACGAGACGATAGCTCGATGCTTGATCATTCATGCTAACCATGAAGAGGTTAGAAGTTGGAGTATTTACTCCGAGTCTCCGACCAGCATCGTCGACAAACCATTTGCCCCGACATTGCCGACAAAGGCGCGTCCTCATCAACAACGACTAAGCATAAAAATTATATTCAAAATGAAGTTGTCCAATCCGTTACCTTCTCTGAGTCTCTCGTTCTCTTTTACAACATCATCCTTCGTCCTTGATACTCCGCCAGATCGTCCGCCATGATCTCATCCCTCTTTGTGTCTTTGGCCTTACCATTGGCTTTACATGTTAATGCAGCAGTGATCCCACGGTCGAATGATCTAGACATCTCCCAAACATTGCAAAATATATTAGCCAATACACATGGAAGTGATGCATATTCATATCCCACCGATTTGACGAGAGGGATCATCCCAGTACGTTGTGGTAGAAATAACAAAGATGCGCAGGCCGACTGGTACTAACCATGCAAACGTTCAGAAACCCATTCATTCCCATAATGACTACTGGCGTGATGTTCCCTTCTACTCAGCACTATCCGTAGGCGCAGTATCGATCGAAGCAGATGTCTTTTTGATCAATGGCACATTATACGTCGGACATGAAGAATCGGCCTTGACCGAATCCCGTACCTTGGAGTCACTGTACATCAATCCCATCCTCGACGTTCTGAAGCGCGAAAACCCCGTTACTATATTTGCCCCCAAGCCTACAAAACATGGTGTCTTTGATGCATCAGCTGATCAGACCCTGTATCTCTTCATCGATCTCAAAACCAACGGTACCCTGACGTGGCCTGTCGTCATCAAAGCCCTTCAACCCCTACGCGACGCGGGATATCTGACAAGATGGAACGGCAGCGCCGTGACGACCGGTCCAGTGACAGTCATCGGCACAGGAAACACGCCGCTGAACCAAGTGCAAGGAGTGTCGCCACGAGATTATTTCTTCGACGCAAACCTGGCTTTGCTGAACTCCACCCAGGCCAACATCACAAGCGATGTGTCACCCATTGCCTCGGCGCAGTTCAGTCGCTACATCGGCGCTATCAACGGCACCGAGTTCAATTCTATACAGCTGGACGTTCTGCGCTCGCATTTGCACCTTGCAGCAGACAAGGGCATCAAGGGACGATACTGGGATACACCTGGATTCCCCATCACCACGAGGAATGCAGTCTGGAGAACATTGATTCAGGAAGGTGTGGGGCTGTTGAATGCCGACGACTTGCCTGAAGCCGCTGGGTTCAGTGGGATTAATGGGTATTGGTGATTGTTGGAAGAGGAGGAGGTGGTGGTGGTGGTGGAGGACAAGAAAAAGATGAAAAGTCGCACAAATTACGCATGACAGACACGTATATTGAATTGGGAGTCGCAGCGTTAAAAAGGGAAATAGAAAATGTTTATATTCATACGCTCTGATTGAAAGATCTAATGGACGGATTGAATGACAAAAAACCTCTTTACAACTTACTCTTATCCTTTTTAGCGAAGAACTTCTGCTTCTGGGCACCGCGAACCTCATAATCTCGACCTTGCTTCCAACCTAACCAGTCACTCAAAGCCTCGTCGCCACCATCGCCAGGTCTCATGGGCTGACCCTTCCACGGGCGATCGATCTTCCTGCCGGGGACACGGTCAACTCGACCAACGGGCGATGCTCGTACCCGGCGGCCTCCATCTCCCTGTGCTCGAGGATCGGGGCGACACAGGCATCGGTGCCGTCGAAGATGGCCTCCCACTCGGTGCGGGTCTTTGTCTTGAAGCGCTGCGTGAACACCTGCCGCATGTACGGCCAAGCCTTGGGATCGTCGCGGCGGAGATCCTTGTGCGGCAGCACGTCCTCGGGCTGGAACCCCAGACCCTTGATCAACTCGGCGTAGAACTGCGGCTCTAGTGCTCCCACCGACATGTACTTGCCTGCGTCTTTGGTTTCGTAGGATCCGTAATACGGGCACCCGCCGTCAAGGGTGTTGGTGCCGCGGTCGCCTGACCACATGGGTTCTTTCTTCAATAGCCGTGGGAACATGCCTAGGTAGCTCACGCCGTCGACCATGTTGGCGTTGACGACCTGGCCGCGGCCGGACGTGGATCGATGGAGCAACGCGAGCAGCACACCCGTGAAGGCAGCGTGTCCTCCACCCGCGAAATCGGCGAGGATGTTGGCCGGCGGCAGCGGCGGTGTGTCTTTGGCTCCTAACATGGACAGCACGCCAGATACAGCGAGGTAGTTGATGTCATGGCCGGCCATGGCCGAGTATTTGCCATCACGGCGAAACCCCGTCAGACGCACGGTGATCAGGCGTGGGTTGCGCTTCAAGAGTACTTTGACCGGGTCGAGCCCGAGTTTCTCTAGCACGCCTGGCCGGAAGGGATCGATGAGCACGTCGGCTTTGTCGACGAGAGAGAGGAATACGGCGATCGATGATGCGTCTTTCAGATCGAGTGCGACAGAGGATTTGTGGGATGTGAGGAGATCGTTTGTAGGAGCCGCATTGGGCCCGCCTGGTCGGTCGACGCGGAGGACATTGGCGCCGTAGTTTGCTAGGAGGATGCCGCAGAATGGACCTGGTGATTGAAGTGGATGTGTCAGTGTTTTGTGGACGGGAGGATTGGAGAGAGAGTGAGATAAGGTGAGTCACTGACCTGGTGCTAGACCTGCAAGTTCGAGGACTCGCAAGCCTGTCAAAGGAGGGTTGGCCGTCATTGCGAGTGAGTGTGATAAATCAGTCGGTTGCAGAGACGGGAGGTAGAAGACGGGGTTCAAGATGGAATAAATGCTGTAGTTGACGACAAACCACTTCCTTCGCTTCACCAATGCAATGCTAAGATGTACCTACATTTGTTTCATTCTCAACCATCAAGATAATTGTCGGCATGGATATAGCAGTAGAGTCGCTTGGTTGAGGGTAGTGGGCAGCGGCGCCGACTCTCGACCTCGGTGTTTCGGTCCCCCAAGAAGGAGAGAAGAGTATTGCCAGGTTGCGGGGAGAGTGCTAGGTACAGTCACTTAACAGAATGTGGTGCTTGCTGAGGAAGTCAAGCCGAAATCGTCCTCGGGCGCAGGATAACCTTATCCGAGCACGTGCCGAGGAGACGAAGGAGACTACGTTGAGAAATGGCCCACCGTAGCCAAGAGTGCAGCGAAGGTATAGAGCTCCAATGGCAGTTCAATCACAGCTAGTCTGAATAAGGTATAGTTTGGTAGCTGACCACATGACCTTCCGTATTCTGTGGGAGCTGCAGAACCAGCGACGCCGGCATACTGTCTGCACTGTACCATAGGTCTTTATGTAGGATCTATATTGGAGTCATCGTTGTAGTGCAGAATGCAATGCATATTGAGCTACGCGGACAAAGTGCTATTTTAGCTCTCTGGTTAGGGAAGGAAGCCATTTGCCCTGAAATCCAAGGCTGGGTCACGAGTTCTGCACTTCTCGTACCTCTGGACATATGTGTCTCTGGAGTCGCTCCGGGAACGGCACGGTTCTTTATCCCTGGATGGAACCACGTCGCGCTGCTAGCCCATATAGAGTTTTTATGTCGTGGAAGGAATTGGTGATCGCGATGACGGGCTGACGGTGTTGCGATCCAAGATTGAACGCTACTGGAACTAAGGGCCGGGACTTCCCTCCAAAGGAACCATGCACCGAGTCACCTCCTCCACCATGGTCATGGTTGGTCACTCACCTGCCAGATATCAATTAACGACGAGTTGCAGGACAGCATCAAGCCATGACAGAAGGCTCTAAAGTCAATAATGTTTCATGCCCGCAGCATTAGCTTTTTGTGACACGGCCATTACTATATTACCATGGGAATTGCACCTTGGGACTAAACCTTGAATGGGAGGGATTCGGAAGATAGCTCTGTCACTACTGCCCAGTTGCGGAAGATGGGAATGGTCGAATTAGTTACTAGTTACGGAGTGTTAGGCTGGTAGCGAAAGATGAAGGATGAAGGATGAAGGAATAATAATAGCAGAAGAGGCGGTCAGATGGTCAAGCTTCACCATCAACGATCGATCGATCCCATTTACCGGACCCCTCGTCATCTCCGTGTTTTCCTATCTCTGCCAGTGCTTTGCCTATTCGTGTCTATCCATCTGCACAGGTTACGGAGTACTCCCTCCCTCCCTGCCTGCCATCCCCATCCAGTGTCATGGATCATGTGTCCGGTGGTGGCTCGCTAACCCTCCATCGAACTCCTTTTCCCCTCTTCCTCTTGAACACGCATTGCAAGGTCAGGGATTAGAGGGTATGTGCCCCAGGAACCAATGCTCCAGTGGAACATCCAGACCGAACGAACCTCGTACCTCGAATGATACTACGACCAAAAGAATAAATAGCTTTCAATTCTCTGATTGTCCGTGCCTGCCACTAATAAGGGAACCCAAACTCCGAAACCGTTCGACACCTAGGCCGCTTACAGGACACTACTTAGGTATGTACTGTACCTACAGTATCGCAGTATGTATGTATGACGGGGACGATTCGTTGGAAATTGGGGGGCGGGAAATTCCTTCTTCAGCCTCATCAGGCACCGACGCACCGTTCTAGACCGGACTTTGGGGCAAATAATTAGCTAGTCACTCTATCTAGAGTAAGGTTGATTTTTTTTGACGTTGGCTACGATACCGTGCATACATACCTATTACTGCAGTATTAGCTATGGTGCGTGGGTGCTAAGGACTTGATTGACAAGTTGACAGTGCACATACCCCCCGGCCCGAGGACGGAGTACCGATGCATCATGCATGTGAGGATGGCCCCCTTGTAAGTGGAGGGGTGGAAGGAGGTGTGGAAGTTGGAAGTTGGACGTCGTTTAAAGGTCAACGTTTTACGCTAAAGCCCGGTGGGATCTTGATTGGCAATTCTTGTCGAGATTGCCAGATGGTCGGGATGGAGGTGGACGAGGGTTTAACAACCAGAGTGTGCGACCGTTGCTCATGTAGTGTCGATAACCTACCTGAGTACGCTGTGGTCATGGCATTGTACTAGCCAAGGACAAGTACAGTATACGGAGGACTTGTTCAAACAAAGTATAGAATATAGAATATAGAAAATCGAAATCACTACCAGAGTGTATCATTCATGTCTCGCTAAAGTCTGGTTCTGACTTGCATAAATTCATATCCAGATTCCTGGGGATTATACCATCCTCACTTATCGATTTCGAGGGATGGATGATTCGCAGCGTTGACAATTCCAACCATGAAAGCAAATATGCCACACCCACATCGCCTCACCATTGTATAATACACAATGGGATCATCGCTCATGTCCTTGATTTATTCCATTCCGTATGCCAACCATAAATCCTTGTAACCCAGTAATGTATCATGTTCCCAGTGCTCAGGCAGGAATTGCCCGACAATAAAATCCCCATCAAATCATACATGACTCATTCGTGCTAATCATCCAGATCTGGGTTGGCAACGAATAGTCGGACTCCAGTACCCATACTCATCGTTCGTTCGTCCACACTCCCTCTTCTCCTCAGATCTTCGGCTTTCTTTGCATTCTCCAAGACTTGTCGCACCGCACTAGGTCCTGACATATCTTTCAATTCTCCAAAAGAATCTTCACTCTCTGCTCCTTTCTCGTTTTCAAAGTATTCGGTCTTTTTCTGAGTCTCTGCTTGTTCCGGTATACTCTGACCAGGCGAACCTTCACCACTCGGTGGAGTACTCGTACTGAATCTTCCATCCACTCTGGGATATCCACTTCGATACTTGGCACTGTTGGTACTGCTTTTTCCACTTCCACTTCGACCGTGAACCATGGTATTTTCACCTTGACTCAATCCACCATCTTCGTCACCAATCATTTCATTTGCACTTAATCGCAGAGGAACCGTTGCACCATTCAGATTGGCTGGGACATAGCCTGGAGCTTTGGGTACACCTCCATGTCTGATTTTTCCGACTACGCCACCAGACGAAATTGTATTTGTCCTTCCTGATGCTGAAATTCCTGCAACTTCCATGGCGGCTCGTTGTTTGGCCACTTTTTGAGCGGCGGCCAGTCTTGGGTCGATGTTTTGAGAACGATCACACCATACGGTGGCTTTTTGTCGTCGCATCAATGCGACATATGACGTAGGGCTGTTTGTAGAGACGGATCGACCAGAAGTGGACCGGCGTGGGACACTGGCCGTAGAGGCGGATGTTCCTTGTCGTTGCATATTCATGGTGTTGGATGTAGAGGACTGACGGGAGTGTGATGAAGTGGGAGGAGGACGTGACAGAGCGTCAATGGGTCGATTTGAAGGTGAAGGACCAGGACTTTGGTATGCGGGATTGGGTAAAATGGTGGATGAGATGGTTCTTGAATGTTGATGGTGGCTGGGTTTTTGAGTGGGATAAGTGTGATCGGTGTGATCAGTGTGTGGTAAGGTAGTGGTGTTGTTGAATGCTGATTTTCTGCGTTCGGGTCGTGTGTAGAGGCCTGGCGGTGGAGGCGCCGATGAAGAGGGGTGCATAGGTAAGGAGGAGATGACAGAGGTCGATGGAGGGTAGTTGTAAGAGAGGGCAGGATCTGGGAATTGGGTCCCAGTCACTGTCAAAACGCTCATTGAGAGAGAAGTGGTAGAGGGAGGGTTTGTTGAAGTGTTGGAGATCAAGTACGAGGATGAGGATGCGAATGACGGTCCAGGTGTGCCGTAGAGTTGCTGTACTCGGTAGGTACTGGATGTTGGAGTGATGTTGGATTAGTTGAAATGATGGTCAATGATTAATTGGTCTGGGATGATTAACGCCTTTAGCTGGATCGAGGTTGGTGGTGAATCGGATAATCGGGTTCAAGTCGAGGGTTGGCAGGGGGAGGGGGATCCAGGCTGCGTCTGAGTCTACTCCGTATGGCAGCGTTCCAGGTTAGGTTGTAATCTTGGTTTCCTTGTCTTGGATCCAGTGGAAGATGACGAATTCCCCAGGACGGGTCGTTTGTCGGACAGAGGGGAATTGAATGGCCGAGGGAGATGGAGATATGATTCAAGCTTGAGAGATGATGCACGATCTTATCAAGTATGAAGGGATTCTAGAGAGTATTTCACTTCTGTTGTCCAACCCCTCTCTTGGTCGAAGCTATTGGTAAAAAGATGGTTTTGAACAAAATGGAGCGAAAGAATGCGGGCCAATAAATGAAAAGGTGTGAAACGGGCAAAGGTTGCTTTGCTGTTGGAAGCTCGTAAAGAGGAAATCGAGGACAAGTTGAAAAAGGTTTCTTGCAGACCGGAGTACCGAGTACAGAGCAGTACAGAGCAGTACAGAGCAATACAGAGAAGGGATAGGGCAACGAGGAGGACGCGGGAAGGGATCAAGGATAAGTAATAGAGTTTGTAAGGTTCCTGGTAGATTCCTGGATACAACAAACAGCGTTGAGCCTTGTCGAGCTAGGTACAGTGGTCGTGAGTGGTTAGGTGAGTGGTACACAAGCCGAGTACCAAGCTGGGTAGTTGTGGTGATTGTTTTTGATTCGAAGGATATCCTTTTGGTGGTCCTGTGGCCCTGTGGCCCTGTGGATTCAAGGATCAGGGTGCAAAGTCACTGCGGCTTGGAGGTCCGAAGAGGATTTGCCGTAGGAATCAGGATAAATGATGGATTTACTTAGGATTCGGAGTAAGTGATATTGGACCTTTTGAGACAAAGTCTGGCGTTGGTCAAGTTGGCAGCATGACTTGGGTTGGACTAACTACCTACTATCTAGGTACAGTACCTTGGGTAGTCCGTAGGGTCGTCATCATGTATTGTCACGTATTGTACAACTGTACCTGTAAGTGTAGTATTAACAGAGTCAAGTTTCCTTAAAGACTACTAACTACTAGGTACTAGGTACTCCGTTCTCACTGAATTCCTGACAACTTGGGTACACTACACTCTTAGAGAACTTTCTAGTTACCACGGCCTAAAGGTAGCACTAACTGACTAGTTAGTTCGTCAGGTAGTAACACCGAAGCAAATACTGTCATCGCTTATTATTATTAGTATTATTATTAGTAGTAGTAGTAGTAGTAGTAGTAGTAGTAGTAGTATTAGGTGCAACTCACTCACTAGCTCCTGGCGATTAACTAATTACTTGGTCCCCTCGGGCTTGGATAAGCGTCAAGTCGGCACTCGATGCCTGATACAGTACCCGTAGTGCCCCCAAACAGTACCTACAGGCACAAACACCGACCTAACGAGTCCAGGCCAAAGCTTGAGATCCAACTCGCATTGACACGCATGGACTCGACGTGCACGCCGTCTCCTCCCTCCCTTGATTCAAACTCCATCGCATGGCATGGGGCTGAAGCTTCGAGTCTCAAAGATCCCAGCTGAACCTCAAACCATCCACGAATCCCGTTCCAGAACGCCCTGATTTCCCATGATACTCATTCTCCTAGTTCCATCTCTAGTGTAACGCTTCAAATCCCGCCTTACCTAGGTGCCTCCCATTCCGAAAGTGAAAACCTTTTGCATAGACTTGCTCAATCGAGCAATTTGGCCTTGGCTAAAGAGTACTCGAGACTCACCTCTAGTGCCGCTTCAGCTCTGTTCTCCTCGTTATCCACTCGAGTCTCTGGATGACACCGTTGTCTGCCTCTACGGAGTAGTTCGTCTCCAGTTATTCTTTTCCCATTTTTAGGTCCCCCCCCCCAGACCTGCAATGACTAACCTCTAGCCGCAAACTTCCCACCCGTCGTCGACATGCAATCACTCATCGCATGGCCTGACTATTGAACATACATTGGTAATCTATAGCTCAATACTGAGATTATACTGCTGCTAATACAGTCAATCTTCATTGTGCCTACTATCCTCTAGCCTGATGACCATGACGGCATGAACAAAGTGCTCCGCAATACTCCGTAGTACTCGGTACTCCACAGTGGCATCAGACGTCAAATGATCCACCGAGATACGTCATTTCCTTTCAACCCACAATCGAATTTTTCTTGTTCCATCTTCAACAATACCACCGAGTATCCACGGATAGATGATTTCATCCTCCACTTATACTGTCGAATTCAAGCTCCATCACGCTCCGTTCACTTGTACTGAGAAATCCTCTCAATATGCAAGCTTCAATCATACAATCCCGGCAACATCATTGAATTGTTGGGTAGTAATGCCCCAACTCCCCGTCAGTTGATGATCAACTACTGTTTACGGTCTGAATGCATCGCTTCAGTCATGCATTACTTCAGGTTGGCTCCAAAATCTCCTAAACTGATGGATTCCATATGCCAGTGATGATCAGGTGACCACGTAAGTGACAACAATCTCGATTAAAAACACAACACCCGAGGCCACGTGGTCATTATCGAGAATTCGTCATGCGATAACACTAATCCTGAGCCAAGTACGGCATGTCATTATTCAATATCCATCTAAACCACCATTCTACCAGCACATCTTGATCACACATGTCACCGTCTGGTTGAAATCAAGCCGTCTTGTTTCATGTCAGAATCCGCTTCATATCCACTCGGAAATGTCCAATGTCGACCATGACGTCGATCCGGAAATCGTCGGAGAAATCATTTCTGATCCATGACCATTGACCTGGCAAATATACCGGACAGCATATCCTCGACAACCTTGAAAAGTTGGGATATCAAACCTTCCTTGTTTGATTACAAGCTTCCAAGATGTCCAGTGCAGTCTTGCTCGACCGGCGAATCAATCATGCTTCCGAGTAGATGAACATGAGTGCTTTGGGCTTTAATTCAACCATTTACGTTGAGGGTGATGTGTAAATTGATCTCTTGATCCAAAAAGACATCAACTCAGGCACCCGAACTGTGTTGGCCTCTGGAAATTCAGCCACGACGAAATTGAGATGCTGTGATACCCCAAATGCAGGTTATTTCCAATCTTGTCATCTCTAACGTGACAACTTGGATCTTGCATATGTCACCTTTAGTTTGTTGTTTACATCCTGTCATACAAGACAGTTCATCCATCATCTAACAGGTACTGGGAATTGTCGGTCACAGCACAGCTTTCGAGTTTACACACAACAACGTTGTCATCGGTCATTCGACCTGTCTTTCTGCCTCCAATTTTATGAGTAAAGGATGATTTTCTGGACGATTTCGTTGGCCTTGACACTCGGGTAAAGTTTCACAATATTCCAACACTTCAAATCTGAGCTATCTGTCTACTCTGTCACACAAGTCTATTTGGTGATTGAGATTGGACTCAATACCAGAACTCGTTCAGAAGATCGAATTTACGAGTCTCAAAATGGCGAGTCTAGACAAGAACAAAATCTTCAAGGTAGGTGACATGATAAGTATTCATATATCAATCGACCATTTGTAGACCGCCATTTCGAACTAGTGCAAAAATCTATGTGAGGTACAATGAAATCTCCAGTGGCTAATAAGGAATGGTACAAAATAACCAAGACTCACAACCAAATGACTCTGCATCGAATCAACCACTAGCAACCCTTTGGGACTATGTACTGGCACCTGCACGATGGTTGCGACACTTTTGTTTCAAAGATCAAAAACCAAACCAAACGCAATTGCCAGCGCATCATCCGAACGCCGTGGGTCTGTTTGGGAGGTGGAGTTCAAAAGTGGCGTGTCGGTGAGCCCCCCTGGGAATGCGGCACATGGATCCATGTCTAGGAGATCTCTTGGAGCCTTTCGAGATGCATCGCAAGACTGGTGACATTCCAATGATTGTGTTCAAAGTCATCTATTGACCTCGTCTGTTCGTCCACTAAGGTTTCAGTCCCAGCAATTCGACGTGGCCACTTCTCCGAGGCTGATGGCGCACAATAGATGGATACATGTTCTGCAGCATATATGCCGCGCTACTCTAGTGGTGGACACTGAAGAGCGATCTGATCGAATAGAAGCCATTGAGTCGGTGAGATTTCTTCCCATCCGACAATTCAAGTCGAACAAGATCATTCTGTCTTTGTCGGAATTAGCTGATAGGCTCCAAGGCTATCGCATCTGTGCAAGTCATTCGTCGGAGTTTTCCCACCTAATATAGTTGCTTTTGGCCAGCGATGGATTGAACGTGTCTTAGGGGAGAGGACTTTATCCTTCCCACACATACCGAGTACAGCAGACCAAGTATCTGTAGTTGGTGGCGAACATCGAACCCCTGTCCTACACCCTCGAGACTTTGTCAGTCTTGTCCAACGGGGAATGTATAGAATTCCACGCCCCGGCCCGCAAGGTCGTTAAGTTACAGGTTGACATTGGCACCCACCGGTCAAGCATGTTGATGAGTGGCTGTTGAACAGGCTGAGCTTATGTCAAGAGACGTGTTTAGTCTCGACTAATGCATGCATTGCATTATTCGCTGGCAGGTCAAGGACTGATGGAATTGACGGTCAAGTCAACTTTCCACGACCCAAGTCATTCTTGATGTGTTGTGCTTTGTTCGACCGTCTCTCCTTTTCCCTGCTGTATGCGTTGTTTGCCGACAGCTTTGGATGTGTTTGGATCGTGACAAAAGGTCTCTAGAGGTTCTTCTTCGCCCATGTACTGACTACCTACCTACCCATGCGATCGTGATGATTCGTGGGTTTGTCAGTGACAACAGTATACTCAAAATCTAAAGAGATAATCTTGTTTTGTTGTTGATTCCGAAATCCCTGGGATTGTTAGAATGACTCCTAACCGCAATACTGTGCATCATTGACACGAGTCGTTCAGACAATTGATCATTTTTCTTCATCATCGACAAGCTACAACTGGCAACTCATCCATCACAAACCCACCCCCAGTGTTTCAAAAGTCCTTCCCCCGCATCCCACTATCATCTCTCATTATCGCTTCACTTGTTGATTAGGCCAAGAACAAGGCGACAAGGCGCGCGAAGAAAAGACCGTCCATCCGAGTATCCAAGTGGAGTTGGGATCTTCATTCATCCGCGCCTCGTCAAATGCACTGTTCTTAATCTTCAAAACAAGTCTGTGGAAGAAAACAAATCGGAGAGAAACACTCGATCAGAATAGCCAAAGCGGCAGACGACGACCAGAGTGCAACGCCACCGACACTGAACCCGGCATCAATTGCTTCATTGCGCGACTTGTGGTCGTTGATCCTGAAAAGCCACCATTAATCACCTGCAACGACCACAATCAACTTCTTTGGGCAGGAACCGGAATCTGGTCACCTTCTTTCTCCCCACATCTTTCACCACTTAGAAACCACAGCTGCACCTTTACCATTCATCACGAATCACCAGCGCTAAAAACGTTCCATTGTATTCTGGTTCCTTTCAGCTTCTCCCATCCTCCATCATCACACGGATCTGGGAATCACCGAACAAATCTCACCCGACGTTGCGCAGTCACGATTCCTTTCCGGAACATCCATGTGAAATCACTTCGTGTTCGATCGCCTCAATTGGATTCCCTAAGCTCATTGAGGGTCATCTCATAATTCGACTTGGAATGGAATTCGTTAGCGTATGACAGAGTCAATAACTAGGGACGCCGGTGTTGTGAATGCTCAAGGTCGGTCAACCACCATCTCTCCCCCCAATCATCATCTTTGCTCATTCATGACCTCTAGCAGCAGCTCCTCCTCCTCCGTCAAGCCCATACCTTACCCACGATGCGCAAGACGATGCCGAACCTATGTCCCGCCCTGAATCCCCAAATCACCCATTTCAGGGCACCCACCGTCTCACAGACTCAAATCGCAGTAGCCCTGTCCAAGATGAACAATTTAAGAGACAATCGTTGAGCACTCCTGACCCTCTCAAAATCCGTCATGCAGAACCACCGTCCTCTTCATTATCCAACCTCCCTACACGAGAGCTTCCATTTGCACATATGCGCATGCATTTTCAAGATTTTGCACTCCAATTACGACAACATAGACACCATGAACATCGAAAACACATGCTCTCTCATAGGAGGAGACACTATGAAAAGGCCATCGCTTTATCCGCGCGGCTTCATCGTGTATGTTCTTGGGTGAGGGGTGGATTGGTCGAAATCTCTACAAATAATGAGGCTGCTGGATTTGCCCATGTTCGTCAACGTATGCAAGATTTGGTGGATTCTTGCTCCTCACAATGGTCACATGAAATTCAGGCTTTGGATATGTTTGATTCCATCAAATTCTCGCAAACCCCTTCATTTTTCACCAAATTGCCCGAATCTTCTCAAAAGGATTGTATTGAATTACTCGAAACTTTACGAAGAAAACCTCAATTTCTCGTCGACAGATTCAAAGCCATGGATCCTGCTCAGATTAAAGGACTGGCTTTGTCTGCAACTCCCAAGTATCACAAAATTTCCGATTCGGTTTTATCATCCCTCCCACAAAATCGAGGTCGAACACCTAGGGCAATGAGAATCACAGCTTATTCCAAGCAACTTGAAGAATATGCTTCATCCTTTGAACGATCGAATCCCTTACCATTCCTCCTACACAACGTTTACGGTCCCTCTGATGACGTACGGAGTCGAGAAGGTCGTTTGAGAATTGCAACTTGGTCAACTGTTTGTGCTCGATTGATGACAGAATCTGAACATATCTACGAGCCGATATTTGGTCGAGTTCTATCCACTTTCGCGTCCTTGTACGATTGGCAAATCAAGGAAAGACTGGAATTGCTCTTGATGAGAATATTGCAGGAAGGTGCATTATTTCTTGACGGTACGCACTTTTCCAGTCAGGAAAATAAAGTCGACTTTGGGAATGATGATGGTCTCAATACTCAAGCGGCTCGAGACTTTCTTGACGATGCGGTTCGATCCATTTTTCAACTTTTGGCAATGGAAGAAGGTATTCCTATAGGTGCTCTCGAGCTTGGCCGGGCAATCATATCCAAACTTCCCTCCGAAAAGGCCAGATTGAGGTTCAGGGGTGATTTCCTTAATAGGTGGTTCTTGAGAGACTTTCTCCATATCGCCATTGTCTATCCAGAGGTAATAATCTTCTCTGATACTTTATTGCTTATACTGACATTGTTGAAGGATGAGGGTATGTTGTTACAAGTTCATATCAGTGAGAAAAGTAGGAATCACCTTTTACAACGACTTTATGAACACGCTTTCAATCGAGCCAACGACATCTACAATCCTATGTAAGTCCATCATCAAATACAACAAACAAGCCAGTAATGATTGTCACAGCCGCCTTCAACCCATCGATCCTGCAGTTCACTATTATTTTGACAAGTTGATTGACAATCTTTCGGTCTACGGAGTTTATACCGACCCTTACGAGGCCGAAGGATTGAGTGATTCGACACTTCCAACCACCACATCTTCCTCACTATCCATATGCGCAACAGATATCTCTCATTTATTGGAAGGATTGAGTCCTCAATTTATTCATACCTCCAGCCCTTGGGATTCATTTCTAAGTTCATCTCATTCAACATTCCGTTCTCAATATCATCAATCAGGAGCCACCGGAAAATTCGAGAAGCTCTTGAGAGCAATTTTGAATGTCATCGAACCTGGTCAATCGTCCAAGAACGTACATGTCTGCGAAGAAAATTGGGCAATATTCGACATATCCACTGATGGGCGGCTTGCTATACTCAACCCCCTGGCCAATACGAATCCTCAATCGACAACGGAATTATTTGGAAATCTCAATGCTGTTGAGCATGCCACAATTCGTTTGGCAGACGTGGAACTCGACGCAAGAAATGGCTCGTTCTCAAGTTCTAACATCAACTGGTCTTCCTCCAATTTGAGTGAAATGTTTCTGAACCAACGAAAGGCGGCTCAAATCAAGGCTGATGGTGTCGCTTCGCTGTATTGGCATACTGCATATATGTCACTAAAAAGTCAGTATCCTTTAACGGTCTTCACTGCGGACGATACGAAGGTCTTGTCGCCTTTAATTGCAACTTTGACCAGTTCACAAATTGGACTTGAATCTACATGTTCCCGACTTGATAATGAACTAACCAATTTGTCAATCACCTATGCTGCAGCGAAAGCCAAAATATCGCAAGTGGTTACTCAAGTGGACAAGTTACGAATCAAACTTTGGTACACTATGAGTGTATTGACCTCAGATGTCTACGATGGAGCGAGAAATGTTTCGGTGGCACTAAACAACATGACTTTGTCGCCGTATACGACAAATTTGATGGATCAATATCAACGAAGTCCGTACCAATTCAGTCGACCGAGTACTTCAAGTACATCGGTATCATCCCATTTCGATCAACCAAGAATTGACACCATGACAATCTTGAAGGCTCCAAAAGAGTACGGAGGGCCTCGCAAACTATCAGACCAACAGATTGAAATGACCAAAAAGTGGCTCAAACGAGTTGAGAATTTCTGCAAAGGTGAGGAGAGAATTCACCGTTTTTGTATGGAGGTCAAAACAGCCATGCGAAAGTTGGTGGGTGAAACTATGACGGACAGTCCAATTTTATGGTCAAGTGAATTGTTTGTCCGGGAAAAGAATCTCTATGAAGCTCACTCCAGCAATTTTTTCAGTCCTTTACCAAGTACGAGAGCCCCAAGCGTCATGAGTGAACCACTATCATCAAGTTCCTTTCCCACTCGATTCGGAACACCTGGCTCTCGTGGTTCATTCTACAGTCAAAGTTCATCCAGAACTGGTCGTCATTCACTTGGAAGTGATCTGTCTTCTTTGATCAGTTCTGTCGGGCGAGCTCCTACTGTGACTACAACTGATTCCCATCAATTCTGGTCTTCACCTCCTTCGAACCCAAGATCTAACACTTCAATCTCTTCTCGATCGTATCCTGCATCTACGTTCGAAGGTCGAGGTCTTGATCATGGTCCAGAAAAGGCCAAATTTCTGGCAGATTTACAACAGGATTTGATCTCCTTACTATTATCTGATCTGGGCTGTTTGGTGTGGAGTATGGGTAGCGAAACAGATTCATGGATGAATATGGTCAGAACCACACCAGGACTTACTGATCGATTACGGAGGAGAAATGTGAGGGCTCTCTTACACGCCAGAAATGATGTGTCTCCCAAAACGGAACACAAAAGACGAAGAAGCTACAGTGCGAACGCCAAAATTTCAGATTTTACTGAGATTGATCACATCAAAGAAGCACTTTGTGACGATGGTGAAGTTGGTGACGAGACCAACTTCACGTTTCGTAATGCTTTTGAAGATGTTTTGGCTCGCATCAGTCATCACGTGGATCCCGGTATGAAATTAAAAGCGGTGGTTGATTTTGCTAATTTGGCACAATCATTCAGAAGAACTTTACCTGAATTGAAAAGTCCAAAAGTTGATCCAACCTCGAATCGTCGAAGCAGTTTGAACCCGAGCGTTCTCACGACCAAGCTCGGACGACTTGACAAGCAGTCATCTAAAGGTCTGAATGAGGTGAACTCCGGTACTATTGAAGAAGCAGAAAGTGTCAACATCCTCAAACAAATCATGTTTACATTGGCACCAAAAACAATATTTCGTGATTTACAGTATATTTCTGCCTTTGTGGCCTCAACAACCTTGGAAGCAACTGAAATGGCACGTTCATTCTTACGTGTTGGATTGGCGGCATTGGCATGGAAGGATGATGTATGTCGAGGAATGGTTGATTTAGCAGATGGAATTGTTGGTAAGGATTCAAGTAATGGATCCAAAGCACTCAACAAAATTGAAGGATCCATGGTCAATGCCGCCGAACTTTGGATGATAGCAGCTCGAGAAGGAAATGCGATTGCTCAAAGAGAATTGGCTATTCTATATTTGACACATTCTGAAGATATGGCGATTGTGAGTCTACCATGGGCTTTGGCATCAGATGTTTTCAAACCGAATATGGTGTGGCAGGAAGAGGAGCAACCTCGATCACGATACAGTCGTCAAGCTTTGTCTCTAGCACTACATTGGATGCAAGCGGCAGCAGATAATGGAGATATAGTGGCTCAAGAGAAACTCGAGGAGCGGCAAGCAAGTCGTTCGATTCAATGAGCACGGATTTCACCTTTGGGTCCATTGTTCTTGTCTCTTGTTTGAAAGAGAGAACAAGACCCTAATGGGACCGTGATTTGTATAATGAGAAATTGGTTATTTTTTCTCTCTCTCTCTCTCTCTCTCTCCACATGTTCTCTCCGGTCAAATTGAATGTATGTTTGTTGTGTTGTGTTGTGTTGTATTGGGGCAGAGGAATTTTGATTTTTTTTTCATCAAACCGGGTGGTAATGTCAATGTCATGTCGATTATCGACTTTTTTGGTTCCTTTGGCGAGATTTTCCCCTTTTGGCGCACGTATGCGTATGCGTATGCGTATGTGTGTGGGCGTGTATGTATGGTGTGAGTGGGTGGGTGGGTGTTGTGTTTTTTTGCAAGGAGGCGTCTTTCTTCTCGGCGTTTTTGGAAATGGGAAATGGGAAATTGGAAATTGGAATCCTCTGGGTACTGACTGGATCGATCGAATGATCGATTGACTGAGTGAGTGAGTGATTGACTGAGTGAACGAGTGAGTGAGCGAGAAAGAGAGAGACACAGAGTACTTGCTTACTTACTGGTGGTGGTACCAGGTGCCCCGATGGATGGATGGATGGGTGGATGTGGCAATTGATGTTATACTACTATATATTAACACTCGGCCCGTCAGTATTATTATTATTGTTATTATTATTATATGCAATACTATTACTATTACTACTATCACCCGTCAGTATCAATAGCTGTACCTGTACCTGTACCTGTACCAGCGTCAGTACCTGTACCAGCATCAGTACCTGTACCAGCATCAGTACCTGTACCAGCATCAGTATCTGTACCAGCATCAGTATCAATATGAGTATGAGTACCAGTACCAGTACCAGTAGCTGTACTAGCATCGATATGAGTATGAGTACCAGTAGCTGTATCTATATCTGTATCACCCTATCATTGCAATTGCCAATGTCAATGTCAGTTCCAATTAGGTGCTTGAGTACCAATTCCCAATACCATAATGTTCCCTCGTGGCTCGAGTAGGTGAGAGGAGGAAGAAGAACGGGGAATAAAGTACATGTTGTTCTTTTGAACGTCGGTAGGTTCGGTGATACGTGTATTGCAATGATTGACTAAATAGTTGTTTATTTTTCTTTCTTTTTGTCTCGATCCCTGCTTTCTCTCTCGACGTCTTGGGTTACGTTACATTGACGAATGATTTTGGTCAGATGTACTTGAAGATGAACATGTGTTCACCGGAAAGACAAATCCCAATCTTTGATGGGTTTATACTCGTCTTTTCTCAATCATCCAGAATCTCGATCCAGTGTCAGTCTTTTGGGTTGAGTCGAGATTCGAGGACCGAGATTCGAGAAACGACTCATCAATGGAATCTCGGGTTAAGACAAAGCCGAGGCTGCATGCTCCTCCTCAAAGGACAATCTGCCATGTGTCGGATTGACTTCCCTTACACCCGTCCAAGGGGGACATTAAACAATGGGTTAGCGAGAAGAGAAGAAAAACCCAAAGCAGGACAGACCTTGATATCCACGAATCACGAGTCTCGGTAGGATAGTGGTTGTGGATTCATGGTAAGACTGGTAGGTCTTTGGTTGGTTCGTCAAGATCGGTTCATCCAGCACATAAGACTAACACACGGCAAATAGCATGTACCACATAGCGTACAGCACAAGTTATGCAGTATCAAACGACAGGAACAAATGATAGCAAGTGACCAGATTCAGATCACGTCGCATTGCATACCAATGGTAGGTTCTGTATGTACCTAATGAATTAGTGTCTGGTTTTGCGTGGAACCAATCACGAAACTTCGGGGTTAGAATGCAACTCCAACTAGAGATGAGCTTTGTAAGGAAAGCTAAGGGTGCTCATAGGTCGAGAAAAATTTGACTTGCATTCTTTTAGAGAATCTAAACCTGTAAGCCCAAGGCATGTGCTGTACTTTGCTGTACAATTATGTATTGTGGGCCGTGGCCTCGTTAGGCTGATAGCAGGTCAGGCACATGACTTATTGCGCCAATAGTTAGGTCTGATCTGGGAAATTAGAGCCTGGAGGTGGTCGCACGACATGCCGTGCTTAGGATGAATGGATGTCGTGTCACAAGGGGAAACGGGATGTTTGTGCTCTGGGTAGTGATGGACAGGGGGACTTTTTGACCAAGCATGAACACTGACCTACCTTTAAATTGGTAGGTTTCCTTCAGGTAAGATATGATTGCCGTAATAGATTAGAAGTTGGATACATTTGCCGGCGTGAGCCGTTGGGAAGCGGAATACGAGGTTATCGGCTGGATATGGTTGTTGAGAATCTAAACGCACATGTTAAAAGGATGGTGATTTCAACGATACCTGTCCCCCATCACCCATCAAGAGAAGATAATCTCAAGGTCATCAGACATGTCCATGATGGAGGATATTATCCGTGATAGGCATGAATTTCTCCGATTCATATATGCATGACCGTGACGAGGACCGGGTGATTAGATGGAACAAGGATGACAGTGTTGGTCAGAGAAGACGTTTTCAGTGTATGAATGTGCCCCTCGTGGTCCCCTTGTGAAAATGACGTCGATTGCCAAGACTTGTCAAGGAAACCGAATAGCAGGTGCAGTGCAGTGCAGTTGCAGGTGCAGGTGCAGGTTTAACGGGGTTTGCCCCTCGGTCCTTCTTTCTCTTCTTTCAACCCTCTTTAGAGTTTAGCCTCTAATTACTAACTAGGGGCTTACCTGGATAGGCAGCATCAGATGGTTAAGTACCTAGTGTAGGGGCCCTCTCAGCTTCATGCTGAACAAACCCTCGGTTATACTTGGGCGTGCTTGGGGCTACATTTGGGCTTGTAGTGGCTAGCCATCTGCTAGGCTGTCATCCTTCGACCGTTACAACTACCTAGTAAGTCAGTTAGTTAGTGTACTTGTAATGACCCCTCCAACCTTCAGCCCAAGGCACTTTAGGTAGCCATGCAGCTTAAACAGGCATCCACAGGCATGGCCGGGCCTGAATGGGTACCTCGGAGTGACAACGACTTCGCCTGACCAACGGCGGAATACCTCAACGTCGGGTCTGCAGACTCGGACTGGCTCATCGTCACGAGCGTCATCCATCATCCTTCCCATTCATCCCCATGCCCTTCTTGAACAAGTGACTTCATTCTTCCATATCATCCCACCAACAACAGTCTTGTTCTTCTTCTTTTCCCAACTTTGCACATGCTTTTCTTAATTTCTCCTCGAGTCTGAGAAACGGTCAACCCTTGATTCAACAGTGTTTTGACGAAACTCAGGAACATCTCCGTCTCACATTACGGAGTTCTTATCCATGCTCCACCATTCCACTTTTCTCCCACCCACGACTTAGGTTCACAATCTGCATCATCCTGACAGGATTGGGAATTTGGTCTTGGTGACCTGTATCCAATTACTTTGGGTCCAACATTGTCCATTTCAACCCACCTGACTCGTTGATCGACCAACCCACACAAAACAACTTCCACCTTTCCATTCATTCTTCTCTTGTTTCGCATCATATCACTCCATCGCAGTTTCATCGATTCTACATCTATCCCAGTCAAGATCTAAACCCTTTCATCACCGACAAATCCTTCTAAAATGCCTGTCGAGGTTCATCACTCCCCTCCTCCTCTTCATCATCCTAGCTCTGGTAACGTTCGACCCAGAGGTATGCGAATGTCCCAACTGAAACCTTGATATGGAATCACTAACCCTGCCACAGGAATCCTCAAAAACCCTTCATTCTCTTCTGGTACTGGTCAAACATCTCCTATTCGAGAAGACCTACCTCCATCTACACCACTAGATCCTCAAGAAGAAAGAGAGTTGGTTCTACAGAATACAATTCAAAATGCCGGTCATCGTCGTTCCTCATCGGCTGCAAGAAGAGCCTCAGCTTCTAGGCGTCATTCTTCGGTTGTTGCCGCAAATCAAGATCATGATCCCGATCAACAACGTTTGAAATGGGATGAGGCAAACCTCTACCTTGCAGAACAAGAATCTGGGGGTCGAATGAAAATCACTGAACCCAAGACTCCTTTCCAATACGGTGATGCAATGGAGGATGAAGAAGAGGATGTCGCCATTGATCCTAGATATGTCAATGTTGATGAGGTCGATCTGGCCAAGAAGAAATCTGCGAGGAAACCCCGCGAATCCGAAATTCCAGGTCTAGAACTTGGTGAACCCGAAGAAGAATACAATTCTACCGCTGGTGTTGAGAATGATCGCATTGTTCGGAGTACTTCCAATCTTTCAAGGGAGAGTAGCAAAGAGAAACACGTCAGCGTTAGTGAGGGAAGTGGATTTGGTTCTCAAGAACAAGTCGATTTTCCTCATGGTGAGGATTCTGAAAAACATCGTCAATTTGAGGAACATCGAAAGAAGCATTATGAGATGAAGGATATCAAAAGCTTACTTGGGTATGAATTATTTGAACTCGAATGAAATCTTGTTACTGACTTGTTATAGCCATCCCGAACAAATGGATCTCGAAGACGATGATGGATCAACTTTTCCTTCGGTTCCTCAAAACCTTCCAAGTCGTGGAGTCAATGGCACAAGTTAATTTGCAATCACTTTGAATCAACCTTTCTGTTTCCTTGGGGAAGCACTCCAATGACTCTTGTCATATGATCTCCTTTGTATTGAGATCTCATTTCCTTTTGTCATTATTATCGACGAATCATCGATATCGTTTTATGAAGCACAGAATCCGATATTACCGGTCATTGCCATGATTACCATGACCATTCAGCATATCACCCTTGTAGGGTTCATCTTCTTCTTTATCCTTTCACAGCCCAGAACATGTCGCAAATGCATGAAGGGATAGGATTGGTTTAAGAAAGTTTGTTCGGCACCAGCCAAGTCGTTATTGAGGGATGCGCAAGCATTATTAAAGAGCTCAATACTATGTTTCTCTTTCTTCCAACAGTATTCCCTTTCTTGTATAGTTCTTGTCTCAATCAGATCAGAAATGCAACCAAGAGCAAAGGTATCGAGAATAATAACACAAAATTGTACACAATGCTAGCCTGAGTCATGATAATGTACATCATTCTCGTCCCATTCCTCCATCACTAGAAGTTACCCGGCTTCACCAAGCGACTAACTCGAGGGACAGGGCCAGCCATAGTCTTCAATTCAAATTCCCCCATCCAGATCCAGAGTCCATATCCACACACTCATATTAGAAAATAACACCGACGAATCTACGAGTGATGATCTCACCTCCCGAAAAAACCCCAAATCCCGCCGAAATTAAGCACAGATCACTTCCACAGCCTCTCCATCTCATCCGCATCGACTATTACTGTCCACAGCATATACACAATCCTTGGTCTTGGAGGCTCGTCGTCCTGGGATATGCCCGAATGTGCGGTGGTATGGAGTGTAGATTCTTGATCAGATCCGTTCATCCGTCTCCCGTACAGCAATAGTCGATCCTTGGATGAGCCGTCCACTTTTTCACTCGGCGCTTTCTCAGATAGGGGAGGGAGTGAAGAGGGAGGAAACAAGAAAAGCGGAGGTTAAGGCATCGTACTTAATCGCGAGGCACCTCTGCAGGGACCGGCTGTATCTATGATAGACTCGGCGGACATTTCTCAGACAGAGATGAGAAGGGAGTGAGAGTCCTTGAGCGCCAGGAGATGAATAAAAACTCGCTTGAGTACACGTACGAAATATTCACGACGTCCTGTATCTTGTAGACGGCGTGGGTTGTCATTAAAGGACAGTCATCTCCCGATCAATACCGCGAGTGTGATGTGTGTACATAGCGATTTCACCTTATACAAAGCCGCGGCTTCTGCGAATGCATTTAACAAAAAATTATTCACCAAAGAATGAACAGCCACTGGGACACAAAATGCAAAAAATGCAAAAATGCAAAAATGCAAAAATGCAAAAATGCAAAAATGCAAAAATGCAAAAATGCAAAAAGTAATGAAGAGAGTGGGATTCGAACCCACGCGGGTTGCCCCATCAGGAAACGTAGTGTCAAGACTGTAGCCTTAACCTGACGCCATAACCAAGCTCGGCCATCTCTCCGTTAGCTCGCATGATACTGAGTACCTGCAGGCTGATTGTTGAGGATGATTTGGTGACAAAAATATACATACACTACAATTATTGCCACCTATCACTGCTTGAGTGTGTGCCAAGTCGCGGCCTAGGCCGTGCAAGTGAACTTAGCGCTGTGAACGGTGGTACGCAACGTAAACGTATGCATACACTCCGACCGGATTTGCTATCGCTGTGAACACTTTTCGGATTTCGTTTCAGTATACGCAGAGTAGTAGTGATTGCAGACTGCAAAATAGAGTAATAGAGCGTAAAGGAGTGCATGCCTGGTCATTTTCAACATAAATCCTGGTTTATCTTGGTTCAATTCATCTATGTACAATGATACTCATTCACTATCGGAATCCACAGCCTTTTTTTCCTCAGTCTAATGACGAGTGATGGAATTAGGACAAAACTCAAGCCACCCTGCACAATCATCTCTTAACTTCAGAACAACGAGGTTCCAGTCTTGACTTCAGCCGGGATAGCGCCGATTTCAGCCAAGCGCTCAACCAGATCAAATAGCATGAAATCGCATCCATATCCAGCGAGTAACGACACGGCGACAGGAGAGTACTTCGTAGTGTTGGTCACAGGCGACACGAACGGGATCTCGCCCAGTGGCAATACAACTTCGGGAACTCCGGCCAACTGTGAGATACCATACCTATTCCATCCGAGATAGACATTATCGAGGGTCGGTGGTGATGCAGGATAGCCTTCGCGTGAATAATTGCCTCCTGTGACGATAGGGTTGACTAGAATTGCATTCGAGCAAGCGGCAGAATCAAAGTCTGATGTCAATAGCTGTGTGCGTGTCCAGTTCTGAAAGACTGATTTGGATTCCAATATTCGCTCGAAGTCTTCCTCTGTCTGTAGGGTACCATAGATCTGGTTTCTCTTGACTGGTGGGTCAAGGTGCGGTAGGTCACCATCGTATGCCGCTGCGTAGTCCTCGAAGAATTGTGGCCAAACATCACGGGATTGTTCGTATGTGGTTAGTTTCGACCATACTTCTCCCACGTGGTCTGGGGGATATAGGTCAGTACCACTGGTGGTTTTATATTCGGTGTAGAAATCGTAGATGGTCCGGTTGACCCCGAGGAGTTCTTCGAGCGCCGAGACGAAGGTGTCGAATAATATTTGAGATGCATTGACCGATGAAGGAAAAAAGCCTGGACTCGGGTACAAAGTAGAATTGATATCTGGTGTATCGATGGGGTAAATGATTTGGGTCGGGAATGATGTGTATGTTTTGAAGAGTGGGTTGGCGCCATACCATGCTTTGCCCCAATTGCTAAAACCGGAGGCTGTTCGGACGATAAAGGCCGCTGTATCCATATATTGAGACATGGATAGTACACCTGTTAAGTCGATTGCGCCCTGGCTCGGTCGATTACCGTACAAGCCCGTAACACCAGCGGGAGCGCGAACTGAACCGCCTGTGTCACTACCGATGTTCATGTCGATCCAATCATAGGCTCCCCAGCAGCTCCAGCTCCGGAACTGGAAGAGGATGGGTCAAGATATCCGTCACCTCTAGGATTGAAAGGAGCATGATAATCGACCCAATCCACTGTTGCGCTTTCACCATTGGCAAATTGACTGGTTCGAGTTTTTCCAACCACGACGGCCCCTAAGTCAATGAGTCGTTGGATTGAAACAGCCGTCTCGTTGACTGGAGGGTACAGATAATGCCACGCCCGATTTCCCATACTAGTTTTGAGTCCTTTGAGATTATATAGATCTTTCACTCCTAGCTAGTCTAGTCAGTGGTGATGCTGGAAGCTGTAGGATTCCCATGAACTTACGCGAACGCCGCTGAGTGGCTTGTCCTCAGTCGGAGCTGAATAGTATAGTCTTGAAGGAACCGCAATTGTAGCCGAACCGTCTGAAGCTTCAGGATGAATTGCTGCCATGATGGTGAAATCCTCTGGTTCATTTTGAACGACTCCATAATAGAACGCCCCATGATCATCACCATACATTCGATATGCTTTGTAGACTGCCCAGCCATCAGAAGTAGCAGACAAAAAGTATGGCCCTTCAGGTAGACTTTGTATTTCTGATGGTAGAGTTTCAACGGAGATGATCGTTATTTCTTGGTCTCCCAATGCTGAGATCAGATCCGACGTCGCGGAAGTGATGACAACTATATGAAGTCAATTGTTTGTGGACGTTTATAATTCACCAGTGTTTACCCTGTAAGAAGGAAGATGTCCAAACATCATCAGAGGCCGCAAATCGCTCAATGGTCGCATTCCATTGACTGGTGTCGATTGATGGAGATTCAGTTTTCACATAAGTCAATGGCACGAAACCACTGCTCGCTACTGATAGCTCTGTCGAGGAAGGAATGATACCCTAGCACCAATTAGTTGAGGGCCGTTAAATAATTGATATTCGTTTACCTCTGGTTCATTGGGGATATAATATGCGATACCTCCAAGGATGACAGATCGTCCATTGACAGTTATTTGAGAGCCTAAGTCACGACGATTCAATGATACAGGCACTGCCAAAGCACTCGTCTCGATTGCAAGCCACAACAAAAACCTTAAAGAAAGCATACCTCAAGATTCCTTCAAGCGAAGATGATCCCCAGGCTGATAGAAAGCCGTAGTTCTTCAACCAGACATGAGTTTAAGTTATAACATGTCCTTCCATTGATCTTGTGCCGTCCAAGAGCTCTTATCGCAAACTCTGACCCTGTGGAGGCAAATGGTAAATGCCATGATCTTTGGGGCCTTGTTCCTGTCCCGCCTTTCCCGATCACACTGAGCAGAAGGGACAAAGTAGTCTTGGACATGATGTAAGTCTCTCCGACAGTAGGGTTATTGGTTGGATCCTTGGACTACTCTCAGGTCGCTGTGGGGAAGAAGTCATTCGAATATGCGTCTGGTAGAATTCGGAAAGGTGCTGGAGTTTCAATGTATGCCTCACCGTTGGAGAGTAGTTATATTGTCCAATCACTGACTGGCTTTAGGCTGCCAGCTTTCGATTTTGCGCATTTGATATGACCGATATAGTGGTCCTTGTAGATAAGTACCCGAACGTATATATCCCATCTATCGGTATATCCGGATGCGACATCCCTGAATAAAGACTAAGTGCTTTCACCACGCCGCCAATGATGAGCTCCTGTATTCGTGTCGAATCTTCAGAACCGGGCAATATCAATAGCTTATTGGCAGATCAATTTGATGGTGACAATGGAACCTACGCATCATCGATACATTTCCTTTACCTGGGAGTCATTGAGTTTCTCGCGAGCGTTTTGGATGAGTAGAATATCAAGAGTCCCAAATGGAACAAGTTCACCCTAGCCCTGGAAATTCACCGGCTCGGCATTGGGGATAGGCTGTGGAAAGTGGCATATTATTGGTTTGTTTCCCTTATCTTTCGAGCTTGTCTTACCTGAGAATATGCCGTGGCCATGGAATTGGCGGCTGTGATAACGATTGACCACTCGACCTGTGAGCCAACTCTGTGTTCAAGAGTCTCTATGCAAGTAACCCAGATCTTCACACAATATGGTGTTCCTGCAGATTAGTCTCGTATTGCATGGGAAATGGAAATGCAAGTAATATTGCCCATGATTTCGGAACGGGGTGTTCTGGAAGTCAAATCCTACGACACACGGAGTTGTCCGGTTCGCATATTGGGAACTTCAGTGATGCCTGGCTGTATGATGGGTTGCCTTAAAACTTGCTTCGGCATGGGCGTTTTCAAAGCACTGAGAGGATGAACTAGATAACGTGCTCTCTCCTTTGAGACAGTTGGATTCAAGTGCGCGATTTCTTACCAGTCAAAGCCACGTTGCTTTCTTGGACTTTTGAGATATGAAGCACTGGCTGGATTCCGTTGTGATGATGGATAAAACGTTGTGGATGTTTGAGTAGAGTTGATTTTCGGAACTTCCACGAGGCTGAAAAGCATAAAACGATGTCATGCTTCGTTTCAGTTTGAGATTAAAACCCAAACCGGTCGCATCCGAAATCTGATGCATGTGAAGCTGGTCCTGAGCTGATATCATACACTGAAAGTCTTGGCCAAGAGTATATGTAGCCTCGATGAGACTGTTTTGGATTTGTGTCACCTTACGTCAGTCCACGTTGTGAAGTCTAGTAAACTGTTTATGTTTCTCCTTCCACGAGGAAAGTCGTTGTCAACCCACGTCTGGTGGAATGAGCATGTTTAGACGTCAAAACGGGTTTGAAGTGGACAACTCGAGTTTCTCGGTTCGGCAATAGATGTCAGAAGTATTTCTTGTATATTTGATGGTCATCTAGGTATGCGAACACAGAGGCGCCCAAGCAGAAATGGCCAAAGATATACTTGTCCTGTAGAACTGGTGGAAAAATGGGTTTTGCAGATACATCATCTTGCCGATTTTGATAAAGTGAGATCGAATTCGGTGATGCTCGCAGAAATGCTGAGAACAGGACAAGTCTATCATGCATGCGACATGTGTGACTCGCGCCATGATCTTTCAACATGTATTACAATGAGAAGTTTCGAGTTTGGGACATAGTCGCCAAGTATGAAAATCGTACTCACGATTTGGGTCTCAAATTCTCGCACTGCGAAGTGCTCTCGAAGGGTCCAGACTCGGGAGTCAACACTTACCTAGGTAGTTGACCCAAATTGCCAGTCAATATGGATTGCAGGGGGAATGAGAAATTGCCCAGGCGCAAAAGACGGCAATGAGCGGCTTGGATACGGCCTCCTATGCTTGTCATCCAACATCCTGTCGCATTTCACGAGACCTTGGTACTCTTGGACACGATCGGTCAAGGGTACCCTGTTCGATCGTAAACTCTAATTGTCGTATAACAAGGAATAGAAGCTCGGCGAGAGTCTCCAGATCTTTTTTCACTTGGCATTCTAACATTCCCGACCATGAATGTCAGAGAAGACGAGACTATCGGCCAGTTCAACAATCTCGTAACGACACTTGACGTTGCACAGTCAACAGGCTTTCTCTGAACCATACAGTGGCATTACAGTATGTCATTGAACTCCTAAATTGGCCTCTAATCAGGATAGAGTGGCTCGGTATCCATCCGAGACTATGCTCCTATCCGACTTCGCTCGCTTACTATATCGGGTGGAAAGTCACGATGGACTCGATCGTAGCGTGACCTCCTCGAACCGGCAACATGTCCGAATTGGATCCAGACTGTAAGGTCTTATCATACCTAGGTAGCAAGGATGGACATACCTAGGTAGGCCAAACGAGTAATGTCGCAAGGAATAGATGTCTGATTCTTGGCAATGAGGAGAACGGATCAACATCTGCGACGATGAATTTGGGAGAGTCTGGATCCTGACTAGTATGGAACTAAGGCGGGTATGCAGGTTCTCTGCTCAACATTGTACCTGAGCAACGGCTTGAGCAGAATTATCCCCAGACAACCATGCAGTTGACCAGATGGAATTATGTTGCCAAGAGGTATACGAAATCATGTTTTGGGAAATACCTCCACTTCAATTCAGGACCCATCAACCAATCGTGGTCAAATCATCGTCAATCTTACCGAGGAAGAAATCCTCCTACCGAGAAACTATGTGGAGCCTGGTGCAGTATATCTTCCTACCGAGATTGAAACCCTTGTCCTCCTTGGTATTTCTATCATTCTTGTAGTGGCTTTCCTCATTCATCTCTTCCAAATTCCGCCTCCTCTCTATACCCAGACCACCTAAAGAGCAAACCATGTTTCATGTTTACCAAGACTTTATGCACGGATCTTTGAGGGGGTTTTCCATACATCGACCAGCTGACCATTATTAGTTTAGATTCTGTTTCAGGGACCTTCCTTGCTGGGTAAGTGTCACAACATGGATGATTTCCTGGGGTACTGGCATTTTGATATTCATCATCCCTGGATCCATCAACCTATTCATGTGATCAAAGATCGGGAGATCGACGAGATGGAAATGCCCCCTGCAATTTTGAACTTCTAACCGAGATGCGCTTCAAAACGTGCAAGACTTTCATGAGACTGTGTTTGGTGCTGCCTCGGTTTGTCTACCCCCAAAATGAATCTGACTGGTTGATACCATCAGGCATGAAGCTATTCTTCAGGCCACCATGATTGCGACGGCTATTTTGAACAATACCGGAACTCCTAGATCTTGTGGAGCCATCATACTAGTGGAAAATGGTGAGGGTCATCCGTTTCTGTGTGTGTGGACTTCGACGAGAGTGTGTTATGGAAATCCACGCTGGATTTCAGTGAACCTTTGCACTCAGACACACGAGAATCTCTATATAATCCTCAAGTCCATCTCATCATATCATCTCGTTCCTCAAGCGACAGGCTCAAACTGCAAACCATCATTCCACAATCGAAAACTTTCACTCTTTCCCCTCGATCCAAACTTTGTTGCCGTTGACGGTTTTACAACAGATCCCTCATTCTTTATATCACCATAATCTCGGTTCAAAATGAAGGTCGCAGCTTTCCTCCCATTCCTCGTGGCTTTGGCTGTCGCAAATCCCATTGCCATCCCGGAACCAAATCCCGAACCGGTTGCTGTCGCTGAACCAATTCCATTCGACGATGCTCTCGATTTCAACGTCGAGGAAGCAATTGAACTATCAAAACGTCAAAGTGCGTTGCGTACGACCAACAATGAGTTCGAACGGTTCGGCTGTCGTGATGTGATCTTGTTCTTCGCTAGAGGTACTGGCGAACCTGGAAATATGGTATGCAACTCCGCGCCAACCTTGCACTTCAATTTTGGATGGGAGCTAAATTGAATCACAAATAGGGCGGCACAGTCGGACCAGAATTGGCTGATGCTCTTCGATCCGCTTTCGGAACCACCAGAGTTGCATCACAAGGAATCGATTATCCTGCTGTGGTTTCCGGCAACCTTCTGCCAGGAGGTGCCGACTTGGGAGGTATCCGAGTCATGAGAGATTTCCTCACCAATGCAGCAAGTCGTTGCCCCAATTCTGCCCTTATTGCTTCCGGATATAGGTGAGAATCCATGATAAGCTTGTAGCGTGCTCAATTATTGACATGTAAAATAGTCAGGGAGCTGCACTGGTTCACCGTGCTGTTGAAAATCTCTCCACCGCAACCAAGGCTCGCATTGCCGCTGCTGTCACTTTCGGTGATACCAAGAATCAACAAGATGGTGGCCGTATTCCCAACTTTGACACTGCAAAGACCTTGATCATCTGCAACGTCGGCGATGCTGTCTGCTCCGGTTCTCTAGTCATCTTGGCTCCTCATCTTGCCTATCAGCGTCGTGTCCCAGAGGCATCCAGGTTTATTGTTGACAGAGTTGGACGTCTTTGAGGATAAACAAACATCAATCATAACGATGTTTTGCCGATGGTTGAAACGTCTTTTGACAAGACGATTCGTTCATTCTTTACAAAACCAAAAGTCCTGCTTGGGCGCATTCTTTGAAGTTACTGTTGTCGAACATCAGAAGCAGAGATTAGTACGAATGATCCGTAATGTTTTCCTGAAATTGGACAAATATGAGTTGGACGAATTGGAAGCCTCCAAAGAATATTATGACAGATTTTTCTCATTTCATGACCTACCTTGTCCAAGAACAAATGCGGTATTTGTGTCTCCTCATGTTAGGAATATATTAAAATCCAGAATGCCGATTGCAGTCAAAAATTATATGAGAGGGGCTTTGCGCTATCGATAAGATAAGATAGTGCGGCTTATTTCATCTGACGGGCAATAATCACACGGAAAGTGTGGAGTGGCGCGAGAAGACCGCCTTGGTCAAACTTTAATCAGACTGTCTGACGATATTTTAATTCTTGGTGATCAAAATATTTGGATCGAAACTCATGTACAAAATTCGACAATCTAACAAACCCTTCATTCAATAACTGATCACAGCGTCAGTAGGAGTCACAATGGCCGACCCGACTTCTGCGCCTCCTACCGAAAGCGAGAAACCTATACATACCATCATACTCGACGCATCCCCTTTATTGCTTAATACACCCGGCATTTCTACTCTCCTCGTCAACAGCCATGTCCTCATGACTACTCCTTCAGTACTCTCAGAGATTCGAACCGAAGAAGCCAGAACAAGAATAGACACATTCTACAAACCGTTCTTGACCGTACGAACACCAAAACCTGAAAGTATCAAATTAGTCAAAGATTTTGCGAGAAAGACCGGTGATGGTTCAGTTTTGAGTCAGACTGATTTTGAGATTCTTGCTCTGGCATATGATGTCGAAGTGGAGAGGAATCATGGTGATTGGAGATTAAGGTCAACACCAGGACAGAAGAGAGTGAATGGAAAACCACCCGCGAAAACAGATGATGGGACGGTTTCTGGCATATCACCTGCGCAATCTGTGGAGAGCCCTTCTGGCGATGATGCGAAAAGCGTGGTGAAACAAGATGAAGAAGTCGTCGATAGAGAAACTCAGAACCAAGAGATTCCCGCCTCTGTTGTTGCTGGTGAAGATTCCACCACGCTTGTCTCACAAAATCCTCCTCCTTCACCACAAGAATCGACACCTAGCGAAATGATCATAACGGAAACAGTCGATGATGGCGAAGATTCCACCACGCCTGTCTCACAAAATCCTCCTACTTCACAACAAGAATCGACACCTAGCGAAATGATCATAATGGAAACAGTCGATGATGGCTCCGATTCCGATGAAGGTTGGATTACACCGTCAAACATCAAAAAACGACAAAACAAGGATGAGAATGGAAGCAATAAATCCCAAAATGAAATCAAGCATCTTCAAGTGGCCACTATGACAGGAGATTTTGCAATGCAGAATGTCCTCCTCCAAATGAACTTGAACCTCCTCTCAACCAAGACTTGCAAGAGGATATCTCAAATCAAACAATTCATTCTCAGGTGTCATGCTTGTTTCGCCACCACAAAAGATATGTCAAAACAATTCTGTGCAAGATGTGGAAAGCCAACTCTCACCCGAGTGAGTTGTACAACTAATGATAAAGGAGAGGTTAAATTACACCTCAAAGCCAACATGCAATGGAATAACAAAGGAAATATCTTTTCTGTTCCCAAACCAACAGCAGGAACATCAAATCAGAAATGGAAAGGCCCTAGACAAGGTGGTGGTCAAGGTGGATGGGGAAATGAATTGATATTGGCTGAAGATCAAAAAGAATATATTCGAGCCATGTCAACAATCAAAAGGACAAAGGAAAAGGATTTGATGGATCAAGATACCCTCCCCAGCATATTGACTGGAAATAGAGACCATGGATCAGGAAAAGTGCGGGTTGGTGGTGGGAGGAACATCAACTCAAGGAAGCGATAGACATGCTGGAAATATGAATTATGATTGTATTCTCATGCTCAAGATACTTGGGTATCTCTTTTCATCGTATGAACTGTTATTCCGTCAAAAAGTCTTACACCTGAACGCCCGTAGAATTTTTCATTTCTTCTCCTCCGCTAATACAGTTAGACAGTGACTAACTCGTGACGAGGATTGGTACATACTTTGTTGTGTGAGGAGTAAACCGTATCTTCTCTTCAGGGTAACGCGGTGTCTGTCATTCGGTCAGATCAAGGTCCTATCTTTGTACTTCATGCACCGCTCTTACCTTGAATATTTATCATCTGGAGAAAACCTCGCAGGATGTGCGGACTTGGTAACAACTCCATCGAGGACCTTTTTCAATGTGTAGACTCTTTTCCCCGAATCATCTTCGTTGTACATCAAATGCATTTTGGCGGTGTTCTTGAGATTTTCGCAACGTCGGTAATGATCGGAGAGGCTTTGAGATCGATAATTCTTTCGGTAGTAAGGTTTTGGGCAGATTCCGTCGACGATAATGATGGGATTGGTGGTTATCAACCCAAGTGAAATGAAATGGAAAAGATTTGGTTGGAGAAAATCAAACTCGGCAAGCGCAACTGCATGTGGAAAGCTGCACTTGCTCAGAAAAATTTCCCCGCGCGTAAAGGAATAGCAATCACTCATCAACCACCTACTCCCGTACCTCAAACCCAACTACCAACATCGATCATTTCTTCTCACCTTTACGACCTCAACTCATCATATCTTCTTTACTCGGGAGCAACCTCAATTCCTCGGCACGCAAGCGACGTAGTATCGCCGATATTGATCCTCCTCAAATTCCCGAATCTCCCAGTCAAACAAATTTTCATCCTTCTGTCCACCAAACAGCTTCTCGGAATCTCAAGTAAGTACTACCTACCCCAAACTCCCTGGGCTGAGTCACACCACATCTTTTTACACTCTACATGATGACTACTTTTATTGCCTAGGAGGATGCACATTGATTTCAGCATCCTCCAGTGTGGGCATTTGTATTAGACTACAACGGTATCTGATCATTTCAAGATCAATTGACAATATTGAAGATTTCAAGTTACATTCGAGACTAACTCTGTATCTATCTTCAGATCATGAATAGATGATGTCTAATCCTACTGCCTCACCGGCTGAAGGTCAAACTGCGAACCCTACCAAATCTCAAAAAAGACCGCGCCGACCAAATTACAATTACATTCATCGAAATTTATTACCAGTGGAAGTTCATCCATTACCAGTATTGATACCTCACAATCCACTATCTCTGGTCGCGATAGCCTTGTCGTACCTTTGTCAAGTACTTTTGCCACCTACACAACCTACATATAATGGCTATTTTTCCTCAGCCACATCATCAATTCATATCACGGATCCTGACACAATTCGAAAGCTATGGGAGATGGGATTCTTTGGAAGAGGGAACTTGAGTCGAAGTGAACCAACTTGGATGGAGAATCGCAAGAAAAAAGGATCAACAGCAGAAGAAAATACAGCGTCACGTCGTCAAGAAAGAAGACAACAAAAATTGGAGAGAGCTCGGAAAGAACAAGAAGATATCGATCAAACATTGTCAGAAGAATCTCAAAGTACTGCAAATGGGAATGTCCTCGGAATTCGGCATGAAAACGTTTTGAAAACCAATGCACGAGATATCAGTGATATAGCAAGTGTATTGGAAACAGGAACTCCCGAAGATAAAGAGAATGGTTCAATTCATGGTTATGAAGAGTGGAAAAAGCAGATTGAAGCGAATGGAATTTTGACTCCACCACCAACTTCAACATCATCTGAAGCTAGTCACCCCGAAGTCCGACCAACTCGACGATTACAAAGAACCAAAACGGTACGATTTTCTCCTACCATTGAAGCCAGGGAATTTGATTTGAGTTTACCTGTCATTTCACCGATCAAACAACCTGGAATATCACCTTTGGAAGATGTCAAACCCGTCGAAGTCACTCCTGTCCAAGAAAATCAAGAACATTTAAATCTTTCACTGGAAGAAGCATTCTTTTTGTGTTATGGGCTAGGAGTTCTCAACGTTTATTGTGATGATAGTGAAGCCGTCTTACCTCCGTCTTCATTATTATCACTCTTTCGAAGGCATTCATATCACCCCCTCGGTCATTATCATTACCGGATGAATCAAATGATCCCTTTATGTTATCATATGTTGTTTATCACCATTATCGTTCTTTGGGATGGGTGGTAAGATCTGGTATCAAATTCTCCACGGATTACCTGCTTTACAATCGAGGTCCGGCGTTTTCACATGCTGAATTTGCCGTGGTCATTGTTCCGTCTTATAGTCATTCCTATTGGGCAGACAAGCAAGTTGGCCAGAAAAAGGGTTGGTGGTGGTTACATGGTATCAATCGAGTTCAAGCTCAAGTTCATAAACAACTTGTTTTATGTTATGTTGATGTTCCTCCACCTTTGAGGGATGACGAGAAGGGCAAGGATATTGACATTGGGAATTTGTTATCAAGGTACAAGATCCGAGATGTGAATTTACGACGATGGACTCCGAATAGGGGACGAGATTGACGAAGAAGAAATCAAGAATTACGACCTTATGATACCACAGGTTACAATTCCTGCTCCTAATGAAACTTCAGTATTTTTAGTACCAATTCTATATGACGATTTTCAGGTCTCTCATTCCTTAGCTTTGCTGACAGGTTCATTGTACAACCATGTGTCAAGGGTGACTGAGTCAGGTATAGTGATGTAATTACAACCGTCTGGGGATTGAAGAAGCTTTTATGTCTAGTCGAAAGTCATTCGCTCAGGTTGACAACCGAGGTCGACGGGACGGAATGTCATTTCAGTGGAAACTAAACCTCCCGTATAAAGTGACTACCAAAGCTGTCAATGTTAACTGTAATCGATCGTTAACAAGTATTTATTGTGTTATACTCGTGGGATTAGGAATACTATTCTTGATCGCCCCACAACACGCCTTGAACGCGACATCTTCTCTTCCGGTGGAAGACCGAGTGGGTCCATATTTGACTAAGTCCAAGCTTCTATACTTCTTGTTTGATAGAAGTATAGAAACTTGTGGTAATTTGATCGAAGTGTCAACCTTGCGTCGGCACTGTCGTTCTCTCTTTTTTCCAATAGCTTGGAGCTGGCCAGAGATCAAATCAGATCAAACACTATCTTCAAAAGTGTCGCAAGGTTCAAGCAGGAACCATGAGCTCTTTTCAACCACCACCTCATATGGGATTCAAATTGACACCGACAATACATGACAAAGCTGAAGGATCAACTCTACCAGAAAACAACAAAGTCTCCGGTCCATTCGTCGTCGTCGTGACTGGCGCAGGAAAAGGTCTTGGATATTATATCTCCTTGGCTTATGCTCGAGCTGGAATATCTGGAATAGCAATCTCAAGTCGAACACAATCCGACTTGGATGCTTTATCCAAAGAACTGCTTGGAATCAACCCGAAGATTCAAATACTTGCACAGATCATCGATACCACCAAACCTGAGGATGTCCAAAAGCTAGCGGAAGGTGTTCGGGACACGTTCAACGGTCGATTGGATGTAGTCGTTGCTAACGCAGGTATCATTTCGAAGTACCTACATGATCAAGATCCAAAGACTGGAGAAAAGACCAATCGTCGTTTACCAGTAGGAATCATTGAAGATGATGATTTTCAACGCGTGATATCCATCAACTTATTGGGAACTTACTATACCGCGAAATACTTGACTCCACTTTTGTTGGATAAGGAGAAGAATAAATCCGAAGTCAGGGCTTTTGTTGGCGTGACCAGCTTGGCCAGTCATGTTACCCAGTCCGAGTTCATCCCTACGGCATATAATGTCAGCAAATTGGCTATCAACCGTATCATCGAGCATATGTACAATGATCATGCCAAGGATGGGCTTCAAGCGTTTGCGTTACACCCCGGTGCTGTTATCACTCCACAGACCGAGTTACATTCAACCAAGGAAGGAGATGATTGGTCAACACGTAAGTAACTCTTGGATTTGGGCTTGTATCTTCTCTTGTGAGGATGAGTCTTTGGCTAATGCGATTGTATTTAGTATTGACTGATGACATCTCGCTGCCTGGTGGATTTCTAACATGGTTGACCAAGGAACGAAGAGAATGGTTGGGCGGGAGATATGTCGCTGCTACTTGGGATGTCGATGAGCTAGAAAAGATGAAAGACGAAATTGTCGCGGAGGACAAATTGAAATTTCGAATGGTCGTTTAAACGTCGACTTGAGTTCAAGATCTTGTCAGCCTGACATGAGTCATGATGGATGATAAGCAAGGAAAGATTTCGCCAAGGAGATCTCGAATAGGAATATTGCCAGATTCATGAGTTGGTATGGATGTATCTCACAATACATTTAATGGTCATGATGAGATAAGTCATGAATTAATGAGCAATAAAGTTCATCTTAAAAATTCTTGATCAAACCCCGACGAGGCTGCACGAGGCTGCCGATTTATGCCAATACCAATCAGAAGTGCCTTCTTTTAACCTTATTTCCTTTCCCCGCGCGTCGCGTCTCTGTCAATCAATTAAAGTGGCACGCGCTTTTCGTCCCATGCCAATAAATGACATTTCGAACCCAAATGCACATGACTTGAACCTATTCATCAGGATGATCATCTTCTGGCCTCATGGAAGCCGAAAGTGAGAGTATAGACATCTCAAGTATCAAGCGTGAGATTCTCTATGGTCATTTGGTATGTTGGATCAACACCCTGGTCAAATCATTCACGCTAGTTGCGCCATACTGACAGTTCTAGTCTACGCATGAAGAGCCTGGTTTCGATCAAAGTCTATCAGGTAGACAAACTCGGCAAGCTATTCAAATTGCTTTGTCACAATTGTCACCCATCAATCAACATAATACATGGCCGACCTTACCGAGTACTGTGCCCGATTCACAACTCGCCGCCAATGCAATCGATGATCAATTCCAACTTTTACCTCCTGCACCTTCCGCTCCTCCATTGAGTACAAATGTTGTCAATACTGTTCTTCAGAAGATCATGAGTCAGGTCAACGATGAATCTACCCAAGAACTATCTCCCTCTCACTTCGAATCCGTCATCAACCGAAGTCGGAGTGAAAGATTTCAAAATGGACAAGAAGAGACGCAAATGACATTGAATGAAGGGGATGAAGGTCACGTAGATCTACTTTCGGGATTACAAAGACAAGACGATTCTGAAAATGGAGATTCCGATCCTATTCAACTTGGTTTCTCCCCAACCCAATCGCCAAGTGCCATTTCCCACTTTCCCGAATCACAGAGATTCAAAACCCCCGCCACAGGAAGAAAGAGGAGGTATAACGGAGATTTGATCGAAAGTCCTGAGTTACCGAGGAATCCTCTTCAAAATGGTACCAAAGTCATGGGCCTTAGTCAAGCTTTTGCAGCAACTCAAGACAATAGTTCTCCTTTTGTGTCAAATGTTCTGGCTTTACCATCTGATCGACCTTCTCCGAATATTCAATTACAACCAAGACCAGTCACTGCTGCGACATCATCTCCACTTAGGATGATTCCAGATTTCCAAAGAGCTTCTACCGAACCTGCTTCTCGGTATAAATCTCTGAAACAATCCCAGGCGGAAAGAGAGAAACTATTGGAAATTCAAAGACAAAAAGCATTGGCTGAGGTTGAAGATGCTTCTGATGATGGATTTGAGGACAGTCAAAGTCTGACCGCCAAATCAAGAAGAAGGAGGGAGATTGATGAAAGAGCCCGACTAGCTGTGGACCAAATTTCTTCACCAAAAAGAATAAGTCGCTCCACTCCAGTGACAAAATCTTCACCTATTCGTCCTACAGATAATTCATCTCCCAAGAGTCGTCCACAACATGTCACGTCCCCTATATCAAAGGTTGATCATGAAAATGACAGTGAGGTTGAAACTGAGCAAGAAGACAATTCCGATATTGCGGTATCGAGGTCTAGTCAAGGAATGATAGCATTGGACATTGAAGATAAAGAAAATCTTTCCGAAGTGGGAAGTCAAGTACCTGAGACGACTGTGAGATTACAAAGTGCTTTACATGGTTCGCCTTTACAACAAGATAGCCCTTCGATCAGATCTGGAAAGAAATCTCGAACTATCACTGTGCGACATACTGTGGAAAGTTCGGAACCATTTGCAGTTGCAGATTCACAACCTTCACAATCAAGAAGTCGACAACGGGCGAATATGGCGAGTAGCAAAACTCTCGAAAGTGGTGGAGTTGAGTTTATTCCACAATCGCCGACGACATCACAAAGGATATTAGTGAACCCAGAAACAGTGGAAGGTGTAATCGAAGATAATGGAACGAAGGATGACTTCTCTCAGAAATCTCAACGACTACAAAGTACCATTCCTGAAACGAGTTCGAATGAGCATGAAACGGGAAATACAAATTCACAGCAGAAAAAGACCAAAAGTGATACCACTACTTCGAATGAATTCGAGACGGCACAATCTCAGATACCTCATTCGACAGCACTTTCACGGTATGCGATTGACTTGAGTAGTCCTCCCATTTCAGCGACACCTCCTGGAAGAAAACGAAATCGCCTTCTAGAAATTGAAGCCATTCAATCACCTCAGAAATCCCAATCACAAAGTGAATTCAACTTGAGTGAAATCATGGCTCAGGATCCTGATATTCTCACTCTTGGAACAAGTCCTGTCAAGATTCATGATCTCAAGCGCAGAAGATTGATTTCTTCATCACCTCTGAATCCGGATCCCACTGATATGGAGGGATCGAATGGACACAAATCGGCTAATCAGGTCACTATTTCACAAGATGAACCAGACAATGAAGAAATGTTTGGGACAGAGACTTCTGCATATCCAAAAAGGCTCAGAAAGCCTTCGTCAAAATTACTGAGCACATTAGGAGATAATCTTCCAAATCAAACCAAATCAAGATCTTCTCATTGGGATATTGGGGCATCGCCACCACAGAAGTCGATACCAGTTATGAAAACTACGATCTCGATCACAGATACAACAGAATTGAGAAGTCTACGTAAAGGTAGAAAGCAAGCCGATGTTGAAATCGAACCGACTCGACCACCTACTGACCTTGAAGAAGACCCTCATACACCAGTTACACAGAGAAGGACACGATCACGGGTTCCATTGACAGATGAAAATGCCCAAGTGGTAAGTCCTGGTCAGATGGATGCCTTGAAAAGATCAACAAAGACTACGACGAGGCTCGTGACGTCCGAAGAAAACCCTACTGACAGTTCTCATCATCATAACGATGCTCTACCTTCGACAACTGAACGTACCGCTAGAAATAATCGTGGGAGGAATAAGCTCAATGAGTCACCTGAAATGTCAAATATCACTGATTCCACCTCCCAGAGTGGTGCAGCAGAATTGAACACTGCTGTTGACACTACAACTCCTCAAACCACGAGTCCAATTGTTGCCCCAACATGGTCTTTGCTTGTTTCAATGGCAAAACTCGAGCATATTATCCTGCTCGATGTCTTGGTTTGGCAGGCTCTGATACAAAACGATTTGTGATTGAATGGGATGGGTTTGATGCAGAGGAAATTGATGAATACGGACTTTGTAGTTTGGATTTACGTGTTGGAGATCATGTCAAAATCGACTTCAAAGGTTTTCCCAAGGTGTCATACGTAATTCGAGGGTTTGAGAAAACTGATCAGAACATTTCTGTCACTGATATTCGAGGTCATGGAGCCGTACTTGTCGCTCCTAAACAAAGGAAGAGTCTACCAGCTGAGATTTCAACAGATGTTGTCAAAACCGTACCAATATCAGCAATTTATCTGGACAGCAACATGTGGGGACAAATGAAGGATCGACCATATGAATACAAGGATGACAAACTTATACCAGGTTTTGCAACTCCTGTCGAAAGAGCTTCAACACCAACAACCCCTACTTCACGGAATCGTCGTGTAGTCCTGCCGGCAAGCACTCCAATCGACAATCTCTTTTCCGGTATGACTTTCGCCGTTTCCTATGACGATACTCGCAAAGCCGAATTAATGAATTCAATTGAGCGCAATGGTGGCCATGTGTTGGAGAATTCATTCCTCGATTTGGTCGAAACTGAATCAACAGACTTGAAGTCCAGATTTGCCCAATTCACATTCGCCGCATTGTTGACAGATCGTCATTCACGCAAGGAGAAGTACGTACAAGCTCTTGCTCTAGGCCTACCATGTTTGAGCGGGAAATGGTTAGATGAATGCATTGAAGGGAATTGCATCGTCGATTGGAGAGATTATCTTCTTCCTGCAGGTGAAAGCTCTGCTCTCGATGGCGCCACCAGGTCAAGGATTCTTTCATCATCTGAGGCCAATCTCCATCAGATGATTGTTTCACGACCAAATATCTTAGCCAATGCTCATGTCATCGTTGTGATGGGAAGAGGCAAAGCTGAAGTTCGAAGGAAACCTTATTTGTTCCTGATCAGGGGACTTGGTGCTGGTATTGTGGATTTAGAACCAGATTTGAGCTCTGCAGTTGCTCGTCTTGAGGTTTCGAAATCGATCGAATATGTATTTGTCGAGGATAGGGATGTTGAGGCTGCGGAGAAGATGTTGACTGATAAGGCACGCAAGATGGGAAGAGCAAAGTCGAAATCTCACAGTGCTTCTGTCAAGGTTATGTGTAATGAGCATATCATACAAAGTTTGATCCTAGGGAGGTTATGGATCAAATAAAGTGAGCATAATCCGATACACTTCATTGAGAATGAGCAGTTGATTGCAATTGATTGCCTAATCGTACATGTCGGAATTCAAATCTAGCAACGACAATTGTCTGTAGTAAGCATTGTCTTTGACAATGTGATACCTTAACTCATCGCTTTGAATGAGACCTTGTGCGACCGTCCACGATACCGAGTAGTAATTTCGTCAGATGTTTACATCTGGTACTCGTCTGTTCCTCCCCTGACGGGTTTTAGTCCTGGGAATGCCGTTACGATCTGAGGTAATGTCGAAGACTCTCCCTGAAAGCAATCATGCAACAATTCCTTACCAAGTTCAGGATAACCTTTGATGAAGAATACCACTTGACAATCTGACAAGATAACCCAACGAAGAGCCTCCTCAGGAAAGATTTCCAATTGTTGAGTAGAGTTCGAATCCTTATTGATAACCAAGACTTTGTCATTCTCCAGCAAAACCCTAGTATGAGAGTTCATGTCGACATGTGGGAAATCTTTCGCATTAACATAAGCGAGGTAAGCCAAGGTGTTTTGCTTTGAAAAAGAACGAGCCGTTAAGCCACTGAGGAGGTACATATTCAAAGTGGTGATCAAGGTCTTATCAATGGTGAATCTGGATCGTGACCTCGAAAAACAGGAATTGAGGTCTTCGATGCATTTCGTATCATTGATGATTACCATGGCCAAGAATTGAATTGTACGTAGTATAAACATGGTTTGGTCCTCGTTGAAGTGATCATCTCTTGATCTCGAACATAAATGTTTAACGGTGACTCGTAGATATGCCAATCCTTGCAGCATGATACTGTTGACTTGAGTCAATTGACGAACAAATTGATCAATGAGCGAATGATTAAGACGATCTGGTGCTGTGATGGCGAGAATTAGAATCCCAGCTGCCAATGAATTTGCATCATAAAGACCAAAAGTGATGTTTTTGTCGGATATTTGTTGCAACCAATTCTGAGCAGAAGTTCGAACAATTTCATGAGTAGTATAACTTGGATTGTTGAAAACGGTGGCCATATTGTTGATATCAACAGGGAAAGGTATTTCGGCGCCAGCAAAGATAACTGTCTTCCAATGACTCAGTTCCTGACTCACTAGATCCAATTGAGACTCAGCCTCAATTTTTTGACTATCAAGCATCGTGGATCTTTGTGTCTCACGATCGAGTTGCCGATTCGTGTTGTCCAATCTCTCCTTGGTACGAGAGAGTTCATCGGCAGTGGTCTTTTCCTTGTGTACTGTAGCAGCCATGTTCAATTGCACTGCCCTCAGATCATCTTTCAGTGAGTTAATATTGTTTGTCTTCCTGTCGATATCAGCTTCGGCGAAAGTGGCATTGGCCAGCATGAGCAACAAGTCCGCTCGATAGTTCCTGATCTGAGCATCCTTTTCTTTCATCTGATTCGCAATGTCTGTCGATAGGTATTCAAGCCGAGTTAATGTTTGAACTTTCAAGGCATCTCTTTCAGCGATGACAATGCTAGATTGCTGTTTCAGGTTGTTGATTTCTGCCGATTTAGTCGTTATTTCATTTGCCTTTTCAGTGAGTGCTTCTCGCAATTCTTGAAGTTGACGATCTTGCGAGGTAATTAGTGTTTGAAGTTCCTTTTCCTTGAGCTGAGATGCCTTTTGCGACTCCTGCAAGACTGAGTGTGCTTCCATCCGCTCGTTCTCCATATCAGTCTTGGAACGATTGGCTGCTTTCTCAAACTCTTGTATTTGAAGCTGAAGAGTCTTGGTCAACTCTTGTTCAGATTTCAACTTTGCGTGATAACGGGTTCGATCTTGCAACAATTTTGATTCTCGAATACAGACCTGATTGTAGTCTTTGAGTGCTTGATCACGTTGAATGTGGATCTGCTCGATAGTTTGATGAGAATCTTGTCGTATCTTTTCCATATCTTTGCGAATTGCTTCGACCAAATCGCGTTCACGTTTAACATCCTGCATAAGAGCTCTTCTCAGATCCTCCAAAGAGGTGCTGTGCTCTATTCGTGCTTGATCCAATCTTTCACGCAAAATTCTCAACTCTTCCATTGTTGTCTTGGTCATCCTCTTCGCAATATCCATCTGCTGTTTGGAAAGACGATGCGAATCCTGCTCGGCATAAAGGTCTTGTTGCATAGAGACAATCTTATCCTGAAGAGAAGTTTTTTCGACGCTAAGCTCAGCAATAACATCCTTATGCTGTTTCATTTCAACATCTTTGGCAGTGACAATACCATTGTGTTTTCCAATGATCAACTTTTGCTCTTCGAATTGCTTGCGAATTGTATCTGTCTCTTTCCTTGCATCTTGAAGTTGACCTTGTAATGATTGGACTAGATCACTCGAAGGGGCACTCATCGCTTGCGCTTCAGCTAGGTTGAGTTGATCCTCCAGTTTTTTGATTCTGCTGCCCTTCTCGACTTCATTGAACTGAAGATGATGGATTTGACCTTGTTGTTGTTGAACCTCAATTGTTAGCTTTAATCGTTCCACGTCGTGCGATTGTATGAGTTGATCACTGTCTTTGTTCAACTGTTCGTGTCTTTCTTTGAGTGTTGACAACTCTTTCTCGGTTCTCTTCAATCTATCCTGCAAATGCTCATGGTTGGTTTTGCTGATTTCGAGCTTTTGTAGATAATCTTGAGCATGGTCATTGGTTTCAGTGGATATCTGCTCAAGTTTGTTGCATTTGTCTTGTAATGTCTCAGTCTGTTTGAATGCTCCATCACGAGCCTTTCGAGCAGTCTCCTTTTCTCGACCGTGACCAAATTCGACCGCTTTGCCAAAGACCTGCAGAATATCTATATCTATATATATAGTCCTTAATCAACAACGAGATGCATTGATCACTCTCTCGAAGTCCTCGCTTGTCCTAAGATTGGTTAGAAAACACTCGATTTGCCTTTACGAAAGGACTGAACTCACATCTGGCTAGCTCCTCGTTTCTAGTCTCTAGTCGACGAAGCTGCCCTGACACGTGTCCCACCTTGCACTCACGTTCTCTTTGACGTCAATTTCCGCGGCATTGATCAAAGCATTGGGCTGTAGCTTTATCAAAGCTAATTGGCGTAGCATGAGGTGATGCAGCTTTTTAACAATGCTATCGGTCATGTCGTTATCCTTGTGTTCGTTAATAGCGTCCCGGATGGTTTGTCTACCAAGCACTATATTGACCTCTCGTACGAGTTCGCCAGATTCGGTTCTTCTGCCTCAAGACATTCAAGGCCATGTTTGCAGCGCTTGTAGGCATCAAGGGATGGGACCTCATCACCACGATTCGATTGAAATAGGTTCTTCTCCGTCTTCGAAATCTGCTTCACAGTGCCCATAAACGCGTTGGTATCTCGTCTTCCATCTTTACTGAAACTTTTCTACGGCAGGATCAGCTGTGCTCCCTTTTCCTCGTCTCTTCGCGTTCGGCCGTACCAGGGAGGAAAGGAAAATCGCGAAAAGTAACACGAGATGGATTTGAAACCAATTTATGGAGAAGGGTAGTTCTCTGCGAGGTCGCTAAACGAACAGACAGAAACAACCTTTGAATGCAGATAGGTCAGGTAGAGATGGAACGTGAATTTTGAAAACTGAAGGTAAATTTCCGATAGCTCTGCTGCGCTCTTACGCTTTTGCAAAGGACCACATCAGCGTAGTGAAGAGGGATTCCAGACATCTTACCCAACCATCATGCCGCTGTCATCCAAAAAGCAAGTTATTGCGGTAGCATCCCACACAAGGAGAGGTTAGAGAAGCGAAGAAGGTAAAGTTCTGCTCAAGAATGTGCGTAACTCTGAACGCAAGAATTTTCTCAAGCCGGAGAAGCACTCTCCCACCCAAGGACGTCGCTGGCTGCCTGTGATTGCATCCAACCGGTAGGTCAGTCAGTGCCTTAGGTCCATATGCAGATCCTTCGCAGTATGACTTCTCCACGACCAACAACAGGTTTTTGTGAGTCAGACCCTCCCCTAGAGGCTAGAATCACATTGCAATCTTGCTAACGCACCGGCGTGCCCTGCAAAACTATCTTGTCAACCAGGAGAAGGGCAAGATAAGTGAAGGTCAACGACTTGATGAAGACGAGTCTTTGTGTGTAACTCCGTAGGGTTTTCTTTGACCCCAGTGTCTGTGACATGGTGAATTGTAGAGTTAGAATTTCAGGACACATCACTTGCCATGAAATGCACGTAGCCACTTAAGAGGAAGGCGTCAAGCAGCGTCAAGCAGCGAAACGACTGTTAAGGAAATTGCGGCACGTTGTTTGGCCCGATATACGCACGTGATCTGGAAACCTGGAGTGTTGTTGACTATTTTTTCACAATTTATGATTATTTGTGTCAGTATTAGAATACATGCAGACTTCCAGCTCACAGAAGCTTGCGGCCTTTGCCCATCAAAGCTGCCATCTGCAGCTCTTGCTCCACCGAGACACTGCTAATAGGAGCAAGAACACTAGACAATAGACGCCTGATCTTGTGTTGCTTGATCATGGTCATTCATCTTGCTTAAGCCGCAAACACCACTATCTAATGAGACTCCATATCCCATTACTCGTCAACGTACTTCATACCATCCCTCAATTCATGAACCACGCTATCACGTCGCTTTCCATGGTTTGTCTTGTCGTCATCAACATATCTTGTCCCATCCCTCAATTCATGAACCACACTAGGAGACTTCTTGTGTCTACCACTTCGCCTAGGTGCAAAATCCTTTGTAGCTGTTGTTGAAGCTGTTGAACCACGACGATTGCCACGCTCTAGAATTGGAGAGCGACTCTCACGTCCACTTTCGATCACTTCTTCATCTTCCTCATTCTCAAAATTGTCAGTCATGTTGGCTTTACGACGACTAACGTTGATTGGAGTTGGTCGTGGTTTGAGAGTGAGTTGAGGGGAATTTTTCGCTTGTCGTGTTAATCTTGTCTCAGGTTCAGTAGAATTTTCTTTTTGCTCTTCCATAGGAACATCTTTTGAAGCATTATCCTTCCACCAATTGATCAAAGTTGCGACGTGTGAAGCTTCGACCGGACCATGTTCTAATGGTGGACCACTAGAAATGAAGTTGGATTCTGGAGATTGAGAAACCGCCCATGCAGAGGTATCCGTGCTAAGCAACGCGAAAGCTCCCTTTACAGTATGCACCTTGAAGTTACGCAAGATTACGGCATCTCCCACTTTTACCGATGGCAAAGCATTCTTGTTAGGTCGAAATATCTGTGCCAAAACAGGTTGGTCAATGGAGGGATCGATGACATGCAAAGTCAGATGATAGTCCTTGGGACCTGTCTTTGCTCTTTCAATTTTGGAGGACTCTGAGCAGATGGAAATTGTGTCAACAATCTGACCGAAATGTTCCCGTATTGATAGAAGACGTGCATAATATGCAATCGGTGTTGTAATTCCATCTCCATTGCTCAAAATATGTTCCGTACTTGGCATAACTGGCGAGACAAGCTGATCGTGATCTGTCCCTTCAACTATGGTTTCTGGATGGGTCGATGATGGGAAACTAGTTCCTAGGGGACTAGAAAGAGGTAAACCTTCCTTGCGTGGACCAGGTGAGGAAAGTCGAGCTGATCTTCTAGGAGTAAAATATGGATTTGGAATGTTCTTTGGTTTGATGATTCGCTTTGACGGATGGATCGGAGAATCCATAGCGTTAGTTTCCAGGATCGGTACAGTCGAGGCGACCTGATCGAAATTGTCTTCCGTCTGTGAAGGATCAGATATGTCAACCTGCTCTTCTTGCGTTTGTTTAGGAGTCGGAATCAAGTTCATCTGTTGCGAGAGAGATGGATCCGTCACAGTGAGAGTTGAGGGGATTTGTTCATCGACTTGTGTCTGATCTGGAGTTGGTAAGTAGGATGTGTCGATCTGTGGTTTGGTGATTTCTACGGAGCTCTCCGTCCGCAGAATAATATCTTCACTTGACTCCAGGTCAGTCTTGGCCGGAAATGAGTCTGTCTGATCTTTTGATGACTCTGCTGGTGAATTAGGGTCTTTTCTAGGCAGTTCCACTTCACCCATATCAGTGACACTCATTGTGTCAACAATTTCTGGACCGCCTAATCGTGCTGTTGGTATGGCTTGTCCGTCTTCCTCGTTTGAAGCCTCTGGAATCGTGACTAGGTCGTTGGTGATTTGTTCAGAATCTATAAGAGTGGAATATCTCTCAGCTTCAAGACTTTGGTCAACATCCACCATGATTGTCTCCCTCGATGTCGCTACTGGGACCACTTCGGCTTCATCGTCAGATATATCTTCTGCACTATCTTCAGAATCAATTGATGAATCTTCTGCAGATGAAACAAGCTCATCACTGGCAACCGAAGTTGTGTCAGAATCATCATCTGATATCACTTGCGTCGATGGTGCATCAGAGTCTTCCTCAGGTTGCTCAGGATGAGAGGCAGAAAGATCTTCTTCTGGTTCTTCCAGTACTGGAGAGAATTGTAGGAACTGTTCGACAGCATCAATGGCGATAGGGTGTGGCAAGGTGGAAATAGGCTCATGAGGGATACCTGACGTTTCAGATACCTCAGAATGTGCTTCATCGTCGAATATGTTTGTCTGCCTCGCAGGACTGGTCTCAAGTTTGCGGTCCTCTGCTTGAGATTTATCTTGTATTGATACAGGAGGACCATAGAGATCATCTGTTTCATTATCTGTGTCTGCATGTAGTTGTTGCTCTGCTGGCGCAGGCGATGCTTGTGCATTTTGTAACAGCTCCTCGGCAATATTGGCCTCCACAGAAGAAAGCCAATGATCAGGGATAAAATAAGGTTGACCTTCCGCTGAATCAAGATTTGTGCTTGTTAGAGGTGGATGTGTTGCTTCAGAAACTGCTGAGGACGAGTCTGGTTGGATCCGTGAGATCGTCTCGTTATGCGTCGTATTCTCTTCGACTTCGACAATGGAATCTTGCAACTTTGAGGAGTCTTCTGCGACGTGCTGTTCTTCTTTACCAGAAGCATCCAGCTGTGATACTGTATCATCAAAGGTTGGAAAGTAGCCAATATCAACACCAGATCGTCTGATGAGTGGAGATACAAGAGGTAAACCTGGTGAAGCTAATGGCATAAGTCGAGGAGTGTTTGCTTGTTCAGAATCTTCACTTGGTGAAATGATTTCAGGCATTTCTACCGGTGCAAGCTGGAGCTTTCTCGCAGGAGTCTGTGGCGGGCCCATAATCGGAGGACTCTGGTCGATTGATAAGTCGGCATCTTCAGAGGAGATATCGCGATTGTTTTCTAATAGATCCTGTCCAGGCTGCAAGGTTTTCTCTTGGTTCGGAGGGGTTAAAACGTTCTTTGAAACTGTGTCGGAGGCGATTTCGGCCTGTCCGAACACAGGTGAGTTAATCGAGCGAGGTTTAGAGACATCCTGGACTGGAGCAACTTCTAAGACCAATTCGTCTTGATGGGACAAGTCGGAAGAATCTTCGAGGGTGTGAAGCGAAGAAGTATGATCGTTTGGCGTGACCACTTCAGCACTGACTGCTTCGGCGATATCTTCAATATCAGCGTCGCCTGATTCCGGCACAGGTTCTGCCGTGTTATTTTGTCCAACTCCAGCGTCAATTGATCCTAGCGATAGTTCTACTTCTCCGTCTTTTTCAACCTCGACTTCCACTGGTACCGTTGACAGTTCTGGGTCTCTGTATTGTCCAGCTTCAGCATCGACTGGTCCGGCGAACTGTTCTCCATCTCCATTTTGTTCAGCACCAGATATCAAAGATGTATCAACCTTTGAGATTTCCTTTTGATTCTCTTGAATTTGTAATTCATCATCAGAATCGATCAGACTCCAAGCACCACTGTGTCGGGCGAATTTTGTTCTTTTCCGTCCACGACCCGTAATATACCCGTCCGCCCCTGCCAAAGGATCTAATCCATCAATGAACGTCCCACCAGAAGATCTTCTTGTTGACTTGACCGGAGTGAGGTAGGGAACTGAAATTGTCCCAGGCTTGTCATAACCATTCCCATATGATTTTGGCGTTGCGATGACACCATTAGTTCGGTTGAGTCTAGAGTTCAAGACAGACTCTTCACTATCGGATCTTGTATAGTCGACGATTATTGGTTGCTGACCATCTTTTGAGATTTCAGCAAGCACACGAGCTCTATACTCGAGATCCCAGCTGAGTTTCTTCCCTGGTGTAGATATAACATCTTCAGTTTCCTTCCAATCACATCCATCCAATTTCAGCCTGACTGAATCTCCGATACCAACTTTTGTCCCTGCGAGTTGTCTTGCACAGCCATCTCGAAAAATAACCTTAACCTGACCTCTGACCTGTCCCGGATGAGTATAGGTATCGACCAGTAAAAGGGCAAGTGTTGCGATGGAACTTGAATATGGCCAGACCAATGCGACGGTTGCTTGAATGTACGAGGTTGGTTCTGAGATGGAAGGAGATAATTGGAGTATTTTGAGATGGTTAGAGGGAACGAATGAAGTGTCGCTGGAGGTGGTCATGATGGTAAAGACCTAAAGATTGTTGACAAGTCAAGGCGAATGCCCTTTTCAGACATGATGAGTTGTTTCGATTGCACGCGACAGACGTGTTTGAAGCAAGGGAGAAATCAAGTGGGACGATTTGATGGAGGAGTTTATTGGAGATCTTGTTTAGACGCGGACGCGGGATGATTTTAGCCTTGATGAGTCGGTGTTGGTCGGCGACTGGATAACTACTCTGTCGGTGGATGACTTGCGATGGGAATGTCGTTTGGTCTGTGAGTGAAACTGAGTGGATCACGAGATCCCGAACCAATAAGAAGCACGTGAGCCTCAACGATTGCCGATGCCCGAAACGCGTTTCATATAAAAAAGAAAAGGTCACGTTGGCGGCGGAAGACGCGTCGGCGTCGGCAGTGGCAGTGAACATGAATTGTTTCAACGACAACACGATTCCTATGCAGTGACTGGATTCTACTTATTGCCAACCTCAAGTCCAGATGTATTCCAAGCAAATTCTCTTTCCTGCCTTGGAGTTACAGCCTAATCGTCTCTCCTTGGGTTCAAGGTCAATTATCCTCCATCAGGCACTGGGTGTGAATTCCTCAACACCAAGAATTGCAGCCTCCTTGCGCCTCACCAAGGGCATCTCAGACGACTAGTCTAGTATAGATGATGAATATCACTAGTGAATTCTGCTCACTCAATCTCCCTTGTGTCTTGCTGACCCCTCGTCTGTTCTTCACCCCTTCACAGTCATTTCACTCGCACTCCCTTGAAATATGACAGTGAGTATCTTCTGACTGCGCCCAACATTTTCCTTACTCTCATTCATCCTCGCCCCATACACTCTTTCTGAGAAGTCTTCTCAATCCACTCATTACCAAACATGAAGACCGGATCTTTTCTTTTCATGCTGCAGGTCAGCCAATTTGTTCCAGTCACAACCGCAACCTACCAACTCGTCAAAGATTATTCTGGCGACGCCTTCTGGCAAGGATTTGATTTCTTCACCGATCGTGATCCAACCGACGGACATGTTGATTATATCTCCCTCGAAGCTGCCAATTCCACAGGGATCGCCGGGTTTATCGACGGAGGGAATTCATCGTACGCAATCTTCATGGGTGTTGATACCAAAGAAGTCGCGCCCAATGGAAGAGCAAGTGTTCGAGTATCTTCCACCGACACATTTCAACATGCTTTGGTGATTGCAGACATTGTTCATATGCCAGGAGGCATCTGTGGCACATGGCCTGCGTTCTGGATGTTGGGTAAAGATTGGCCAAACAATGGAGAAATCGATATTGTTGAAGGTGTCAACGATCAAGCAACAAATAGCATGACCCTTCATACAGCGACTGGCCCGATCATCGACAATGGAACATTCCTCGGGGACTTGATCACTCCGGATTGCGATGTCAATGCAGTTGATCAACCCAAGAACGCAGGATGTACGATTGGTGATGTATCAAACTTGACCTTTGGACCCGAATTCAACGATGCAGGTGGAGGAGTCTTTGCAACTGAATGGACATCTGATTTCATCAAGATCTGGTTCTTCCCTCGTGGAAGTTTTCCTAATGACATCGCCACAAGTTCCCCACAACCTAGTGAGAGCTGGGGTGTACCAAATTCTGTTTTTCAAGGTCAATTCAACATGGACGATCATTTCAAAGACCTACAAATCATTTTCGACACTACATTTTGTGGACAGGTGAGTAACCAAAATTTCCCCAGAACTTCCCTCGGCTAACTCTTGTCCAGTGGGCAGGTCAAGTTTGGACCACTTCAGAATGTGCCTCTTTGGCCCCGACGTGTGAAGAATATGTCACCAACAACCCGTCGGCATTTATCGACGCGTATTGGTCAATCAATACCCTACAAGTTTTTCAAGACGATGGATCAGCCAACCCAAGCCCTACTGAAGGACCACCCACAGGATCCAATCCCGTGTTTGGTAATGGTCAACCGCCGGGACGTCCGGGAAGCTCAGACGTAGATCTGGAGAAGGCGTCATACCCATCTACTTGTGATGGAGACAAATCTCGTGTTACATTTGCTTTGTACTTTTGAGCCAGGCGTTGGAAGGTAAAACGACAGATTATCATTCATGCATGCAGTCGTGACGATGTTGGGTTAAGAGTTCAGACCAGGGTGGCAGGGGCTTGTCATCGTTGGTGTTTTGTTCAATCAAGAATTCCTGGCATGCTTATGTTACTTTTAGCTATGATGTCGATGGCTCGGCACAATTGACGATTCATGGCTTGATTCGCTTAACTTTGCACTATTTCTCGCGTTGCAGTAGTTGAAATGTAATCATTGGCCTTGAGCCACCATTGTCAAGATTGAACTTGCAAAGGACTCGGGTTGGAAGCTCACTTGAGGCTAGAGTCGAAGCTTTTAAAGTCTTGTGCCCAAACTCTCAAAATTCGACAAAGCCGAAAGCCGGACGATCACAACTCGAAGGGAAAGGTTGCACAAAAAATATACTTGAGTAGCCTATCGATGATTGATGAAAACCCATCATGGAGTCGAATCCACGTCATACATGGGCCAAAGCACAGGATGGAGGCCTGAGGGTGGAGGCTTAGATGGAGGCGAAAATTGAAGCTAAACCATCGGGATCCCACATCTCATGCTTCAGCCTCTTATCGCACACCACAGCCTTTCCGCCTTTTCGCCTTCTCCCTTCGTTCCCGTCCCACGTTCAATCACAGACACCCTGACGAATATGCAATATGAACATAACGACTAATCCAAGCAGGACAGTTCAGTGCGAGAGGCTCTATGTTCCAGAGGGACCTGACGTCAATCTCCCGTGGACAATCTGACACATCATGGGATATGAAAATGAGCCAACAGGACATTGGATCCAGGATTTGGTCTTTGCCATTTCCCACAGATCCCACTATGTCATCATAGGCAATGTAAGTTTGTCGTTCTCTGGCCGCTTCCTCTTCTCGACCCACCTCCGCCGATACAACATTGTGCGAAGTTGATATCATCGTACATCAACCAAAGATGCTGGATCCCACATGATACGTTCTTACTATGGTACCGTGGTATCCCACCACACTGTTCATTTACCTGCCGAGGAAGGGATGAGAAGGTATATACCACCCATCCTCCACTTTAGCCCGCCCGTGCCCAAGCCTCCTGTCTTTTCTTGGTATCCCATGCTTGTTTTCCTTGATACCATCTGAATATTGCCCATCATGTCTTCCACCGACAAAGCAGACAAACACCCTACATTCAAGACACCATCATTTGATCCTCCACCACCGGGAGCCGGCGAGACCTCCACCTCTACTACAGAAGATTGGGAAAAGGCATCAACAATCCAACCCGAAGATGAAGCTCACCGTAGACAACAGCATGTCGACAACGTCGACGAAAAAGTCGAGAAGAACAGATCAGAAACCGAACCCGAAACATTCGACAAAATCGAAATCACCGAAGCCGACTGCGAAAGTGAACTGGGCTATGCGTTTCCAGAATGGAAGAAATGGACAATCCTCACCGTCATCTTCCTTGTTCAATTGTCTATGAACTTCAACACCAGTCTATATTCCAATGGTCTAGGGGTATCTCAGAAGAATTCGGTGTCAGTACACAAGCAGCACGATGCGGTGCCATGATCTTCCTGGTTCTGTATGCTTTTGGCTGCGAACTGTGGGCTCCGTGGAGTGAGGAATTGGGTCGATGGCCTATTTTACAAGCTTCATTGACATTGGTCAATATCTGGCAACTTCCTGTTGCTCTGGCACCGAACTTCGCATCCATCATGGTTGGCCGAGCATTGGGGGTCTCAGTTCCGCTGGTGGTTCGGTCACCCTAGGAATGATCGGTACGTTAGTTCCAGCGCCCTTTATAATGTCTACCGTCAGCTAACATCTCCAACCAGCCGACATGTGGGATGCCGACACCCAACAATTCGCTGTGGCATATGTAGTTTTCTCATCCGTATTCGGCAGTGTCCTCGGACCCATCGTGGGTGGTTTCGTCGAACAATACGTACCGAGTTGGCGATGGACGATTTGGATCCAATTGGTCTTCGGAGGTGCGGTACAATTGGCGCATTTCTTCTTCGTACCGGAAACCCGCTCAACCATCATCATGGACCGAGTTGCGAAGAAGAGACGTGCAGCAACAGGAGAGAACATCTGGGGTCCTAACGAACTCGAACCCTTCTCAGATCGCTTCTCGGCCAAAGAAATCATCATCACCTGGATCCGGCCGTTCAAGATGTTTCTCACAGAGCCCATTGTGCTGACACTGTCATTGCTCAGCGGCTTCAGTGACGCACTGATATTCATGTTCATCCAGTCATTCGCACTGGTTTACGAACAGTGGGATTTCCAAGTCTATCAAGTTGGCCTGGCATTCGTGCCTCTCGGTCTAGGCTATGTTATTGCCTGGCTGGCCTTCATCCCTGCGATCAAGCGCAATATTAACGAGCGAAGAGCTCGGCCTAGTGATGAGAAAGCACAGTATGAATCCAGGTTGTGGTTCCTGTTGTACACGGCGCCATGCTTGCCCATCGGCCTGTTCGGCTTCGCGTGGACCATTCAAGGCCCGCCCATCCATTGGATCGGATCTATGGTCTTCGCCGCCTTGGTCGGTATCGCCAATTATGCCATCTATATGGCTACCATCGACTACATGATCTGCGCATACGGTCCATACTCAGCCTCCGCCACCGGTGGAAATGGCTGGTCCAGAGATTTCCTCGCCGGTGTGCTGACTATCCCAGCAACACCATTTTTCGAAAGTAGGCTCTCTCCCCATCGTTATCCTCCTTGATATGCACTGCGAATAGCTCTTACTAATTCCGTTCCTCATAGACATCGGCAACCGCTACCACCTGAAGTACGCCGCGACTATCCTCGCCTGTATATCGTTCGTGCTTGTGATCGCCGTGTACGTCATCTACTGGTATGGGCCGGTACTGCGCAAACGCTCTCCATTCGCACAATCGCTGCAGAACGCCGTCATGGATAATTCTGACCGTCGATTGTCGTATTTGCCTTCAGCTTCCGGCACGTCTCAATCGAGACGGTTGTCCCGCACGAGCACGAATGCCTCGCGAGGCCTCAACTCTCGCAGGCAGAGTCAAGCCGAATACGGTAGACAGAGTGTGCCGAGGATGGGGTCTGGAATAGTCAGGTAACGTTTTGAGGGCTGAGGATTGTCTTGGTCGACAACGAATTGCCTGTGTCTACGATGAGTAGTTGTTGGCGAGAAGCGATAAACTTTGGAGGGTGCACGTTGATGAGACAAACGTTCCACTATGGATTGTACGATGAATTATCGAGGATATCATTGTAATAACAAAAGCGATACAGTGTAGGTTAGAAATACAAGGTCTTGGGACCGGTAACGGGTCATCCGTCATAATGCTATCAAAGCACGCACTGTTCCCTTTGTAACATTAAGCGAGTGCCACGCCGACGCGTGCTATGCGAACAGCCTCAAGCCCACTGCAGATCAATCTTGACCAACAGTCTGTAACAAGTCAGGTTCTCGAAGTATAATATATTGATTAATCAAATGTTTATGATCCCATTGTCGGTCATGTTACTTTCCAAATAAATCGTACATAGTCAGGACTTCCATTACCTAGCACATTTTGAATGATCAACTTGCGCGTTGAGCACTGCCAAGTGGGCTGTGAATTGGTTCTTTGTCGCAGCAAAGGTACTTGTATGACCACAAGAATATTCCTTGGAGCAGCTCGGGTGATGACATCAGGTCGAGGTAATCGCGAAACAGAGGACTGCTGGATATTGAGATGGGAGGATGCTCTTGTGATGGATATCAATATGTTCGGTAGTAAATAGTCCCTCGCCGTCAATGGAACGGCGTGGTTACTCATGACATACTACTCATGACATACTCATCCTTGCACTACCTTCACCTTCACTGTCATCACCATCACCATTCACACCAGTATCATCGCCATTATTGGTTCCAGCATTTGAAGATCCCGGTCGAGCATGTCCGGAATGATGATGTCGACTCTTCTTCTCAATAGATGGTACATCCCCGCCTTCCCTAGGTTCCGAAAGTCCAGCCTCACGAGCCTTTCGTTTTTCCCTTTCACGAAGGTACTCTTCTTTCTTCCTCTCTTTCTCTCGTTTATCATTCTCCCTTCTATGAGCTTTGGATTCGAATTCATGCCAATCACCTTCAACAGTAGCTAGTTCAGTTGCTTGAACAGGTCTGGGATCCTCCAAGGTAAAGTACTCATGAGCAAGGACTTGTTCAGCATTAGGTCGTTTTGTAGGATCATACTTGAACATCCATTGAACAAGTTCAAGTGCAGAAGGTGTAAAGATTTCTTTGAACATTGCTTCGAAAACCCTTTTGCGTCGTTCTGCAGGTTGCATGAGTTCGAACCAAGGGAGATCAATGATAGAAGGCCAATCATTTCGAGTAGGAGTTCCAAGTACGTTGTATACCTTGTCCAGTTGACTCAATTCTCCACCCTCTCCAGGAAAGACAGCCTTTTTCGTGAACATTTCGACAAAAACACAAGCAGCTGACCAGATATCTACCTCGGGACCATACTGAGTTTCTCCAAGTAACAATTCTGGAGGTCGATACCAGATGGTTATGACTCTGTTTGTGTAGTCAAGTTTGCGGGACTTTGTATAAAATCGTGCCAATCCAAAATCTGCGTATTTCAGTCTCCCAGTATTGGATATCAAAATGTTTGCTGCTTTGATATCGCGATGTAAAACACCACGTCGATGAAGATAATCAAGTCCATCGAACATTTGTCGAGCCAAATCCTTCTTGTGCGCAGATGTGAGTTTGAATGTGGGATGATTGATGAGACCAGTCAAATCGTGTGACAAGTATTCGAAAACCATGAAACATTCATTCTTTTCGACCATTACCTCTTGTAATGCCACAACATGCTTGTGTCGAAGATGTTGTAATAATCGAATCTCTCGAACAGCTGTGACAGGAAATCCATCACGTTCAGCCTCCATTCGAATCTTTTTGAGTGCAACTTTATCTTTGGTATAAATGTGAATGGCTTTGAAAACTTTTCCATAAGTACCAGCACCAATGACAGATTCATTCCCCGGTTTTCGATAGTATATCGATTCGGATTCGGTAAATTCGGGGGTAGTATAGGTCTCGCTCTTGGTTCTTTCTTTAATTTCTTCGATGGAGGTGAACGTGAGCGATCCGGTCTTCGATCAGGATATTGTGAACGATCAGGAGGGAATCGACGATCATTCTGAAACCTCCTGTCTGCAGGACCTCTTGGGGTCCAGGTCTATCATCTCTTCGATCATGGAATTGTTTCTTGGGATGTTGAGGAGGAGGTCGATTATCAGGTTGGAAGGGTCCTTTTGGTTTGGCAAAATCTGCTGTCTGTTTAGCTGGTCCTTGTGGAGGTGCTTTGGATTTGAATGCAAAACTGAATTTGGATCCAGCCGAGCTCTGTTGCTCATCACCATATTTTGATCCGGTAGGTCGTGTGTTGTCTCTCTGATCCTCTGCTTGTGATTCTTTGGATGTTCGAAGAGAATTTTCGTCTTCCTGTGGCCTTTCCTCTTGTGTTGCTTGTGAAGCATTTGAGATTGGCTGTACAGAATTTGCAGAGCTCATCTGGAAATTTTGTGATGCAGGTCCTGTTGGTGCACCACTAGGTGGAGGAGTCCATTGTAAATTTTGATAGTTACCTCCTCTCCCACGATGATTGTTGTTGAACCTTCGATCCGGACCTTGATGATTTCCCCGACCTCGACCACGAAAACCTTGTTGATTTTGATAGCCATGTTGATTTCCAGGGAAAGGGTTTGGATTGTTCATGTTATTTGGACCGGAGAAACTGTTTTGTCGAAAGGGTGGAGATGAGTTTTGCATTTGACTGAAATAATGTTAGTAAGGAATAAAAAGATGAAGAGATTGATCATACTTGTGCTGGCCTCGATTTCCTCCCCAACCACCCCTTTGGTTGTAATGAGGAGAATTCCCTGTGGGTGATCCATGATAGGAGCTATTAGGAGTTGATGGAAAGTTTGGTGATCCATGTTGCCGTGAATCTACATGTCGTTGTTGTCCTCTATATCCATGATTTCCACGATTTGGATATTGCCCATCCATTGATTGATTATCCGGCTGATCAACAATGGACGGAGATTTTGAAAGAGGTCGACCCTTCCTTTTCTCCGATCTTCGATTTTTTGAACGAGGATTCAGGTTTTGAGGACGATTGGAAATGATTGATGATTCTCGCGTTCGAATTGATGGAGGTCTCGAACCCGTATACGATATAGGTGATGCCGAGCGTCGTGGATATCTTTCGGGTGGAGTAAACGCTCGTCTTCGATCAGGATGAACAAATGGTTCGCTTTCTGCAGGTTGAGGATGAGATTCCAGATCAGTGGGCAGGTCAGAACGTCGTGGTGGTGATCGATAGTTGGGTACACTATCTCTGTACTCGGATGGTTTTCTGCCGCGATCGCCGATCAAGTCTCTACCACGATCTATGGGAGGCGGACTTTTGGTGCGCCTTCGTTTTGGAGATCTGTCTGGAGGGAAATCGCGAGAATGATTGGAGCGTTCGTCAAATGGTCGATTTCTAGAATAAGGTGGTGAAGTCGGCCTGTTTGAATGAGGAGGCGAAAATGAAGGTCTTCGAAGATGCGACTTCCTCGAATTCTTGTGATGACGGTTCTTTCGAGATGGAAATGGTTTGTCCCAGTCAGATTCGTGATGCTTTCTATACGGATCAAAAGATCTCCCTTCTGGCGAAGTTGGAGGACCAGGACTTCTTCCTCTGTCTCTATCTCGTGAAGGTTGATGATGTCTCTCACGAGGATTCCCTTCAGCTCTCCAACGATTCTTCATTGATTGACTCGGGCCAGGCCTAGCCATGTACCCTCGAGAGTCATTTGGAAATGTCGACAAGTGATATGAAGGATTGTCGTTGCGGTGGGTTTCATTTCGACCTGCGCAGTCTTGAGAATCAGTGTCTGGTTCGGAATGAGATGGTGAAAGGCCTTGGCAAGCTGCGCATGATTTGCGAGTTGGGGGCTGCCCCAAACAACCGCCCAGAAGCGCCAGGCGCATTTGGCGCGGGTCAGAGAATTAGGTGGGTTCTTCCGGGGAGAACTCACCTGGATTGCCTATCCTTTCCCACTCGGCCCAATTCCATCCTGAACCACCCATGATTATGGTGGTCGACAAATATTACCTCGTTTCTCGAAATTGTCGTGTTCGATGGTTGATCGACTTTTTCAGCCATCAAAGGTCTACAATTTGTCAACGCGTGCAAACACCACAAAGTGCTACACACGTGACTCTGTTGTTGGCCGCCTCAAGTTGAGCGGCTACTGTGTTTGGTCGAGGCGAGAATCAATATCAAACCGCCTCTGCAAGTCACAATTTCTTGATGACAAGAAGAGATGACGGAATGAGAGCAAGAACTATCTAGTAATAATTTAAGACCAGACCTGGAGAGCTCTTCCAAGTGAAGCAATTATGCCTCACCCCGTCATAGCTTTCCGTGGTTTGCTGATTCATTTTCACGATCCGCCAAGGCCCATGTTGAGAGTGAATGTGTCTGCCTGTGTGAATTCGACATTGCAATCATTAAATGCAAAATCTCATCACTTGGCATTGTGTATCAGTCTGAAATAAGTATAGTGGATGGCGTAATATGAAATCCTCTGGCAGGTCGAATCGAGACTTTGGAGAAGTGTCAATTGTCGCGGAACTCAGAATAATACCTTGAAGCGATGGGTGAAGTTTTGATTGTTTCGAACAATGCACATGATATGCGAATAACGATCCATAGTTAGCCGATCAGTCAGAAAAACAGTGCTTTTTGTGAATCTTCACAGACTTTGTGGTATTGTAGGCATGAGATCTGGTCGTGAGCCGAGACATGCTATATCCAATGAATTAATAACATCTCAAGCAGATCAAGGTAACATGAATTGAGTAGCACGGCTGAGGATCAGTCCCAGCGACAATGCTAATGATACTACCTTGGTCCAGGCTATTCGATAGGTCTTCACTTCATCGAAGTTTCTGACCGCTTCAACCGAGTTGTTGATGGGATTTTACCAAGTGGGTGGAATTTGTCGATATATCATAAGTCGGACATCGAGGCGTGAAGCTGATCGAGAGTCTCTCTTGGAAGAACTCTATATATATCCTTTCGGACGATGTAGATGCCAATGGAGATTCCCTCGGGAGATGAGACAAATGTAATCTGAAGTTGACAAAGGTGCCAAATTGCCTGCCAAGCAACTATTCTTGGCGGTAATTAGGGCGATACAGAAGTGTGAGAAATGCACTTTTCTATCAAATTGCTGCTCTTGGCATGACTTTGTTTCATGTGCATTCATGTCAAGTCATACGAGGCGACGTTATAGCCTTTGTTCTGTTTCTTCTTCACCGACTCGTCCCCACCACCCTCCCGATCGTCAATATGATCGCCGCAACTGCCAGCTCTCCATATTGGATGTTTTCCTTTCAAAAGGCTGACATATGACTCTCAACCCCACCTTTGTTTCGACATTGCAGATAGTAATCTGGAACGGTGGAGTGGATTTTAGCCTGGCCGGACAGCACCGCTCAAATGTACAAGTGCAATGATGTCTCAAGCTCTCTTGTGGTTGGAGTCTCTTGACTCGGCAAGCCTCCATAGAAAGGGATCTCCTCTGGCGCAAAAGCGACTGACGTTGAGTAAATGTAGTCCAGCTCATCTGGAAACATTCAGTCTTCCTCATCCATCAACAGCCATTCTTTCTCCTATTCCTTTTGCTCCCAATAATTCACATCCTGATCTCACCACACCAACCATTCCACCTGTTTGAATACCTTCACTACCACCTCCAGCTAGTCGATATTCAATCTCAGCAAGCCCTTGTAACCAAACAACTCTTGTTGCAGCACTGACTTCGAGAGTTTGTAATTCTTCCGCCAATGCTGTAAGAATGTCCGCCAGAGCTAGACCTCGACTACTTTTCAGAGCATTAATTGTGGTGAGACAACTTGTCATGTCAGGTGTGGTTAACATTGTTGTCATGATCAGTCGAACATCGTCAGGATGAGGGCTGCGATGCAATTGTAGATAGTGTCATTGGTGATCAACTCGTACTTGATATCGGACTCCTTGATTGGAGGTTGACCTCGTATTGGTAAAGGTCTTGATCCAGCATGGCAAGCTTGTAGAACATTTAATGCTCTTCGCATATCTCCTTTGGACAATTTTACCAGTGAATCAACAGCTTCCGGTGCAATATTGACATGCTCTTGCGTGATCACCAAGTCAACCAGTTTTCGTATATCGGCTTCTTTAAGAGGCGAGAATCGAAATCGCGTACATCTCGATAATAAGGCTGGCGATAGTTTATGTGTGTAATTTGCAATGATGCAAAATCTCGTATTGGCAGTGTATTTTTCCATGATTCTTCGCAAGGCCATCTGTGCAGCACTGGTCATAGCATCTGCTTCATCAAGAATGATCAATTTGAACGCCCCAACCCAAACTTGGCTCCTGATGATTGTTGTGTCGTTGAACTGAAAATCTGTTTAGTCGATGCAAATGTCTTGATTTGTTCTCGCACAACATCAATTCCTCGATCATCTGAAGCATTCAACTCTAACACCATTTGTCGCATATTCTTTGCACCATATATCTGTCTTGCTAGGGCAAGAATTGTAGATGTTTTTCCCGTTCCCGGCGGACCATACAGTAGAAGGTGTGGTAGACGATTGTGTTCGACAAACCTGTTGATTGTTGATAGAATATCTTGGTGCCCGCTGACATCATCTAGAGTGTTTGGTCGGTATTTCTCAACCCTTGAACGATCAGCAAAGAGTCAACATCAAACATGTGTGTGATCTCACCATGGTAGATTGTCCTCGGCTTGTAAGGGGAGGTCTGCGACTATTCTCTTTTGCTTTCCAGTGGTGTTGTCTGAACTGAATTGAATCGAGTGATCTCGTGGAGGGCCAGTATCCACATCCATGTCATCCTCATAGTCCGACATGATTACTGCTCGGAGCAGTGACGAGACGCATGTATTTCAAGTACTGAAGTGGTGAGTGTTTTGCAGCGGAGGTGGTCGACTGCGGTATCATTTTTGAGACGCGACTTTCCGTGACGCGTTAATTGATTCTCTGGGGCGACGCATTTACATCACGTACGCCGAGATTAATCTACGGTGCATCAATTGACTTCGTCTCGCCCCGTCAACTGCGGGACTGACTTGCGTTGCGATGCTGGGTTAACCCACCTCATATTGCGACGGTGATCATAACCACCAAGGCATGGACTCATAAAGCCAGACTACTTCTGAAGAATTGACACCTATTCCAGTTCTTGGTCATTCGAAACATCAAGATGCCGGTAAGTCCGAGCGGTTTTGCAAGAACAACCAAACATCGCTGACACCCCACACAGGCATACCATTCAATCTTTCTGGGAGACCAGGGTGTACAAACAATAGGTGTGTCAACGAACGAGCCATATTCAAGAAGCAATCCTGACCTGTAAAGGAAACTTCCCTCTTCTTCCTCTTCGTACAAGAACCAGAGGCCCAGCATATGCCCTCCCACAACTTCCACCCGGCACGAATGCCATTGATGTTGACCCAGATTCCGAATCTTACGACTGCCTAGATGAAATCCTATCTCTATTTCGAGCCAACACATTTTTCCGCAACTTCGAAATCAAAGGCCCTGCTGACCGGATGTTGATCTACGGAATTCTCTTCATCTCAGATTGTCTCACCAAAGTCAAACCCAATATGGACTCCAAATCCGCAGAGAAAGCCCTAATCAACGGAGCGCTTGAACAATTCAGTCTACCGGGAGAACCGGGGTTTCCTCTCAATCAAGCGTTCGAAGCACCCAGAGATAGAACTGAGGCCGAAACTCTACGAAGTTATCTAAGTCAGGTTAGACAGGAGTTGGCTATTCGGTTACATGCTAGGCTCTACGAGAATGGAGTTGGCCCTAGTAAGTGGTGGTTGAGCTTTACAAAAAGGAAATTTATGGGTAAAGGATTATGAATGGGGTATAGCGGTTTGAGGAATTAGTATTGGTCCCACGCTATGCGACTCATGAGATACAATTGCATATCAACCTTTTATCTTGATTGCGACATCCTCCATTTCCTGATCCCTCAGCATGAGTTCATCCACCTTTTCGACTTTTTGTTTCTTGTTCGGAGGGTCAATGGGATCAATTCCACTGTCTTCTTTGTCCGCTACTTCGGTCGCTTGTGTCTTTTGCTTCTTGGTCCGCGGAGGCCTTCCTCTTGCCTCGACTTTACCTTCTGCAGGTAAGACTCTAGTCGCAGTGAAAATATACCCTTCGGCTCCACCTCTTCCTGTCATCAGTGGGTGCGTTCGACCCGGTAAGACTTGCCACTTTCTCACTCTCGATGTCTGTACAGACGGACCTAGGATAGTTGTGGGATCAACAGGAAAATCGTCTGAAGGTACTTTGCGATCTTCCTCGGATTTGTTCAGCCATGCGGTTCTTCTCGCGGTTGAATAATAATCTGCCAATTCCACCAGTGGTTCAATGTAGGGAGAGTAAACCACAATCTGACTTCCTCCAGCAAGAAGTGGAATGACCTGGTTCAGGATTGATGTTGTGTCGGTCGAAGTAGCAATCATCAAACCATTGAAATCGCCAGCTCTGGTCTCGTCAACCACATTTTTGACACGTTCCCATCTTCTTCTCTTCCTGTAATATGCACTTCTTTTATTTGACTTGAGTTTGGCAAGTTGATCAACCGGGATAACTTCAGGTTCTCGGTAAGTCACGTCAGATTCTGGGTCCAACAATTGCAGCCATGAAAGGGTCTTGAGGTGCGTGTACAAAGGATGTGATTGAGTTGGATTGTTTGAATCATAGTTAAAATATCGTAATAGTCCAAGGTTTGGTTGCTGATTTGCGTGGATGAGAGTGATTGAATTGGAGAGTGCACCCATAGGAGAAGGTCTCAATAGCCGCGACTTAGTCTTCTTCGTTTCTTTGCTTTCGGGATCATTGTTTTCTTCATCTTCGTCTTCGACAGGGCTCTCGTCACCATCTTTCTCGAGATCGACTTGATGTAATATTCCCATTCTCTCAGCAGCTGCCGCAACGACTAATCCACCAGTGTCGTCGACAACAAGGTAACGTAGGGGAGGGATCTGGGTCCCTAAGAACTCATCGCCACCGTCGGCGTGGATATTCGCCCAACAGCCAATCAAGCCCAAAGCTTCATTGCGCATTTCCATGACCTTGTTGAAATCTCTTTCAGCCATCAACCACTCGGCAAGGCAGAAAACGTCTAGAGGAAGAACGGTGAATCTCCGCATGTATTTTTGATGTTTTCGTAAGGAATATTTGGCGAGGGAAAATGCCGTCTTTTGGTCAATTGTAGAATGAGACTGCATGAGCTTCTCAATAATGCCTCTTCCACTCCCAAGATCTTCCTGCTTTAGAGCTTCGATTTCTTCCATTGTCAATTTCTGATTCAAGGGATCATCATGAATATTGACATTTGACTTCGAAGATGTGAGAGCCAGGATGTCCTCGACTTCAATCTTAGGCGGTGATCCATCTTCAGTCTCCGCCTGTTCGAGTAATTCCACCGCATGCAATTCAGATGCTGGTACAATCCTTAATTGCCTACCTTCACGACTATCAGATCGATCCAGTATTTCGAATGTTAGGTGATATGGACGACCCAGGATTTGATTTGTATGAAAAGAACCATATTTTCCAAGATTGATTACCCTTGTGACAGAGTCAGTTACAGCGATCAAAGCCGTGGACTGATATCTGTTGGCTCACAGATTTGAATTTAAGACCTACGTGTTGGGTAAAATGTGTTCGACTTTGATCTGGTTGGAAGGAAGTCGGATTGCGACATATTGATGAGGTTGTATTACTGAGAAAGCCATAATGAACAAGGTCAGGACCTAAGATCATGAATTACCCCGTGAGAACAAACATGATATTCTGGAAATCGCTAACCATTTTAAGTAGTAAATATGGATATTTGTTTTTACCTAGAATCTTGATGCAAGAAAATTATAACAAAGTTTAGAATTAATGCTTCGCGGTACAAAATGATACGGCGAAGCTCTTCCCCGCTGTATGCAAGGCTGCTAATTTCCTCTCTGTTCAGGCTTTGTCTCATATTGAATTGAATGAAACCCCCGACATCACGTCCGTCCATAGGAGATGAGTTCAAAATTTGATCTGACAACATACGCCACAAGATCATCTCCCTCGTGACCAATGCACGGCTGATACTAGCCACAAAAACAAGTTCAGATGCTTGCAAGCTAAGCATTACGTCACGGACAAACAACGGGATGAAGTGATGCATTCCAACGCGATGCCTGGGGAAGAAGGGTTTGTTTGTGACGATGAGATCAGCTAGAAGAATTCGATAGATCAATATACATAAATACCAGACGCTTACCGCGAATTTCCCCTGCGTAGTTTGATCACTCCATATACGTTCAAATTACCAAACTCCCCAGCTTCATCTAAACACACCAATCTAATCATGTCGGACATTGCGAAAGGTGTAGGTGGATTGTTCTCCTCGGTGGTTGAAATCATCAAAGGAATCTTTACCACCATCTTTTCACTATTCCAAGGAGCTCTCAACGCCGTCATTGGTCTCTTCAAGGGTGTATTCAACTTGACTGAAGGTATTCTGGGTTTCATCATCGGTAAGGCGCAGTGAATCGTTTGAATCGCGAAAAAGTTCAAGGCTGACTCGTGGTTGCAGGGAATATTTTCCTCATTGGGACATTGGCAGCCATATACTTTGGCTACATTCTGTACCAACAACGACAAGGCAGAAATCCAGCACCACTCTCAAGAGCTGCGAAGAAGAGTAATTGAGGGAGCATATTGTTGTTTGCGCGTTGTGATGATGAAATGAATTAGTTCTTGCGCCGGTGGAAGCTACAACAATCTCGGAGGCTTCACATGAAGATGTACCTAGGCAGCTCGACACTAGACCGAGAGCCGGAGATGACTCAAGTCAATAGAATAAGGATTTCGGAATAGTTAGGAGGTTAGGAAATCTCAAACCCTCATGACACAAAGCCGTCGGTGAGCTCTGAACCGCTTGCAACGTGGTGAACATCAACCCAAACATGGATGTAGGATCCTCGGCATGCCAAGATCCAGATACCGAGGCTTTTCTGGTTTGTGCCGGATTCTGCGTCACTTTTGATTGACGGCAAGAACGACCAACAGCCAGGCCTGCCACGACCTGCCAACCCACATCCTTTCTGTCATGTAGTCGCATCCAACCCGTGCAGCAAGTATACTTTCTCCTCCATCTCCAATTCATTTGTGTTCACTTCCCGAGATTCTCCAGTCTCTTACTCCTTTCTCTCCGATCCCTTAGTTCATGTTGTTCCTGGCACATGCGTCAACCTGTGGGCCAAAATAGAGCGGGCACCTATTGATATCCTTTGGATTTCCTCTTTTCCCCATCTCATATTCCTCGTGTCGCAATCCTTCTCAATACCAAAACACCCCTCTTACTCGAGCACAACGATCTGACATTTCATTATACCTCCAATACAACCATGTCACAAATCAAAGATATCGCGCCTGCGCCCACCGAGGGCGATCTCGATTCCAAAACCTCGACCCTCAATGTACCGGCTCAATCCAGTACTGCAGCTCAACAAAGTGATAATATCGCACATGCCCTAGCAGGCGCAGGAGGTGGACTTCTTGCCATGACTCTTACATATCCATTGATCACTCTTTCAACTCGAGCTCAAGTCGAATCAAAACGTGCAGATACATCTACACTTGCTGCAATCCAACATATTATCAACCGCGAGGGCATTAGTGGACTATATTCCGGACTCGATAGTGCGCTATTCGGCATTTCAGTCACGAATTTCGTTTACTATTATTGGTATGAATGGACTAAATCCGCCTTCGAAAAGGCCGCTTTGACTGCAGGTCGTGCGAACAAGAAACTCACCACGGTTGAGGGTATTGTCGCAGGTGCTATTGCAGGTTCTGCGACCGTCCTTCTTACCAATCCTATCTGGGTTGTCAACACCAGAATGACGGCCAGAAAGAACGAGAGCGATGACAGTGAACTCCCCGGTGGAGAGAAAAGGGTTGTCAAGAAACCAAGTACTATTGGTACTTTGTTGAAGTTACTCAGAGAGGAGGGTCCCACAGCACTCTTTTCGGGTGTGCTACCAGCTTTGATTCTGGTTAGCAACCCTATCATTCAATATGGCTTGTATGAACAAGCACGCAATTTTATTGAGAAGAAGAGAGCTGTTGGTCCCAGAGATGCTTTCTATCTCGGTGCTCTTACCAAACTTTTGGCAACCTCGATCACCTATCCATACCTTACAGTCAAGTCACGAGCACATGTTGCTGGAAAGGGGAATAATTCGGGTGGAATGCTGTCAAGTCTGAATAAGATTGTTCATGAGGAAGGTTATGCCGGGCTTTATAAAGGTATAGAAGATCTTCTCGTCGTCTCCATCACAGTGCTAACCCAATTCCAGGAATCGTCCCTAAGGTCAGCCAGAGTGTGTTGACAGCTGCATTTTTGTTCGCTTTCAAGGATGTTCTTTATGATTTGACCGTCAAGGCTCGCCGGAAGGCTATTGCCGCCAAAGCATAATTGGTGTCGACCATGAACTGCATATGTGGATACGGTATAAGAAACAAACCTCGTCGGTTTGATTACTGGCATCTCTGGACAGGAGAAGGGTTTGATATTGAGCGGTGTCCTGGTCGAGAGTGAAGATGGGAAAGCTAGTCAGGAACACTACTCATAACATCTGGACATTTTGGGGTGATATTAGGCTGGTATATGGATCTTCATTGTAACAAAAGTCTGGAGTGGTGGACATTTCATCTTGTTCATGACGATCATCGCAATGCAATGTTTCAATAGTGGCTAGATGGGGACATCATTCATAACGAAATGCCAGTCGATTTGTCCCGTGGCTAACGTTTTCCGGGTTCCACAGTGAAAACCTAGAGAATATGTATAAGTTTGAGACCTCACGATAAATAAGCAATCCTTATAGCCAGCATTTATTTACCACTGAAAATTAAACCGTAGTAGTTGCTGCTGTCAACGTCTTGTGGTTGAGTAAGAGAATCAGACAAACGATACAAGACCTCACTACAAAGGGCCATCCACAACGATGGCACAACTAAATATTCGACCACCTTATCGCATATCTACACTCTTTTATTCACGACCCGATCTCTCAGAACCCGAGTTTTATGATCACTGGTACCAAGTGCATGGTCCAACCTGCGTTCCATGGGCATTGCATTACAATTTCATCGAGTACACCCAATTCCACACCACATCATCATTGCGGTCAACTCTCGCGAATGGCCGCGACGGACAATTCAAGACCAGTAGTCCGTTCGAAGCGTATGTAGATTTCTACGTTCATGATTACAATGACTACATACGGGCCTTTCATGATGAGTATTACCTAGAGGTGATCGCAAAGGACGAAGATAATTTCGTCGACAAAGGTCACATGGGGGACAGGCAAGGTGGGTATGATATCGGACAAGTTAGGGCCATCAGTACTATGGGCATCTGCAGGAGTATTATCAAGGATGGCAAGGTCGTCGTCGATGTGCCGGACAAGGTGTGGAAGAAGTGGGACGAGTATCAAAAAAGGAAGAGCGTGGGAAGGGTTGAGGGGCACAATGGTGATAGTCATGGAAAATAGTCTTGAGCTTTTCCCAGGACTGTGGTAGTCATCTTGCATGCATGCTGAGCTGGGATCAGGAGTTGCCATTGATGACTGTTGACAAGTCAGAACCAAAAATCGGTGGACGTGTTGAATCAAAATTGCCCGCTGGGTAGCGGAGCCTGGATGCAGAAGCCGTCAGCTACGTCGTCGACTTGGAGTATAAATCTTCCAATTGCACTTCGTTCATGTTGTTGGAATTCAGCCTGGTTTCGCGTAATATGTGTCGAATAATTGTTTGCTTTCAGATTGGGTTTTTTTGATGTGGTTTGATTGAGTGAAAGACAAGGAGAAAAAGTAGAGACTAGAAAATAAATATTCTAATCCCGAATTCTAGAAAGCCAGTTAGCCATTTCTTCTCCATTCCGAATTCAACCTTGGCCATTTGACAACACAATTCGAAATTTCTTATTTCGTGACTTGTTCTTGTGGGCGGACGATTGATTTTCTCCCCTCCACCATGCTGTCTTCCGCTATCCCTCAGACTGGAAATGGTCGTGGCCTACTTCTTGTCATCGAAGGTCTTGACCGCTCCGGCAAATCAAGTCAATGTCAACAACTCCATGACAGTATTAAGGCAAAGGGTGGACAAGCACGATATGTCAAATTTCCAGGTGAGTAGGAAGCTTATTAGATGTCCAAAACAGTCGTCTGACAATGAACTAGACCGCACAACACCAACAGGCATAATGATCAACAACTATTTGACAAGCAAGACACAACAGGACGATCATTCAATCCACCTTCTGTTCTCTGCCAATCGATGGGAAGCCATTCAAGGAATCCAGCAAGACCTCGCTAACGGTGTAACTGTCATCGTGGACCGATATTCCTTTTCAGGAGCTGTCTACTCCGCTGCGAAAGGAAATCCTGATTTGTCTCTGGAATGGGCTTGGTCTCCAGAAGTCGGCCTTTTGAAGCCTGATGTTTTGCTTTTTCTCGATATCTCACCTGAAGATGCAGCGAAACGAGGAAATTATGGAGAAGAACGCTATGAAACGGAGAAGATGCAGGCTCGTGTACGAGGACTTTTCAAAGAGTTGTTCGCTCGGCTTGATGATGTTCCCGTACACGTTATCAATGCTGGACAGTCGATCGCGTCCGTGTCGAACGATATATCTGCAGCGATTGAAAGGGAGACCGGTGGTGTGGCTCCAAAGACAAATTTAGCGAAACTAGGACAATTACTGTTGGACAGAACGGATTGAGGTCGAGTCGTCATCTTTCATCTTCATTATCTTCTATCACGATCTCGAACTTTGGCGCACGATCCGACTTGGTTGGACTTATGTCAAAGTTTGATGCCCTACTGAATTCGGAATCCAAAGATGCAACCGAGCCATGGTCACCATCATCGTCACTTTGGACATCCTCTTCATTGACCAAGTCACGAACATCAATTGCATCGTCGTCGTCCTCCAACTCATCATCATCCTCACTTTCCGTCTCGAAGATTTCTGCGGCGATGGCAGCTTGACTTTTGGGTTTCTTGCTAAGGAGTTTCTTCATCTCCTTAGCACCTCTGGCCCTGACCGTTACTTGTTGCATTAATTCGAACCATGGATGCTTGGTTCGACAAGAAGGGCAAGACGCCTCTTCTGGAACTATGGCTGTCTTAGCTGTGGCCGACAAAGACCTATCCGCTAAACAAGTGACATGACTCAGATCTTCACATTTGTCGGCAGGACAGATGACGAATAAATCCTGACTTGAAATCAATTTCTCGGCACAAATCGAACATTTACTCTGGTCATCTTCGTCTAGAAGAAATTGACTCTTTTGCAGAACATTTCGAAGAGGTGCGTAAGTGGGATCAATGCCGTCCACACCGCCTTTGCCGATCAAAGCAGCCTTACTCTTCTTAAGAGCTGGTTGAGCTGAAGTAAAGTCGTTCTCTTCAGGCTTCTGGGCTTGCACTGGATCAAATATCACCTGGATACCAGATCGAATATGACCGTCACTTCGTCCACACCAAGTGATCCAGGCTCGATAAACATCTTTATTGAAGAAGCGAACCTCGAGAGGCCATTTGGAGAAATAGGGAACACGAAGGAGGAGATGTAGGTTGGACAACTTGTCTATTTGTGATGTACGTGGTCTCCCTGGCCTTCTTGTCGTCTTGCCAGTCTTTGTGGTTTTGACACGTGTCGTGGCAAAAGATATTCGCTCTGTTGGAGTGATATGTCTAGTCAAATGGGCGTTATGCCAAGCCCATTCGAATTGGAGAGCGGCAATATTGGAAGGGAATCCGGCAACGATACAAGCCATTTCCCATGGGCGAAGCGACGCTCTGGAAGTTCGAACAGCTCCACCTTGAACTCGACCATTGTGTTGTGCCAGTCGTCTAGCTGGATCTGGACTTGAGCCAATGTAGAGACTTGAGTGGCGAATGGTAGATCGGAGAAGATAACAACAGTAGAATGCAGGGATTGGTTTGATGTCCATGGGTTCTGTGTGAGGATAGTGGCATGTATTCATCAAGATGTCGTGGAAGAGATTGTCGTGTTGGAATGCTTGATACCAGTGAGAGAGGGTTGAAGAGTCGATGCTTTTGTGATACCAGATGGCTGGCTGAAATTTGAAGTCGAAGATATCGGATGTTAAGTCTGGCGGATGTTATCTCGTTTGATTGTTCCCCATCAAGATAGTCTCCATGATCAGTGGTCTATTTCATTCAAATCCCACAAAGTAGTATGTCATTGATATTGCCCACAACAGCCTTTAGTCGACACGAGTCAGACGCGTAAGGACAACGGGAGTCCACGTGACCGTGACTGTGCCGTGAGGGGCAGATTCTGCTTGAATCCTCTAACCTGATATGGATTAGATTGAGGTCGTCAGTGCACAGATCATGGCAGGTATATTGTGTTTGTCTGTGTTACCGTAGTAGTACAATAGTACGGAGTATTCGATCAGATTCTGTGCTCGGCTCGCTTCGTTCGGTCTTTACTCCACTCGTTCTTTCCCTCTGCTCTGTCTCTACCTCTCTGGGCCTTTTCCTCTTGCCTCATCAGTCCCTGGCATCTGCATTATTATTACTCGCCTACTGACCTCCAGTATTATTTCCCCCTAGTAGTAAAGTATGCCCCAACTCTCCACCAATCTTCTTCTCTGTCCGTTCTTTTGACTGGACTTGGTACGCTTTCCACCTGTTTGGTCTGTCCATGCCACCACTAACTACTAGGTACGGAGTACTACTACTGTTGCTGCTATTACTACTAACTTCCTTACCAGCCTACGGTAGTCCTGATATTCCTTCTCTTCTCTCACTCACCTGGAAATCTTTCCTTCATATTTCTCCATCTTCACCCACCAGACTTGTCATTGCTTCAGTTCATGGTCTCGCTGTAGCACCAACATGGCAACACATTCATTTGCCTTACATCAAGAGCTCACTCAATCCTCATCCTAGCCTGCACTTACAAGGCTACCTACCCGCATCTCCACCATTCTGCCTCTGGCTCTCTTTACTTCCGACTCATATCGACATATCGACAACCCATCCTTTATCGCCACGAGTTTTTATCATTAAACCACCATTCTCGTCTCCTAATTCACCCCCTCTACCATCCTTGCAACCAAACCCTACCCGACTACTCTAGAAATTTAGTGGTCTGACCTCGACTCTCCGTCGCAGTCATGGTCGCTCCACCTTCAACTGGTGGTGTCGCACCTGCGACTGCGACTCAGAAGATTGCATCTGCTACTCCTCGAATCAATGGTGTTGGTCCTAACATGGCCACTCCCTTATTTCCATACAGTGCTAGACGTGCACCTCCCCTTGATATGCGAACCGTCGAACGTAAAGGTCAACCTTCAAGTCGCGATCCTCCCACAAGGGCAAGAGTTCATGGAATACCCGAAGCGCCTACCTACAGACCTACCGAAGCCGAGTTCCGTGATCCTATGGAGTATATTCGAAGCATCTCAGAAAAGGCTAGCAAATATGGTATATGTAAAATCATACCACCCGACAATTGGCTTCCGGACTTTGCAATCGATACTGAGGTGAGATTGGACGGAAAAATGACAGGTCTTTTATTACATGAAAACTGACTTGCTATAGCGATTTCACTTTCGCACACGACGTCAAGAGATCAACCTTGTAGAAGGAGGTATGTCAAGAACTGCCTGCAAGTTCAATATATGCTGACATCTTTCTCCAGGCAATCGAACAAACCTGAACTATCTAGATCAGCTTGCAAAGTTTCACAAACAATATGGTGCTCATCTCAATCGTTTTCCGAGTGTCGATAAACGTCCTTTGGATCTTTACAAACTGAAAAAGGCGGTTGAAGTCCGTGGTGGCTTTGAACGAGTCTGTAAAGACAAGAAATGGGCCGAAATCGGTAGAGATCTGGGCTACAGTGGAAAAATAATGTCTTCACTTTCCACTTCTCTCAAAAACTCCTATCAACGTTGGCTACATCCATATGAGGAATATCTCAGATTTGCCAAACCGGGTGTTCATCAACAATTGGAAACCGAACAAGGAGGTGCTTACTCTTCGAATGGTCCTCATGATTCGCCTTTGAATCATCCTGCTCCATCACAATCTGCACCCCCAACCATGACAATAGGTTCACCCCAAGCTCCATCATCTCGAACCCCAAATGGACAAGCTCCATCATCACAACCGCCCACACAACCCGCCCCTGCAACGATAGCAGCCATTCCGGCTCCTTCTCCTCAACCGAGACCTATGTCCTCTTCTGGATTTACAGCCGTCAATACTGGATTTGCCGCCGTGAACAACACGGGGGGTTTTACCGCGGTCAATCATGCCCCACCGGCACCAGTCAAAACAGAAATAAATGGTATTTCTGAACCACACCATCAAGGATCAGGATCCTCATTCATGTCAATCAATGGTCCAACCATAACGACAGTTCCTGTAACGACAAACGGTATTGCAAATCCTCTGAAAAGAACGATGAGTCATGACAGTATCAATGGTGATTCTGGCTCAGACGGAATAGATGGTGAATCAGGCGACGCCAATGGTCGAAGGAGTAAACGTCCCAAAAAGGGTGAGTTTTTTTGATCATCTGGGACTTTGTTCAAGCTAACCAATCTAGATGGTCATCCTGTAATCCCTGGAAATCACATCCCCGCCATGAGGCCATCAACTCCACAGGTTCGACCGAAATCTTCTCTCAAAAAGCATGGAGATAGGTGTGAGAAATGTGGCAAAACTGATAATGCAGAAAGTATCCTGGTTTGCGATAGTTGTGATTTGGGCTATCACATGACTTGTATCGAACCACGTCTCGCCAACATTCCAGATTTCGACTGGCATTGCTCCAAATGTCTTGTTGGTACAAACGACTATGGATTTGAGGAAGGTAGTGTCTACTCATTGAAGCAGTTTCAAGAAAAGGCGAACACTTTCAAGGACAACTATTTCAGTGCACGAATGCCTTTCGATCCTGTGACGAATACACAGCGACGTCCGACCGAAGATGATGTTGAGAAAGAATTTTGGCGACTCGTGGAGGACATCACTGAATCCGTCGAGGTTGAGTATGGAGCTGATATCCATTCTACGACCCATGGTAGCGGGTTCCCGACAGTGGAGAAGAATCCTTTGAATCCGTACTCGAAAGATCCGTGGAACCTCAATGTGATGCCATTTCTGGAAGAATCCTTGTTCCGACACATCAAAGGCGATATCTCAGGAATGACAGTACCATGGCTATATGTAGGCATGTGTTTCTCCACGTTTTGTTGGCACAATGAAGATCATTATGCATATTCGGCAAATTATCAACACTTTGGAGCGACAAAGACTTGGTATGGCATTCCCGGTAAGGACGCGTATGCCTTTGAGAATGCCATGCGAAAAGCAGTACCCGAGCTCTTCGAGACGCAACCTGATCTTTTGTTTCAATTGGTGACTATCTTACCTCCAAATCAATTGAGAAAAGCCGGTGTCGATGTTTATGCTTGTGATCAGCGGGCAGGTCAATTTGTTATTACCTTTCCTCAAGCTTATCACGCGGGTTTTAACCATGGATTCAATTTCAATGAAGCAGTCAATTTTGCACCTGCTGACTGGGAGCCATTTGGCGAAACTGGAATTCAGAGACTTCAAGAATTTCGCCGTCAACCCTGTTTCTCTCATGACGAACTGTTATTCACAGCAGCAGCTTCTGATTCAACCATTAAGACAGCAAAATGGTTAGGTCCTGCATTAGAACGAACCTTGGATCGAGAACTTGACGAAAGAGCGAAATTTGTCATGCTTCACAAAGGACACAATCCCCATCTTGATTGCAATTTTGATGTTCTAGCTGCCAACCCACCTGGACAATGTGGACTTTCAATCACCATCGAAAATGTCGAACTTGAGGAGGAAGATTATCAATGCTGTTATTGCAAGGCCTTCTCATACCTAGCGCAATTCCGATGTCACGTCAGCAACAGAGTTTCATGTCTTCGTCATACCGACCAGGCAGATTGTTGCTCAACAGGACCAGCTGCTCGACTTCGTGGTGAAAATCATAGCCTGGTTCTGCGGTATACCAATCAAGAGCTTAAGAGTGTGGTCCAAAAAGTTGTGGACAAAGCCAATGTTCCTGAAGCATGGGAAGCAAAACTTGACGCTTTGTTGGCTGACGATGCTCGCCCTCCACTGAAAGCCTTGCACACACTTCTGACAGAAGGCGAGAAGATTCCACATCCATTGAATGGGCTTGATGATCTTTCGGATTTTGTCAAACGGTGTGATCAATGGGTTGAAGAGGCAAATCTTTATCTGACGCGAAAACAACAAAACCGTCGGAAGAACGATAAAGCATGGCGACGTTCGTCTCTGCGAGCTGGCAAAGGAGATGACAAAGATGAACCACAATTGACCCTTGAGCGTATGAAGGAGCTGATTCAAGATGGTGAGTCACTTGGTTTTACTGCACCCCAAATGGAGAACCTGGTAGAAAAGGTCACCACAATCGATGAATGGAGAACCAACGTCAAAAGAATCCTCAGTGGAATGGCTCAAACAACTACAGAAGAATTGGATGCATTCCTCGAAGAGGGTCGTGGCTTCATGGCAGCAATGCCTGAATTGACCAGTTTGGAAAACCTTCACGCACGAACTCAATGGCTAGAAGAAGCTCGTTTGATACAAAAAGACGTTCATGTCAAAACTCTGGATGAATGTCGAAGTCTTCTCAAACGAGCAACTGATCTCGATATCTCACTGCATGCCCAGGAAGTTGTGTTTTTGACCGAAGTGGTTCGTCAAGGTGATTTTTGGGAAATCAAAGCCAAAGAAGTCATGGCAGCAGAAGACGTACACTACCCCCAGTTGGAATCTTTACATTCTCAAGTTCAGAATCAACAATTTCCGGTCAACAAAGATACATTGGAGCAAATGGATGCGATTTTAGCCAAGAATCGCGAAGCCAAACGACAAATCATTACTCTCGTTGAACGCAGCCACGATCCTGATTTACGGAAACGACCAATGTATGTTCATGTGCGAGATGTCGTTAAAGGTCTCGAGGATCTCAATGGAAAACCACACGGTGCTGCAGATCTTGAGAAGGAACTTCGTAGGCATGAAGATTGGATGCGCAAGGGTAAGAAACTGTTTGGGAAAGCCAACGCACCACTGCATATTCTTGAACAACACATGAAATTTGTGGAAGAGAAGAATAGCTATTGTTTCGACTTGAACGATACCTTCAGGCCCCCGTCGAACCGGCATCGAGAGAAGCCTCTCCTGCTGATGGTCAAGAAAAGAATATACTTGGTGGTGACGATGAGAAGCCTGTATTCTGTATCTGCCGACAACCAGAAGCAGGTCTCATGATCGAATGTGAGATCTGTCACGATTGGTAAGTCAGAAAGAATACCGTTGATCGAAACATGCTGACCCTTCTTCAGGTATCATGCCAAGTGCTTGAAGCTCGCAAGAGGTAAAGTTAAAGAAACTGAAATGTTTACTTGTCCAATCTGTGATTGGCGTGTCAAGATCCCTCGTGATGCTGCTCGACCGAAATTGGAAGATTTGCTAGAGTGGCAAAGTGAGATTGCCGATTTACCATTTCAACCAGAAGAAGAAGAATTGTTGAAACGAATTGTGGACAAGTCACAAAACTTTCGGGACTTCCTTTTACAATATACCAATGGAAATCAACTATGCAGGACCAGTGAAGAAATGCCGGAGATGTTGTTCTACCTGAGAAAGATCGAAGGAGCCGAAGTTCTTCTAGCATACGAAACCAACATTTTCCGGTCAGCTTTGCACGAATGGCAACCAATTGCACCACAAGCACCTCCAGTTCTAGATCAAAGTTTGTCAACGAGAAAACCACGACCTACCAAACAACAAAAGTTGATGAAAGAATTTGGGGTTGAAAAACCAGAGGATCTCCCACCACATTTACGAACCAAGACCTATGTTAGACGCAAAACTCAAGAATCGTTTGTGACAGGTCCTTTGTTGCCCAAACCATCAACACAGTCCCCCTCTGCTCCCGGATCTGCCGCAAGCCCAACTCAAAGTCATAATGGTGGAAATGGAGATGGACAGGCGATGCAAAGGCAAGGTTCATCGGGAAATCCAGGCTCTGGTGGCTTCGAAGGTGGATACATATCTGGAGCTACTTATGGAGGAGGATTTGGTGGTAGTGGACCTTCATCTTTCCCACCAAATTCACCATCTCCAATGTTCAGTCCCTCAGGTGAAAATCAAGAAAGAGATCCAATGATGCCAGCATTTACCAAGAACAATATTGGGGAATCACGAAACATGGATCCTTCTTTCCCGTTATTTCAACCAAACGATGATCTCGGTCTTGATGTTGATGATCTCAGAAATGGATTGGCTGGTACTAGTGCGAGTGATGCGAATTCAGCTCGAGGATCTCCAGCAGTGGGAGGTGAATATGACAATATATTTATGGGATTGGGTGGCCAAGATGGAGATGCAACTCAAGATACAGTCGCCGGTCTTGAACATGTACGAAGTCATGCTAGTGAAGCATTGGACATGATAAGTAATGAATCACATGGTGAGATGGAGGACAAACACTTTGACGATTTTATCAACGGCGATGGGCAAAACTGAGGGTGGAGTTTGATTTTTGTGGAAAGCCTGCTATCGATGCGCTTTGATCATAAGGGGTTTTGTCGAAGGTCCTTGGGATGGTGGGTTGAAATCGATTATGCGATAACTGGAAATGGACGGGAAATACCACTACGACTCTTGCAGCTCAACAATCATTTGATATTACTACCAAGTTGTATCATTATTAGAATTGGGACAATAGGGTTCCCAATGCTGATGGGGATATGGAATCGGCAACAGGCAGCTGGGCATGGGCAAGGATATGTTTGACAAGGAAATTTGTATTGAGTAGATGAGCTTCAGCATGAATGAAAATGTACTTGATATATCTGATGGTAGAGACAAGATGTGATGTTGGTAGAGGAGACTGGTAGCCTTTTCGTTATAGGGATGCTAGTTAAAACAACCCACCTATTCAGGCCCCTCGGCCCTAAGTGACGCCCCTTAACCTTTCTTAACCATTGCTGACCAGGGATGATATCGAGGGCAAGGATCCTGTGCCCATCATAGGCAGTCAGGGCCCCTAATCTCCATCTGCATCGTGCCTTGCAGGGACTGTCAGCCTCCACCTCTTGCCCCAATTCTTCTCAATCATCAACCCTTACTGAATCGCAACTGCCGGTTGGCGTCATCGAAGAATCTCCACAAAATTTCCATCCACGCGGGGCAATTTTTGTCTCTTTCTGGACAATTTGTCCACCAATATCTTCTCCCACCTGTACCCAATGGTGTTTCTCACCCTCGGCCTGACAAGTATATCTAAAACACCTTGTTGATGTCGCGTGAACCTATATCCGAAGACTTGGTTTATTGACATTACGCCTTTTCTAGCCTTTCCAAGCCTTGTCAGTTGACCTATACCTCCACGACAGCCCATACACTCATCGAGCTTCCAATGCCAACGACAACGTTCCACAAACTTCCTCTTCTCCTACAACCGCTATCATAACCACAAAGACTACCACAAATTTAGTCGAGAGCATCTCCAATATCAGCCATGGCCGACGATAGACTGCCTACGCTTCTCTCCTCTCTTCCTCCTTCCTCACATTATTTCTCCCTCGAATTCTTCCCTCCCAAGACCTCATCAGGATTCTCCAATCTGCAGTCTCGACTTGCCCGCATGACTGCTGCTCTCCGACCTCTGTTTGTTACTGTCACATGGGGAGCAGGAGGATCAACTGCAACAAAATCCCTCGAACTGGCTGAAGTCTGTCAGCGCCAATTGGGCATAACCACCGTTCTACATCTGACATGTACAAACATGAAGCGGGCAGCTGTGGATGAGGCTTTGGAGTCAGCTAAAGAGGTTGGAATTCGCAATATTCTCGCACTACGTGGTGACCCCCACGAGAAGAATACAGAGACACAGATGAGTCTGGTAGTGGCGGTCAAGGGACTGAGAGTAATCAGGAATTTGCACAAGCCGTCGACCTCGTACGACATATTCGAGCAAATTATGGAGATTACTTTGCCATTGGTGTCGCAGGGTATGCCGAGGGTCACGCAGATGAGAGTAATCCCGAAGCCGGCAAGCAGAGTGTTGAGAAAGACTTGCCTTACCTCGAGGAGAAAGTCGCCGCTGGTGCCGATTTCATCATGACTCAGCTAACGTACGATATTGTCGCGTATCGAGCTTATGAAGAAAGATTGAGGGCATATGTGGGCAAGGATGGTCGCAGACTGTTTCAAAAGATCCCCATCATTCCCGGACTTATGCCTATTCAAAGCTATCAAATTATCAAGCGAATCACAAAGTTAAGTCATGCGAAAATCCCAGATGAGATCTTCAAGAGGATTCAGGTCGTCAAGACCGATGATGAAGCCGTTAAGAAAGTTGGAGTCCAAGTCCTCAGTGAACTGGTTGAGCAAATCAAGGACTTGCCTCAGCCTGAAGGCGTGCCAAGAGGATTTCATTTCTATACTTTGAACCTGGAGAAATCCGTCGCCTTTATCCTGGAGAACACGAACCTCATCCCACCAATTGTGGATTCTAGTCCATTGGACTCCTCAGATTCAGAGGCTGTGGTCGATGATGACAAAGTGAAGAATTACGCAAGTGCGCGATTGACAAATGGACAGAACCATGAGATTCCTCGTTTTTCCAGGCGTAGAGCAAGTTCTATGAATGCACAACCTCACAATAGAGTCATCAAAGATGAACTACCTAGGCAGAATGGTGACAATCAAAAACCAAAAGATTCAAAACCTTTGACCTCTCAGCACGAAGTATCAGGTCGAGGTTCAGGTATCCCAGCTTCAATTCCCACGAGAAAACACAACCTTTTGATTTCTGAAGGACAGGGCTCATTAGGGAGAGAAGCAACTTGGGATGATTTCCCCAATGGTCGATGGGGACCTTCACATTCACCAGCATTTGGTGAGATAGACGGGTATGGACCAAGTTTGAAAGTTGGACCGATCACGGCGAGAAAGTTATGGGGTCATCCAAAGACAAAGCAAGATGTCACTAATTTGTTTCGTCGAGTCGTTACTGGCGACCTTGAAGCTGTACCTTGGAGTGATGAAGTTGACGTTGATGGAACAGGAGCTGGTGCTGGAGCAATCAGAGCAGAAACAAAAGTCATTCAACAAGATCTCCTCGCTTTGATCGAGAAAAAGGGATACTGGACTCTAGCAAGTCAACCCGCCGTCGATGGTGTCAAAAGTGAAGATGAAACATTTGGCTGGGGTCCACCTGGTGAAGGTTTCGTATTCCAAAAGGCTTTTGTTGAATTCTTCTGCTCTCAAGAAGAATGGAATCAACAACTACGTCCATTGTTGTTAAAATATGGTGAGGAGAAAGTTGGCTGGATGAAGACTGATGCCCAAGGAATTTTCGAGTCCAGTGAACAAGAATATCATCGAAACAGTATCGATAGGCCTACTACATCCAAGCGAATCCCAGGTCTTCACGGAGTGAGTGCCGTCACATGGGGCGTCTTTCGTGGCAAGGAAATTGTTTCACCTACCATCATCGAAAGTGAGAGTTTTAAAGCATGGGGTGAAGAAGCTTTCAGTATTTGGAGTGAATGGAGACGATGTTTTCCAAGAGGAAGTGACGAAGAGAAATTATTGGAGAAACTAAGGACAGAAATTGTCTTGGTCAACGTTGTTGGTCAGAATTATATCAAGGGTCATCAAGGTGAGGGTGGTGAGTTATGGAGGATTCTCCTTGAGGGAAATTAAGCTATTCTCACCATTTCGCTGGTGGGCTAACCAGGGTTGATCACTTCCTTTGGTCCTCAAGTCTGGATTCTATTGACTGTAACGGACCAGGAATATCCAAAAGGGTGATCAGTCCTGTCTACAGTCGATCTTGTCTTCATCAATCTGACGCTTGAGGTCACGGGAGCACCTCTACAGGAGCAGGAAAATACGACTAGTGCAAATTAAGGCCTGTCTCGCTCGAGGACCCAATTCTCTGGAAAGTTGGATGGAAGCCACGAGGCCTTCGGATCCTTCAACTCTGCAGGATATCCTCAGGTGGTAAACGATGAAGATCCTCTATATCTATTGCCCACCCCGGAGCAGAAACATAACAAAAGCATTGAATACCGCCGTGAATTTTTCAGTACTGGCCCGCAAGGAAATCAACCTGTCCAAGTCTCTTTCAAGGCGCAATAATCGAGAAGACACTTCACAGACTATGCATGGTCTTGATATCTTGAATCATGTCATCAGTGTGCTGGGCAGTCCGACTGGCGTCTTTCATTCCGGATCTGCCTCGTCATCGGAAACCCCCTAGGTGCCATCAATGAAGCTATAATTGGCATCTCCGCGTTACGAGCAATTATTGGAGCCGAGCGAGTATCGATTTGATCATCGAGGCTTGATCAAAGCGTCCCAACGTGGTCCACGTATATATCTTCATATAAAAAGTAGCAAGGGTAATGCTTACTGATCGGAAGGCGATAGCCTATCGATGCCTTGGCGTCTTACACAACGCCAATCATGAATATACCATCTAAGCAATTCAAGCATGACAGGCGAGTGTTTATAGTATCACCTTATCCCTATTCGAATCACCACGTTACTGTCGCCCAGAATTTTCAAGGAATCAATAGCGTTAGCCGCTGTTCTCTAACGCATTTTTATGCCCCTCTTTGTACCTCTTCTCTCCATTGTCCAATGTCATACTTCGGAAGCATACAGGTCTGGTTAGGTATCCTCGGTCTTTTGGAAAACTCGGATTTCACGAAGAGGATATAAACCATTTCTTAGTCGCTTTGCACCCGCCATAATCATCGAATGGTTTTCTGCTGACCTGGACGACTCTGCAGTGTCTGAGTCCAACCCTGAGAAATGCGGTGTGGTTTTGCCGTGTCATACAGCCGATACCCATGAATAATTGATACCAAGAGGTTTATGCTGACAAAAATTCCATGGCACGCCATCTCCACTGGACGGGCTTCTCTAGGCTTACGACAAGGCCCAATAAGGGATTCGCTCAGTTCGTATGGGTGAGAATGCTAGGGTGATGATGGACGAATCAGTTTAGAACTGTTTCCGTCCCAACGACATCACTCTCCTTGGCTTGAATTGGGGGCCGCAAAACCACGATCTAGATGGAGGGCTCGTCGAGCTCATCGACTATGACGATCGCTGATATATCTCGACTGGCCATGTGTGTTTGAAGATGTGAACCTCGATGAACAAGTTTTATCTTTGTGAATAATGTTCGAAGAGCGGAAATGCCTCTCGAAACAAATGGCAAACCTCAACTGGTGTACTTCATCAATAAGGGGTTGCACGGCATTCGAAATACTCATACGGAACAACTGGCGATCGCAGCTCATGTTGGGCGGAGAAGAGGGAAACTCAGACCCGTCACAGCAAAGACCGACGACGTCGCAAGGACAACAATTGATGATGGACTCGAATTGGCGTTGATAAATAGTTTCCAGACGGCCACAAAATTACACTTCAGGCCTCTGCAGCCCAGTCAATGTCACCATACAATCGGACAATGCAATTGTAAGATCCGAGGTTCAGAGAGACGTCAGTCGTCAATTCCCAATCATATCGACTTCAATATTTTCCCCGTCAATGACAGTCGCGACTACAGAGAGATATGGGATTTCTACTTCCACGTTGTGGGTCCGGCGACGATACGAAGAAAGGACCAACTCAGTCTGACCAGAGATCAATTCTTGCTTGACCGAGTCTATCCACTCGTCCTGGAAGATGCTAATGTCTACATTGCTCTTTTATTGTCTTCTGCCGCTGTCCGACAGTTGTCAATACCAGGGTTCGAGTCAAGCATAGCCACCACGATTAAGCTGTACAGTCGGTCTGCCGGCATGCTGGCTAGAAGGCTTGACAAGCTAGCAATCAATCCTCGGAACGCCAGTGTTATACGCATGATCGTCTTGGGTTTCATGTGTGCCGACACCATGACGAACAATTTCGAGGCTTTTAACAAACACGTCAAAGGAGTAACACAGTTGAAGTGGGTCCAAGAGCAGGACGTCGAAGACGACTTGTCCTACCATATCAGTGCCGCTGTTAATCAGTGTATGTCATTCGGCAGAATACGCGCTGAGCTTTATGCCACGGGAAATCTCACCCGTCTCAGATATCCGATCGTACCATTCCCATGGTCACTTTGTCAAAGGCTGTCAAAGGTCCCTCCAGGGTTCAGTGAACTGGCCATCAAAGGTCATCTGAGTTTACAGGTGTTGGATTTGATCGAACAAGTAACTCAGTCTTCGACTACAAGAGAACAGGAGGACCGAACCTGTGTGAAATGCATCTTGTTCTGCAAAGACATGAAAGAATTACCTATGGTTCAGAGATTGATACTGTTTGCATTAATTGCGCTGCTTATTTCCAAGAACCCCATGTTCGGTTGGCTCGGGAATTCATTTCTACATCTTCGATCTCTGCGGTTGTCGTCTAGGGTACTTTCGGAAAACGTGGCCTTATCTCGGAAAGAGGTCGAGGACTGTATGATCTGGGTGTCTTTTGTCCTCACGACTTTGTTGAGCGAAGCGTCTGAAGCATTCAACGTCGGCTTGAGGCTGATGTCACTTGTTAATGAAACAGGTTTCGATGGAAATCGAAGAGGAGAAGCATGTCGGAATTTCATCTGGAGTAAAGAACTTGCTCGAGCACGCCTGGAAAGGAAATTGTGGCCAGTCATTGATGATACAATGGTCTTCGCTTGAGATTTTACCCCCTATCGATTTGGTGGGCCCTTGCTACTCTGACTGACGATTCAGAGACCGCCAGGGCCAAAGAAGGATGGTCTAGTGATATGTTACTCCTCGAATTGTCGCTTGCCAATTTAGCTGGAACCCATATGCGTGGCCTCGTTTACACTTGCAAAATGACAGAGAGTAAAATTTGAAGGGAGGACCATTGATTGTGGCCATTCCAGAAACGTGTCTTGACTTGACAATTTAGTTCTTCGGACATGTCATCTGCGGCTGCTCTTAAGTTACGCTGTTCTTATCTTTAGCGCACGACTAAGGATAGTGCGAGGTTTACTTTTCACATCTTCATATACTTGTATTCCAGTAAGAGTTGACTGATTCTTTCATTGCCTTTCCTATCGTACATCCAATGGTAGTAAAGGAATTCTAAACCGGTCAATACTATTGTTCGTTCTGTGGCCTGGGGTGTCTTGATGTCCAGAAATTGCATGCCTCGACTTCAGAGCCGGAGATGATGCTAAGCGCAACGTTCTCAAGCCATTTCCACCATCGAATCCTCCATGTTCAAGATGCAGGCCCATGTTGTTTGGTTGTGGCTCCACACCTGTATCATTCTGCGGTTGCATTTGCATGAACAGCTGTTCATTGATTCGGCTCGAGCTAGCTCGGGTCATATGCGAACGGGCTTGGAGTGTTGAGTTGTGCGGTGATTCGGATATGCTTGAAACATCGCCCACAATTTTTCTTACTGGCGAAGATATCGAAGTCTTACGTCTTGCGAGCCCGGTCTGCAAAGGGCTGCCAGCCTGAGCATTATTGTCAATAGATTGTCGACTATTCAACCTGGTAGCAGGTTCTGACCGCGCTTGAGAATGGGACCGAAGCCTATGGGAAAGGCCTGGTGCACTTGACATCTCTGCCGTCCGTGGAACATGTGATTGAGGCAAAGGCCTCCCTTTGAATGACATTTGGCTCTGAACACTCGGAGAAGGATTCGAAGGAAGACCGCTAATGCTAGAGTTGGAGGTGTTGGTGTTGCGGCGAACAAGTTGAGGTCCATTTCCTCCAGCCGAAATATTTCTTGCTCGGGAAGGAGAACGTGATGATGGAGCACGGCTGTTCGAATTGGCCCGTCCATCAATGCTTGGCTGACCGACTCCGCTTTGGATGGTTGCAGTCGTACCGTAGGCAGCCATAATATGTGAGAATGAGAGGTCCGAGGGCAATTTACTAAGTCGCTTTATGGATTGGTCATTAGACGCCATAAACTTCGACATGGACTGCAGTGCATTACGAGATTCATGAATCTCGTGTGATGAAGGGGCACTGTGATCAGGTGTCGCTCTTGCAGTATGTGAATGGGCAAGAGTACGTCTTTGGGTGTCCAAAGTGTGTTCTGTTCGAATCGTCCTTTCGTGACCATCAACGGTATGTCTGGCTTGAGAGATGACTTGAGCAAAGTCAATATTCTGATTACCATGACGTGTAGCACGGAAAGGTTTCATAACATCCGTAAAACCATCGAAAGCCGCATCTTGCGTGAGAATGAAGAACGAGCCATCTCTGATCTTTTGCTTCAGAACATTCCATCGAGTCCTTGCAGGATTCTTTTCAATTTCAGGTCGATAGATCGATTCTCGTGCAAGGCGAGAATAAAAGGTTTCCAATCGTTGTGCAACTCTCTCCAGCACAGCAAGAAGGTAAGTGCTCAGATTAAGTAGTTTCTGTTTTTCAGCTGCTGGACCGTTCTCAATTGTCTCGACAACTTCAAATGCATCCATACCGAGAGTGATATCCTCTCGAATCTCTTCCAAGAATTGAACATCCAATTCAGTTACGGCTTGGGAATATCTTAGAATACCATTTTCTTGAAGTTGGGCATTATGACTGTTGCAGACGAATTGACCAATTTGTGCAATCTCATTTGCAGCCGCGGCAGAATCAAGAGATGTCTGCGCTCGAGTGATGATACCAATGACGTCTGACACACGTGTATCTGGTGTGCCTGAACTGACAGTCGCGAATGTCAGTTTGAGATATAACTCTTGCAATTTGGCGCCAAACAATGTGGAGAACCCATTCTGCATAAGTCTTGATTGAAATTGATAGAATTTTCTTACCCCTCCCATGTTGAAGAGATCACCTTGAAACCATGTTCTTGCATCTTGTTGAATATAGTTGACCTCGAAAAAGAGTGTGGTCAAGCTCTCAACACAATTGCGCAAATACTGATACCAAAGATCATAAAGATCACTGATATCGGAAGATCTGAAATCTGGTTTGGTAGCCAAGTGTCCAATAAAATATTTAGACAATAAGCTCATCACTTCAGGATTTGTAGTATGAGCAATATCGTCAAAAGTCTTGGAAGCATCAAGTCCGCCACTTGCTTGGGCGATCAGTGTTCCACCAGGATGAATTGGAAGAAAATCTGTAATGTCATAGACACCTCCGTGTACTCCGATCCACATTCTTGACCCTTTTCGATGTCCAGTATTGAGTGCAAGCTTGGAGATTGGAATTCGTGGAGTTGAATAACTAATTGGTTTTGGTGACATGAAAATGTCAAGCATAAATCGTCTCTCAGCAAACGCTTTGGCGATTAGACTGTCGGCCGTTTCTCTAGTTGATGCCCAGTTTTGATAAATTGCTTGTCGAATCCCAGACATGATGGTATCGTACATGGCAAGTGAGCCGCAGATATACAGATGACCACCAAGACCTCCCTGAGATTTGGAAATGACAAGATCGCAAACAGTACGACCTTGTTCGATGATTGCGGCGTCAAGATAACGTGGACTGGTGTGCTTTTCAATCAAATCTCGAGATACTGGATCGTATGCTAGGCCATGACTATCCCTGGAGAATGCTGTGTGTAATTCGATCTGACCATTTCGAACATAGTCTCTGAGTTCGTGTTCGTAAGAAAAGCGTTCTCGAGATTGTGTACCAAAGAAAAGGATATTTCTTCCAATACTGGTCTGGGCTCTCGATTGCCAAAAAGATCGAAAGGGAGCAATACCTGACCCACCCGCAAACATAGCAATTGGTCCTGACATGGTCACTGGCAATTCAAAGTTAAGGGGTCTACCAACCCCTATCAGGTATTCCTCTTCATCGAATAGTTCTTCTGACTGAGCGGGATCCGGGTTGAGACAACCACTTGACACACCATATCGGAGAGTTGGTGATATTCCAATGTTCAAGACATCGGCAAGATTGTACTCATTTCGGGAGACCGTAAGATCAAGAGTGCTAGGCAGTAGCTCATTGGAATAGTTGGAGATACTATAAGTTCGTGGAGTTTCGATTGGGATGAGTTTTGAAAGCCACGAAAGATCTTGAAGATCAAAAGCCTTGTCCCAGATAGAAGGAGATACTTCAGCAACGGCAAGCTGAAGAAGATCTCCAAGAGTCCCTTGAACAGGCCACATCTCAGATCCTAATACTTTCACCACTGTCGATGAAGATGCATGAAGAGCCATGTGTAGTGACATGACAAGATCTTTAGTTAACGGAGCCAGATGACCTCGTCTCAAGATATCTTGGACGGTCAAGGCTGGGGGTTTGTCGGATCTGTTGATGGTTTTGAGATGCTTTGCAAACCGCTCCCAATCCGGAGTATGCGATAAGGGGACTTGGCTTGATAGAATTTCGTCCAATCCGAGAGCGGCAGTTACTTTGTTGATCTCTGTCCAGCTGTTGACAGGCATGATCACAAGTCGATCACCTGGTTGAAATGTAATGCCCGTGTCTTCCAAACCAAATGTAACCATACCCGTTGAACGTTTTGGATCATCATCAACAGATGCTCGAGAAAGTATTCGAGCCTTGAATCTACACTCTTCGAAGGATCCTCTCAATTGATGTGGCTGAAGATTTGTTTTGCCCCGAAATGGTTCCAGTCTTTCTTTCATCGATTCCGATAGAGTTTTGTGAACTTCTTCCCATGGTCGTCCAGCATTGTCAGATGCTCCAGCATTTCCATTGGTTTCACTTCGACCAGTTTTGGCCACAACCTCGAGAAAACCATAGACTTTGTACTTATGTGTACCTAGCCATCCACGTTCTGAAATATAGGCTTCTAGGATACCTTCCATGACGCCCATTAGTCTTGGATCGCCTGAATTTTTGACATAAGATGGAATTTGATGATGATACTCGATAGCGGCGATGAAGGCACGAATGTTAAGCGGCAACCAGGCTCTGAGATGTAAGGCTTCCTTTCCCAAGAAGCTATCATACCCTGTGCGTCCAATGAACGCGTCCATAAGGAGGAAAACCGGTAAAGCTAGTCCAGATAATGCAGGTACTCTTTTTGATAATGGCGCTGAGAATTTGGCATATCGTTGACCCCACTGTACTGATTAGAAATGTTGATATGGCTTTCTTATCCACTTACCTCAACAGGATTTGCAAAGTTCTCTCCTGAATGTGGGTTGACACTGATCTTGTGAAAAACATGAACAAATCTGTCAACGATGGTCTTAAGCTTGATGAGTTCTCGTAGAAGACCTTCATTGTCTCTAATCATGACCTTTTCTTGACATCGTGTGATAATTTCAACGCCATCCACAAAACATCCGTGTGTTTCAGCCATGCAAAGAAGAAACATGGCTTCTCCACGATCATTGAATACCTGTAGGAGTCAGCAGAGCAATATCATATCTAGGACACTACTCACAGGCCATCTCAAATCCATATTTTCACACCTAGCCACATACGGGTCGATACTGGTTGGGTCTCGGAGTTTGTAATTGTAGACTGAAACATCGTACTGAGTGAGATGTGGTAAGATTCGGCCCATGCGAGTACATATTTGTCGTAATGGTATTGCAATATTCCTAGGAATACCTTTGGTCTCTTCCTCTTCGTCGTCTGCTTCACCTGAAAGGTTTTTGAACATTCCTGCTGGAGCTGTAACACTAATGCCCTCATGACCGTCGTTTCGCTCTTCATAACGGTAGACACTCGCAAGGATACCCAGACATACCACAGCAGCCCATAGAGCAGCATCGGGGATTACATCTTCAGTTCCATAAATCAATGGTAGTTGTAGTATTGACTCACGCATTTTTCCTCTTGCAACCACAGCAGGCATTCTTTCACAAAGATCGGACCAGACTCTGCCTGGTGACAAAGCCAAGGCGACAGGAGCAGCGGATGGATCTGGTGGACAAAACCCATGTGTACTTGACAAGTAACCATCTCTCCAACCAGTTCTTGGTCCCAATTCCATTGCTCGATTAAGCACTTGTCTTGCAGGAGCACCTAAAGCGGATGCCAGAACATCAATATCTCGTGGGTTCAAGTGATCTGCATTGGTGAGACCATTGGTGATTGATCGTGGTGGCGCAACGGGAAGAAGAAGTTCTGTGATTGTTTTCCTCTCTTGAACAACAAGCTCGTCAACCGACTTTCCATCAAGAGGTATCTGAAATGATTAGTATTCAATTTCCCATGTCGGCACGTCATTACTTACACCTTGAGGGGTATATTGAGATTGTGTTGACATTTGATATGCAGCAAAAGCACATCCTCTTGGCCCAACTCTCTGATTTCCTGCAGGGCATACTGAGCCTACTCCTGCTTTATGGCCACTAACTGGGCAAGATGCTTCGGACATTTTGTATCAAAATAGAGAGGTAACTTGTGGCTTGCCGTGAGTAAATGAAGGAAATGGTATGAAGTTGATAAAGATGGGGAATAACAACGATGAAACAAAAATGCGCTGCAAAAATCCAAGCAAAAATGAATGGTGACCAGCACGTGTTGACGTTGAGTCCGGCTCGATTTTGAGAAGTGAAATATCAATCCTGAAGTTCGAGATTGGGAATACCCTATATTCATAAACGGGAAATGGGTCGAGTCCACCGCATCTTTGGCTCCTATTCACAATACCGAAAAGGTAAATCGACCGTTGGAACTTTCAACCCCTAGCAAACCATTACATGATGATTTGCTGGAAGTGGATACTACATGTGATATGATCAGTCCATGAATGCTACCGCCAGTGGTTAGTAGTCTTCCAGTCATGCCTCAGTTTCGACGACCTCTAACACAAGGCTCTCTGGAAAAACCTTGATACGAATGATGTCGCTTTCGAAAGGGGCTTGCCAAGACATGCTCGAACGAGGGATAAAATTCCAGTCAGAAAGCCTAGCCTCGTCGAGTGGATTCAGGGCAGGCATAGCCGCTCATGTGAGGGTTAACCGCTTCGAAAGCACTGGAAACTGGGATGATCAGACCATGAAGCAACTTCGGTCAGTAGTCGAGGATCCTGGAAACCTCCGAAATCGTGGATAGTTCCGTCGCTAAAAGAACAAGATCAGGCTGAACGTGGAGGTGCCAAGTCGTTAGTGGCAGGGTTGACGTGGTGGACGACGTGGTCGACAACGTGTAAATGGGATTAGTGACATTAGCATGGCTGGCGGAAAATGGATGCGAGGTTGGCCAAGACGTTTGGGAGTGTTTCGAAGGTTGTCGAGTCAAGATGCGAAGTTGTGGTTGAAACCTGATGGGTTCCACTTGGAATGAAGGAATGTATGCCAAGCTCGCGTTTCAACCTGGAGCATGATCCGGCAAACCTTACAGGACAGAAGTTCAATGATAGGACAAAAAAGACAGGAGGAGCAAACACGAATAATCAAGTTGGATTGCGGGAATTGGTTGCAGTCATAGAGAAGTCATTGAAGAAGGACAGACATGAGGTTGATTGAAGTCGAAGTAGGTTGAGAACCAGAATGGAGGTTGGCAAGTACCTTCCACTTACCTGCAGGACAAGTGCATTTGTAGGAAGGCACTGATGCCAAGATCCGACTGCGGTTGCATGTCAACAAAAGATTCAGGTAAACCAACACCACTTCAACCACAGTTTCAATCCAACTCGACAAGGTAAGACAACGACGACAATCATCGACATGTTTGCTTCACAGCTAGACTGAGAAGATAGGTAAGTTCTGTATCCATAATTGACGGTAAGTCTTGATTGATTCCAATCCCCTTCATGCATTGACGCGACTGATTATTCCTGAAGTTCTCCCCAATAATGTCATCCACCACCACACCTATCCAATCCTCTTTGATCTCAGCGTATGAGTGCAGCCCTCTCTACTTGGAAGACCGATGTTGAATAATCTTCAGGTCCACGGCTGTTGCCCAGAAGGCTCAGCACCTTACCTCGACGCCATCCTCTAAGATCGGCCTTCCTGCAAGCCATAATGCTACTCCTTCGCCCGGTAGCTTCAGACATCCAAGGACATCAGAGATCATTTCCCGGCAGTCTGCCACCATTCTGACCGACACTCGGAGGAACAAGGCATCAATCAATCTCGCCGCTTTATTGCTCACATTCGTCGCCGGTAGCTACTGGAGAGGAGGGTATGTCAAGAACTTGGTCGATCATGCCCTACGACTAACATGCTGTAGTGATGCTCTTTTTCTTCCCTCAACCACAATATGGTGGATTCTGTGGATCTTACGCAGCGTTCTCGTCACTCAAATCATTCGTACTCTCCGTCCCGCCCTACCCTATATTTCAAAGCAAGATCAAATCACAGACATCCCCTTGACACCATCACAACGTATGTTGCTCGGTTTAGATCCCTCAGTCCAATCCACTCCCACCTCAGCAGCTTCAGGTTTGAGCTACATAACGCCCCCAAAATATCGAAGACTCTCTGGATCTACCAATGGATCTCCTAATTTGTCCACTGATCGAAGAAGTATTTCTGCAAACTACTCGGCGTCACCACTATCCACTTCTCGATATACAGTCGGCTTCTCTCCAACACCTTCGCATTCTGTACGACGAGCATCAGGATCACCATTTTCCCCATCTCCCTCAGCGAGCCCTCTTTTCCACAAGGCCTTGAATCAAACTTCAAGTTTTCCTGAACCGGATTTCAGTGCTAGCACCAGATCTCTTGGTATGAGCAGTGGATTAGGACGTTCCCAAAGTCTACGCGAAAGATCGAGAAGAGAAAGCCTTGAACCGAGCTCACCTACACCAGTGACTAGGAGTCCTCAATTAGTAGCGGGGGTCAACTATAAGTGGTTATATGACAAGGGTCGCAAACTTCCTAAGAATGACTCTTACAAGTCATTTTTCTGACTTCGTAAATCTGTTCATCATTTTGTCTAGCCTGGCGTACTTGGGGTAAACTGAATAGGATTGGTATGGGGGTCTTTGGCTTCGTTATCGCATCTACAATACCAAAGGCTCAGAGAATACAGATATATTCCATCAATCTCACCTTTGTTGGGTTGGAAATCTAGCCATTGTGGGGAAGATCCCTAAATCTTGCTGGAAAACCACCTTGTTTGCCTGATGAAATGATGCAATATGTGAAACAAGCCACTGCAATTCGGCTAATGTTCGAGAGCTCTACCAAACAGTCGACAAGTGACTCGAATTTGATGAGAAGCCTTGGCCTTTCTCCGCATTCTGGTGCAGTTTTGAATCTCGATCAATCGACCTGAGGTCAAGAATCTCGATTCGTTCGGTCTAGAACTACCCAAAAAGGACACCAGTAGTATGCCAATTTCTACCGTACCTTGATTCTGGTCGAAATCCTTATGAGACATCGATCAAACACGTTCTGCGCTTTATTACTGTCCTGCAATATCTTGGCTTGTTCCTTCTGGGATCGTGGTCTTCTTCTACATCAAGCATCAGGGTAGATGTCAATGACGATGAATTCACCCCAGCTTAGGATTAACAGAGTGTGACACGAGGAAAATAATAATGAATCAGAGGTGGACGGCCTGCTTGTCGTTCCTCTGATATCGGTGCCTCTGCTCCGCCTCCACTTGTTGCCATGTCGCATCGACGTCGTGTTCCAAAATCCACCATATCAGCGTATGCCTTTCTCGATACCTCCGTACAAACTCTCTGTCATCATTCAAAGCCTCGCTTACATATTGCCCATCTAATCTATCATATTCGAATTGTCGTTCCACTCTCTGCAAGAAATATCGTCGTGTTTCGTCGAAAAGATACAAGGCATATGGTACATCGTAAGGTATCGAGGATCGCGCCACAGTCGTTAACTGAGGTCTAAAAATGGATGTTCTTTGTAGTGAACGATAAAGCGCCCAGACGTCTGCAAAGCAAAACGCACTCCCTGTCCCCCAACCTCCAGCTGTCGGGTGTGCTGCATCACCCACGAATGCAACACAATCGTCTCGAATGAGATGATCCATCCATTTCGCCGCGTGAAGTGGATAAGCATCAATTCCAGGAAGTGCTTCCACTACCTGTCGAATCAGTGGATGCCATCCTGTGAGTTTGTGTTTCAATCTCTCTACTCCAGGCTGCTCAAGAGCATGCTCCCACCGAAGGGTTTGGGCAAATTCTTCTGATTCTTGGAGGAAAGCTGCAAACGAATAAGTACCTGGCTCGAGACGAGAGAGGATGACTATGTTGGATCCTTTTCTAAATGACGAGGAATCATTTGGTAAGTCCTTTATGTGGTCCAGCAATGATGTAGGAAAATTCTTTCGATATGCCACCAATCCTTTATACTTGACGTCCGTGTCGGGAAGATACTGTCGTCTGATTTTCTAGACCCTGTTGGTACTTGAACGATGTTAAAGGCAACACAAGGAACTTACTGAGTATAGACCATCAGCAGCGACAACAAGGTCCACAGTTCTAGTAATCCCATTCTTGAAATGTAAGATCGCTTCCTTCTTCCCTTCACCATTGGTCTGAGTCTCAACCTTTGACAAATCGTATCCGTATTCGACCACGCCCTCCGGTACATCCATCATAAGTGTCCGATGTAACAGAACCCGTGAAGCTCTTCCCTCTTGCAAATGCCGTGGCGTATGTGGTGATATCGCTGTCAACAAAATCTCTCCGGTTCTCCAGTGGCGATGATGGATACCATCTGTGCCTTTTCCTCGATACAAGACGCTTTGTAGGTGTTCCCATGCCGCAGGTGATAACATCCTGCTTAAAACCTTGAGTGCTGTAACCATGACTGCGATCTGAGCACCAGCTTCTCTCACGACAGGGGAGCGCTCGTACACTTTGACCTGCACATGAGGGAGTCGAGACAATGCTCCCGCGGCTGCTGTACCAGCTATACCGCCGCCAATGATAGCGATTCTCAACTTCCTGCTTTCATCGCAATCTGTTTTGGGTACGTCCTCGGCCATGACTGCTGTTCGCGGACGACTATGTCGAAAGCTAAATTTCCATCGATCTTTAATGGATGATATTGGATGATCTTCATCTGTGAGCATAGTACCTCGCCGCCGAGATCATTCTCTTGGTAGTCATCACGCCATCGATGTGTTGATGCGACCCGCTATGGATGATTTAGTCGCCTTCAATGATTGGCTTGTGCCGTTCCGATTCCTGATATCGACCGCGCTGTTGTCCGTTTACCGTAGACTCCTCGGATGCGGTCAAGTATACGTCAATCACAATTATATTGAGAAGATTATCGATCGACAGGATGAACAAAATCGAAATTTTAGCGATGAAAAACTCATTAATATGAATGCTCGATAGCATCAACTCGAGCATTTTTACTATCAAGGACTCCCTCTCCATGAGCCCATTTTCACTTCTGACATATTGCCTGCACGATATTACAAGAAGTCCAGCCAATCATGTAGCATGGTGTAATGGTCTCCCCTTGAGATTTTTACCTCGCATCGATTTTGATAGATACGTTGCGGCACCTTGGTAACGGTCTAGAGGCCACTGACGCTATCGAAGCGTAGTCAAGTACTAGAATAGCCTCTAAGTAAGAACCTACTAATTTAGCTCGGCTCGATATAAACCCGGTCTCGCTAACTCTTAGAAGATGACAAGGAGCAAATGTTTGAAGTGGACACCATCCTACCCATCATTGAACCTCAGATCATGATTTACTGGGCATGACTTCTTTTCCAAGGATTCTACTTACAAAAGGGCAGCTTGATGATTGAACGACAGAAAGGCCAGCTGTAGTGGGGGTAGAAGACGATAAGGATATCATCATGGTAGAACTCAATGTAACTCATATGCTGACTTCTCTGATATCAGGCTTTCTCGAGTTTGCCGCAATCATCGACCCCGCTTGAAGACATGGTTCAAGCATTCGTGAACGCATCAATATGATATCGACAAATGATATTGTGACATTGATCTTCGGGATGGTACTAAGGTTAATGTGGCGAGCGATCGCCTAAACTATGGAATTACAAATCATAAACTCGAGAGGATTTGAATTCCTTAGATTATGCCAATTATTCGCCCTCTCTTGTCTAATTGAGAAACTGCATATTGACAGGTACACAAAAACACTCAGAGCAAAGAATTATAAACAAACTAATAGCTCTATTAGCAGGCAGAATAGTTCTCACCCAGAAGTCTCTGGCCTGGGCCGTTTTGCAGGTCTCTGTCCTATCTTTGCTCTACGAGCTCGTTGAATGACCGTCAGGATGGTTTTGCCTATGAGCCGACCGATGATAGGAGGAACAGCTGTCCATACGTCTTGATACTGTGTAGCCAGAGATTGATAGAAGATGAAATCATCCGGGAATCCTTGAAGTCGCGCCAACTCGCGTACTGTGAGAAGATCCTCGCGATCTGTGGAGGGATTAGCCGAGGAACGGAAATGAGGAACTTATAAGAGCGTATTTTTTGAGCCACTTACCTGGATGAATCCAGGGCTGAGGACTGCAGGATAGCGTAGACAATGTATCATCATTCCACATCAGGGGAACTTTAAAGGGAGAAGGTGGATGTCTCCCAGTCTGGTGGTTGTAAATGTTTTCAAGACGTCTACCCTCTTCACCATCAACCCGCGACATCTGAGAAGGTTGAGAACAAATGAATGCCCGTTGAGTGCCTAGTCCAGTTCGAAGATTCTTGAATGCGAGGTCATGAATGAGGTTGTGCACTGTCGTGGAAGACTGAGAGGTTGATGGAGGAACCCGATACTGACTCCACGGTAATGCAGCACAGAAAGGAGAAGCAACGAGAATCAAAAGACTTCGACTTTGCGGTATGCCATACTCTCGAAGGTGACACAGTTTCAAATGAACTGATAGTCTTTGCTCCAACAAATTGAGAATAGTCTTTACAAGTCGAGGATAGACAGTCTCATGAAGAAGGGCTTGTGAGCCTAGCATTACTAGAAAGTCGGGCTTTCCAGCGGCATTCGCGGCGTCGTCGAGATGATCCAATTGAGTCACGAATTGTTCCATGGACAACATTTGCTGATTACATGGATTCAGACGGAAGGGGGCATTTCCGCCAGCCATAAGTGCGATTGTTGGTGGAGCGGGATCTGGAATCATTGGAGGATGAAGCTGCTCAGAATACATCTCGTCGAGAATGCTCTTTGGTGGACCATCGTATACTTGACTTTGTGCATGTCGAATCTGAGAATATTAGTGGTGTGGTCTTTGAGCATTGAAGTAACGGTTGCTAAAGAAGTCATACCTTCCATGTCAAATGGTGCTCATGGTCAAAGCCCAACCCTGCTTGAATGTCAAACCCAGCCTGTGAGAATCCCTCAGAGGGTCCAATGATGCCGGGTGTGAAATCCACAACTAGAGGTTTGGATTCATCTGTGAACTGTCGTTCTCGCCATCGATCACTCCGCTGAAGTAAATGTGAGGCTAAAGGTGTCCAGCAAGCTACAGCTTCTGTTGAAGCCGAGGCTCTAATTGCGTACCGACAAAACATTCCATTACTCGCGATGTCTATAGCTAGGGTTAGCAATTTATATTTCAAACTTGCAAGGTGGTTTACTCACCTGAGGAAGGCTGAAAGACATGCTCTACGTGACCAGACGACACTCCGTCTTCAGCCCCCAGTTCTGATGCCCAGATAATTTGATGCAAATGGATTGTTTCGGCGTCATCTCGCATTCCCATCTGGTCAAATTTCTCAAAGTGGAGTAGTAGCTCATGATTACTCTCGGTCACACTCTCACTAAAATGAGCTGGATATACTAATGACATCTTTGAATATTTGGTAGCCAATAAGACTGCGGTGGGCGTTTCAGGTTCTTCTTCACAGTAGGAGATGTCATGAATGAAGATGACAAACTCGGAGGCTCCCCACCTTCCAGGCTGACGAGAGCATATTCACCTTTGACGAAATGGAAGTCTAGCTGAGGACATTCAAGGCTAGCAACGGGATGTGAGATACGCTATCAAGAGTTAGTTGCATTCAACGAATTTCTCCCGAACATCGTTCAGGGACCACTTACCGTACGATATTGTTCACGCTGCACGACAAGTTTGGAAAAACCCCGGGTTAGCTCCTGTGTATTCCAGTGTTGCCACTCGTTCTCATCTGGGTCCAATAACGGACGATCCATTTCGCACTTATGAGGCAGGTAATTCTCTTTTAAGATGACAGGTCGTACTCGTTGCTCATCTGAGACCCGATGCTCATTTGAGACTGGATTCCCATCTGAGATCTGATGCTCATTTGAAGCTCGATGCTCATTTGAAGCTCGGTGCTCATTTGAAGCTCGGTGCTCATTTGAAGCTCGATGCTCATTTGAAGCTCGATGCCCATCTGAGAGCCGACCCCGTATCGTATTATCTCCCAATTCCCCTGAATTTTCCAGATGAGCTTGCTTTGTATGCTTCTTAGGTGACCTGTGGTGTTGGGTATGCTGAGGTCCTCGATTAGGGTCAACACCATCTTCAACGCCCAGTCGAACAAAGATCGAGTCCGTGGAAGGCTGGACTAACAGTGCCGGAAGCTCGCTGAGAGTCATAGGCCGTGCAATGGCTGCAATGAAAGAAAGGTCGCCAACCCGAAAAACTACCGGATAATATAGCTCGGTCTGATTCAAACCTCTGAAAATGGCCCTTGAAATAACTCGAGTGACAATCTGACGCGGGCAATTACAGACCGATGATGATTCCGTTCGGGTTGACGATTCATTCCGCGTGTCAGCGCCGTCATGGGTCGAAAGGTCTGTTTACGGATTAGCAAGGTGCCCATCAGCAGCAGGAAACCCTAGACTTCATACCAGTCTGACAAGTTCGAATCTTCTCCTTTACCCTGCACGAGTTGAGCTGGTGCAGAATGACATGGTATTGGATATCGCTGTCACAGGTAGTAGAGATTAATCCTCCTTCGTTACCAATCCAACGGACTTCGACTTCATCTACAACATGCGTACGTAATACCTGAACTAGTCGAGGCATGAGGCGGAGTCTTTCACGCATACAGCGTCGTAGGGATCTCATCTCCAACGGAGACATTCCATAGGGACCAGCCACCAATGGTAGGAGAGCATCGAAAATGTCTTCTACCGCATGATCACAATAGAAAGCCTCCATGTTGCGTTGCTTCTGGCCTGTTAGTCTCAATACCTCACAAGGGCCGTCTTGATGGACTTTCTGAAAGCTGAGCCATTTACTGTGAAGCCTAACCAGATTTGCCTGTTTGTTCAAGCCCAGATCAACTTCGGTTCCACCGCCATCGACGCACTGTATTGACACCGGTCGTAGCTTGGGGTGCAATTTCAATGACGCCTGCAGTGTCCGGAGAATAGTCGTACTGAAAGGATCTCCCCTGGCAATACCTCTTTCGAAGCCAAGAACCGATGGATTCGTTCCTCCTGGGGTGTTCTCGCAAGAGAGAATCTTTTCAATAACATCCACAATGCTTGCGATATCTTAGAGGGCTTTTTTCGCAGCTCTGTCGTGATCAAGCCATTCTGTCCAATAAAAGAATTAGTTCTAGATATTCGATAGTGGGGATTGTAGCGCATTCACCTGATTCGGACCCACTGATTCTGAGACTTCATTTTCCACATAGAAGAATGCTCCAGGTTGTGATCTTTTCAACTCGTCCCAAATTGACTCTACCGCCGATTTGGACAAATTTTTACCCGTTAGGCTGGCCTCGGTGGTTGCTTCATCGTCCTCAAAAAGCTTGAGATACGCGGCCGCTAGTCGAGGGCCGTGGAATAGAATTGCTTGTTCCCATACCGCTGTGAGCAATTTCCCCTCCTCCGATGAGTTGACAAAACGATCTCTATCTCGATTGAGCATACCGTGCGAGAAGTTATAGCCGTAAATATACGTTGCTTTAGTTCCCATCACGAGTAAACCTTTGACGTAAACATGCCCTGCAAATCTTTGGTTCAGGATTAAATCGCCAGCAGGAGTTCGGATGATTTCTTCAGGTAAGGGGGATTGAGCTCAATGGCAACTGTCAACCAAGTGCGAAATTGGTCTTTCGAGATCTTCGATTCTGGATCTTTGTTAGCCTTGCCAATTCTCACAAAAACATCCTCCCAGATGTTTATCGTAAGACCTCTCTTGAATTTCGGCTTCGCACTCCGAAAGGCGTGTTCTCTTTTCTTTTTCTCTATGACCTCAGCGTTAGCGCGTGAAAGTCGACAGCAGAGGATTGAACGCCCATGCCCCGAAATCGAAAATTCCAATAGTAGGCACAGGCTCCAAGTCTGACTGAATGACCCTCTCTACGCAAGACCATAGCGGCAAGTTTGAGACCTTCCCCATGGTGGCCAGCAAATTCTTCATGGCCTTTCTTGGTTGATCCGCCTAGAGTCATATAGCTCCGTTTCAATTCTGCTTGAAAGTTCACCAACTCAACTGATCCATTCTTCTCGTTGAAGCGAATGAATCCGAGAAGCTCTGAACGATCAAGTTGATCCTCCACCTCGCTCACCGATGGTCTGTATACACATATGTGTATCTGAGTCGGAGTTTCTCTGAAAATGGGCTGGAAAGACCTTGGGTCTAGGTTGAACGATCCGACTATAGCATCCTTCCTGTAAAATGTTAGTCAACTTGAAAATGAAGAATGTTACTTGTAAGTACCAATTCTGATACAGCTCTCGAAAAGCATCTTTATCATTCCATGATTCGACGTAATCTTTGTGTACTCCCAAATGTAGTATACAAGGTCGAAGTTCGTCGTCGTCGTCATCCTCCTCTGAGTCATCATCGCCACGTTGGCTTGAATGCTCGGAGGCGCCGTCACCGATTGATATCACATCATCGTTGGAAAATTGGTGTGAAGGACTTCCCCATAGTGAATACAAGTGTCCAGTCATGTCAATTGACGAACGGTTTGGAGATGTAACTGCCGGAAAGGTATTCGGGTCGCATTCTTCACCAAGTTCAATCTCATTGTGTGGAGCCCAAGGAGTCATTGTATCATGAATGAGAATCACACCTTACGAACACAACAAGCCTCATGCAACACACACTGCTACAGTATAGCAGTGGAAACAAGGCTATGGTGTATAGGTTGGGAGTCTTTCCGGGGATCCAATCAGACTGAGTGGCTGAACCTGCATTCCAATTCGAAAACCTTTCAGCGTAAGGAGATAAGGGGTAAGACTATCATATGTACTTGCCGACTCACATAGATAGTTGCTCCAGCCATAAAGTATCAATTCCTGTCGGTTTTGCTGAGTACTTGTTGGTTTTGTTGATAAGCAGAACTCCATGCGCGTCATGGGGCATGGATCATTAATCCTGTACGCTCTGGGAGATCACATGCTTGGTTTTTTGATGGAAAAAGCGAAGTATTGAGACTCAAACATGCCCCGTCTCGCTTACCCATGCAAGACGGCAGGGATTAAAACCTCGCGGGAAGATCATCGAACAGTGTCCTCTGGTAACGTTTGAAAATTCCGTGGGAGCCTGGATGACATGTACATATCCGTTTCGTCAATCGGCGTGTTCGAAACGAGGTTACCAAAGACACGCGAAATAAGGAGGCTTGATATGATTCTACACAGTGGATCATCCCACACCTTGAAAGAAGAGAACTTGGCTTGCAAGCACGCCAACGCTACGCTCGTTCCCGACATCCGCGGTGTCAGCTAATCGTGTTTGGGATTTTTGTGGCGCAGAACTCTGTTGCAATGCCCCGCCGTGGTAGTGTAGGAAATCTGCCTCGCCGTCGAGACGAGCATTATTGCTGACCGTTATCAAGTCTGTATTTCTCAGGAATGGGTCAAAGCACAGACATAGGTTCTGGCGTATGCTGTTATGGCTATTACGGCTACTCACTCATGGAGTCATGGGTACGACTGCAGCAAACCGCTTTCTTACGATGCTGGGAGGAGATCGCCTTGCTGAGCTAAATCCACCACAATTCTCTTGGGTCAAACTAATACCATGTATCAAAATCGCACCCTTGTCTAGGATCCTGGCGCTTAATCCCGGGATTTGCCTATGAGATGTTTGTTCAAAAGAAGAATAGAAACGCGCCGTCCCGTGGTTTGACCTAGCTTAAACCTAAGATTTACCTCAGCCTCACCGTTGGGACTGCACTCAAGCTACATTCCTGATTGTCGATTGTTTTCAAGGCAGACCTCTTTGTTTATACCTTCACTTTATTGTATATCCAAGAAGAATACCAATTTTTCGGGAAAGTACTACATATTTAAGATGTGGGAGATTTATCGTACCTGTAAATATCCAGCGCTGGCCATGAAAACCTGCGCTATGCATAAGGCTGAATTTAGCCCTGCTTACCCCGGCAAATCCATTCAACAAACACGGCGGATTTGCTCCGTAGTGTGCATGGTTGTCACGGTTGCTTGTGAGACTAACCTCAACTTGCGCTTCTCATCATGCAAGTACAGACTTCATATTTTCGCATTGCTGATTCCCAGCGGTGCCTAGATTGAGAATCACAGAAGCTAATCCTGATCAACAGAGCAAACCCTCACCAGCTTGGCTGAGACTTGCCAGCAAACTTTGGGTCTGGTGACAATTGAGGCAGACACTTTGTGATCGCCGGCCTTCCATGAGATTCCAATCTGGTATTCTAGCCGCTTTCCATAGCCGTGACTGATGACGTTACAAAAGCTCGCTTCGATCGTAGGTCTTCAATCCTGTTTCCTGGGAAACTTCTCAGGATATAATTTGTGTTCTCCTGAGAGTACGAGTCTGCCGCCCAGGTGTGGCGGATAGCATGTTATTCGGAATGACTGAAGTCAATGTAGCTCCGCCATGCGGTAGGAGTACTTCTTAGAAAAATCTGTCACACTATCCCTTCCATCTGTAGTCTACCTGAATTGTGGACTTTTCAAGGTCTCCATATCCCGTTATCCTGTCATGCGGATCCAATTTAGTAAAACACCTACTCTTTGCGTAATCTTAAATGATTCTTGCTGGAATGTAAACCAACCTCCACATTTTGAGCACTGGTTCGGGAATGAAGCACCTAAAGTTATGATGCTCTAACAATTCCGATGAAACCAAATTGCATCTATTCGTCCAGAACGGTTGGATTTCTCCTCCCGATACGGCTAAACCTTGCTCTCTATGGCATCAGCGAATTATTTCTTTACGTAATGTGCAGCAAGCGGCAGAATGAAAATATGATAACTTAGCGAGACGGTGACTAGCGAAGGAAAAGGGTTCAGAGCTCTACGACCTCACGCGACAAGTGGAGTATTCCATATACAATTGTCCCCGCCTGAAATTTCGCTCCATGTCGTTTTTCAAAGATACGCAAGACCAGGTGTAAAAGTACCTAGCTAAACTGGCAAGTAATATTCTTCAGAGGATTATATTACCAGAACGTACCTCGCTAGCCTTGGCGGTCTCTAAGTCGTCAACAAGAGTAGCAAGGGGAAACCATTGTATCTTCAACATTTAATATCTGCTCTGTAGCTCATAGATAATCTTACTTGAGCCGACTCCTGATATCGACGACGAACTTGTCCCTTCACTAAAGACTGACTGGATATATCAAAATTCTTCTGGACCGTGCCGTCAGTGGATGGGTCAACTAGAACTAATCGACCAGCGATAACTTACTTAGTCATATGAATGCGCTAAAGTCTCTGCTTACCATATTTCGGCTAAAGCGACTCACAAGCCTATTTCCTGTTCTGATATAAGGCGTCCACGGCATTATACTCAGTGATCATGCCGAGCTTGATCTGGAGTACTTTTGTACGGTACCCGGGTATGCGGCTATCTTTGTGGGAAAAACCCTCATTGTTTCCTCTCTTATCATATTACTGGCGGTGACCTAAACCTAGTAATCGGACGGGGTGGATCGAGTTGTCGATGATCAAGAGGCAGGGTTTGGTATCTCGGGGCTCGGATCTCGCTGCTCGGTCTTTTTTCGTCTCATGCAGTATATGAGCGATGCTCCGTAGAAGTATATAGATCGGGTGTTTCTAGACATCATTGGCTTTGTTTTATTATCCATTGCACAATACTATGCTTACAAAGATGTTGCTTACTCGAAGTCAACTAGAAGAATCAACAATACTGAGGCCCGATGTAGGAGAGGTAAGTAAAGAAGGATACGGTATCGACAATAGGAATTTTACGCTGACACCATCAAATTAGGCTCTGTCGAAGCTTCCACAACCATCGACACCACCTACAGACCGAGTACAAGCACTGCGAAATGCAGCTGCCACATACGAAAAGAAACTCTTGAAGTGGATTGGACCGGCACCTTCTGACATGGACGAATTTTATCATGAAATTGACCTTCGGGACGGTACCAAGAGTAGTCTGAAGATTCACAAGCCTAGACCAAGCAGACCTGGCCCGCTAGTCGTATTGTTCTTCAGTGGTGCTTTCATCGCCGGGTCCAACGACCAGCTATCAGACATAGCCCGAGCTTCTGTTTCGTTGTTTGGTGCTACGGTGGTCAGTACAAGTTACCGGTTGGCACCAGAGCACAAGTTTCCCACCGCGGTAGAAGACTCCATCGATAGTATACGCTGGGTTGCAGATAATGCGACGTCAGCGTTACTGTCTTCCAATCCTTCTCAAGGATTTTTGATTGGCGGCGCTTCTTCAGGTGGGAACCTCGCTGCTGTGGTGTCTCGATATGTGCAGCGAGAACCTCTCCCATATCCGATCACAGGTCAATGGGTCTCTGTTGCAAATCTTATGGACGAGAATTCTGTTCCACAGCAATACAAAGAATACTTTATCTCGAGGGAGCAAAATGCATACGCACCCATTTTAGACGAGGTCGGTGTGAAATTGGGCGCATTAGCAATCCAGGGGGATTCGACATCCGAGCTTCGATATCCTGTGAACTCAAGTACTCTCACCTCCGACCAGCCCAAGACATTCTTTCAGATATGCGGCAAGGATCCATATAGAGATGACGGATTGATTTATGAGGAGTTATTGAAATCTGCTGGTGTCTCCACCAAAGTAGCTTTCTATGCTGGATGTCCACATGGATTTTGGTTGGTCATTCCTGATTCTGATAGTGGTCGCAAAGCACTCGTAGATATAGTCCTTGGGTTTGGCTGGCTACTTGAAAGATCTGTGACGTTAGAGATGGCTGTGCAGATGCTGAGGTTGGATATTTAGAACAAGATAGAAACAGTAGTGTATTGCGTGTGATAGCATTAGCTATAGAGAGTTACAATGGATCTTAGTATAGAATTTTGGTGAATGGTATCTTTTCGCTCCTGTTGAATTCCAATTCATAAAGAAAAACAATTGCCTGAGCAGTAAGATTGTGATTCTGATCTAATTCAATAGAAGATTGACATCAAGAACGAGGAGCTGACTCTTAAAACTTTCTCAACCATCCACCTTCTAGTCTATTTCACAATACAATTCATAGAGTAGTCATCACATCATACTTGACATGATCCTTCCCAATGAGAATGACACCAAGTTCCCGCTGGATGAATTTCTGCTCATCAGGAACCACAGCATCGAGATAATGCTGATCGTGAAAGATAGCCGCAAAATCTTGGAGTTCGTTCACCCAGAACTCCGCTGCTCCATTATACTCCACAATCGGTGAGCCTCCCGTGACTTCCCGGACACCTGCTGTGATACTTGCGTCGATGTGGTATTGGGAATACTTGAGCAGATTCTTCTTCGCGGTTGGAACGGACAGAAAAATAGCTGGGTGTGATTCGTCCTATTGGAGAAATGCTTTATTAGTTTCGTTTCATACGGTCACCAGAGTTTGACACTTACCCAATACTTGTGAAATTGTTCTTCTGACAAGCTCTCGAGCTTCTTTACCAGAATGGTGACTCGGATAGGCATTCTTGAGGATAATTGTGAAGATAGTTGAACTATTAATTGTCCTTGATCTTGATCTTGCTCTCGTGAAGGTTGAGCAAGTTGGAACTATTCAATGGAAGCACGGGGTAGGTATTTTCAGTTGAGTATTGCCCCTATGATGAACCCGTGTCTCACTGTCATTCTTATAGCTTCTCATGGCCGTGCCAGCATAGCACGACTAGAGGGAGCAGATTCCATGGTCTCAATCATCACCGGGAACTTCTAGAGATATCGGAGCAAGATTGTGCCGTCTGAAAATTGGCACTAGGCTACGGGTAAGTGGCCTCTGGACCATTACCTCAGCAGTGCGTAGCTTCAAAAGGAGAAAGGTAGTCTGTCTTACATCACAGGACTCTACTACTCTTCCCTTATAATTTTACTCCCTATCATTTTTACAAGGGTAAGCGAGACCAGATATAAATCGTTAGCTAAACCGGCAAGTGATAACTTCGAGAGTATCATATTACTAGCCCATACCTTAATAGACATGGCGGTCTCTAAACCGTCAACAAGAACAGCAAGGGTCTAGTAAAAATCGATAGGGAGTAAAATTACAAGGGAAGAGCATTGTAGCAAGCAATCAACAAAACTAGGAGCAAAATCAGCCCGCTTTACCGATAACGGCCTTAAGATCTATGCTGGTGGTCCCAAGCGTCGGAGCTAGATAGGTACTTTTGAATCTTGATTCGGCATAAGCATTGCCTTGACGCTATCGCATAAACCTTAAACCACTGAAAGGTGATACTGGTGATACAAGTCGCGACGAGGGGTATGATATATCATGATTCATGAATCCGATTTATCCTCATGTTCCAGATAATTCAAGTCTCATTGCCAACACATCAGCCTTCATATCCAAAGAGGATGGCCACATCGATTGTTAAAGTCGCAATCTTGCTAGCCGACTACGGCAATGACCCTACCGGTAAGACCCAATGGATGATCCTACCCCTCTTGTGAGCATACCATAATCAAGTTCCACGCAGAAACTGCCATTCCCTACGCAGCATTCAAAAGCGCAGGCTACGAAGTGTCATTCGTGACCGAGAAAGGGGCAAAACCCGCGTGTGACACAAAGATGCTCACAGGCTGGACACAAAAACTACTCGGTGCAGACCAACGCGCCGTTTCGACGTACAACTCCATGTGCCTCGATGATGAATGGAACCATCCACTATCTTGGACCGACTCTGATTTTACACTCACATCATTCGACATCGTATACATTCCCGGAGGCCACGACAAGGGCGTTCGCCAATTACTCGACTCTACTCGCATCCAATCCCTGCTCGTGGAGTATTTCCCACTGACCAAGAAGCCCAGCAACAAAATATGTGCAGCATTATGCCACGGCGTGCAATTGCTCGCGCACTCGCGCTATCCAGACACACGCAAGAGTGTTCTCCACGATGTGGTTACGACAACATTGCCGGATTTCTTCGAAAACAGTGTATACAGTGCGACTAGCTGGGTGTTGGGCGATTACTACAAGACGTATGGTAAGGGAACAGATAATGTCGCAAAGGTCGTGAGGGATAGTTTGGATAGTGGGGTGCAGTTCAAGACGAGTAGCAATCCGCTCACGCCGTTCGTCGTGGTTGATGAGAAGTATAATTATCTCAGTGCGCGATGGCCGGGTGATGCGGAATTATTGGCGAAGCGAGTCATTGAGACGGTTCAAGGATCATAGGCGTGATAGCACGATATTATTTGTTGGAAAGATTTTGTTCTTTGTGTAACTATCTATTCTGGCTGGTTGTCTCATGGTTTGTTTCGTGAAGTCTATGCTCTATTTCCGGCGATGTCACCCAGACTCGGGCGTTACTAGCACAGAGTTCCATGCTCTATTCACATTTGAACCGAAAGTATTTCGCTACCAGGACAATAGCACTGAGAAATAGACATACGCCTGTGAAGACCACCACAGACTTATAGATCCCGTGGCCATAACCGCTGTCACTGGTCGACAATCTCAAAAACGCCGAGCCGATAGGACCCGCTAGAACATTACCAATGCCCTTTCCGAAACAGAACAGACCGAACATAGCCTGAGATGACGATGGTTCAGGACTAACCGCAGTGACCATCCTAGCCCACATGGCAGTGTATCCTGCACCGAAGAACCCATACAACAAAGCGAAAATTATCAGTGGCGGCATCGAACGCGCAACGCCCCATGAACCGAAAGTTGCGACAGCTGCTATCGACACCGATAAGGTCATTAAAAGATTTATGGAGATTTTCTTATCAGAGAGATATCCAAAGGTAAATTGGCCTGCAACTTGTGAAACACTCATCAAGGTAAGGAGTAAAGCGCCATTCGTAACACTGAGACCAATGGCCGTGGCGTAGGATGGAAGATAGAGCGAAGGAAAGAAATAACCCAATCCCATCAGGAGATTGCTGAGACTGTAGACCCAAAAGAGTTGACTCTTGAGGAACGACCAATCAGTTCTGGGGCTCGCATTTGGTTGTTGTCTGATTCGTCCTTTCAGTAGAGGAATCAGTGGACCAGTCAAAGCGACAAGAATGACAGCAATAGCTCGCAACGTAGTACGATGTCCATATCGTTTCAGCGATGCTTGCAGTATCAACGGCATAACGGCACCGGATACGCCAGAAGCGCTGCACAAAAGCCCGTAAGCCATTCCTCTGCGCTGGATCCAGTATTCATCGACCATTGACAAGATCGGATAGTAGAAGATAATGAATCCTACCCCATATATGACTCCCTGCGTCAAGATAAGAGTCCCGAGGTTCGCGGCAAAAGATCCTGCGATCAAACCGATAATGCACAATGGCCAGCCAATCGCGACCATCAAAGTGCGTTGATTCGGTCGACGTCGAATAAACGGTAGAATTAATGGAGCTCCAAGGTACGAAATGCCAGATGCTGTGGTGCCGATGACAGAAGTATAGCGACTATCTTTGAATTCTTCAAGTCGGGAATAGTAGTCTTGAAAGACACCAAAAGACAGAGGAAAACCCAGAGAAGAGCTTCAAAGACAAAGGCTGCGAGTAAGAGTCGCCATGCTGCGAGACCACGATCGGTTGGGGGAGATTGATCGACTGATCTAATACGACGTTGCTGCTCTGCATTTGTGGTCTGCTGGTTTCATCATCAGTACCAGTGATCGTAGGGAGCTCGACGGCGCCGTGTGATTGCGCCATTGCTGATGCTGGCGACGACTAGACCAGTACTGTACGTGGGATCAAGGTATGTGGTCCCTCGCAGAATAATGAACAAAGGAGATATGGTATCCAACACCATCTAAGATATTCATACACTCGCTTCGCCAGTGCCTCGGCTGTTAGCATTTTGATCCAAGAAGGCCTAAAATTTGTTCCGTCTTTGTGGATTCAGTCCATCAACTGATCAAGCAATGATAGTCATGGTGGATAAATCCGCTCGGTGGAACCTCGGTCGAAGGAGGAAGCTTTGGAGTTGGTTTTGGCATAAAGGGGTCAGTGAGGGGTCAAAGTATCACGGAGCCTCGTCGTGCCTCGCCTATGATGCTGTAGAATTGTATAGACTTGGTAATTTGCAGAGTCAGTTCATAATTACTACAAACACTGTGATTTATTTCGTTTTTCGACGGGATCCACCTGTTCCATAGGAGGTTGCACAGAGCCTCGATCAGATCACATGCACACAATCCCTCGACTGTGACCTATCCTTTCAACCTTAGGCTTTTGAGTGACTAATGAGCCTGGTCGGTCTGCTGTTAGTTTAAACAACTTTCTGCTGGTGATCAAAGGCTGCATTGACATTGAGCGCGCCTTTTACACAGTCCGAAGGTTGGAGCAAGTAAGTCCCCCAATACTCTGACGCCTTTTGAGCACCTTGCAGTTCAACCTTGTTTAATGCCTCCTGGTAAGATTCAACATGGATTGATTCCGGCCAAGTCTTCTTGTGAACAGCGTCCTCATGGTCACGAACGTCAGCATCTCGATTCCCCAATAGACCGATGTAGTACCATGGCAGTTGAAATAGGCGGTCCATACTTTCGAGAGACTCCCTGCGGTTTCAGGCAAGACAAAGGAACCTACAATCCACCCCCAATTGTGATTGCAGCAAATGTCCAGAATGTTCCAGTTGGCGCGATCCCGCCGTTGAGGACAGCCTGGCCGGAAATTCGGTGCAGGTCCGCGGACATAAATCAAATGATGGGCTTTGGACAAAATGCAGGAGTTGACCTATATGAAATGCTCTGGAAATGACAAAGCCGCCAGAAATACAACGAACATAGCCAATTACATACATATCGTGGCCCGGCGAATACCCAATGCCGGTTCCAGTCAAAATCTGGTCCATGAATCCACATGTGGATTATCACTTGATGCTCCTGACGCCGTGGCTATGTACATGCTGTAGCAGAAGATATCATACCGCCGCAGAGTAGCGTCCGAGGTTCCGACTTCTTCAGATGTCATATGAATCACTGTATATCAATGATCAGCTCGCCGCACCGAGATTAACGACGTTAAGTGACCACGGTTTTCCTTGTTGGTGGCGATGCGATTTGAATGATTGATTCCATTCCCAAAAGGGCAAAATTGCATTCAAGGATGACATGGTCCAGGTGTTCACAGGAGTTGAGTTTGACCCGTTTCGTATACCGTCCTCTGTCTTTGATCATCGGGTTGCGGTTGAGGAGAACCCGAGATCTGATGTTGAGATTGAATAAAAGCCTGTCCATCAAGTTGAAGAGGACAAGCATGATCTCGTGACTCTCACTTCCGATTCAATAAACTCAAGAACTCCTCTCTAGTCTTTGCACTACTCCTCATTGCACCCAGCATGCAACTGGTTGTAGTACTGCTGGCGGTTTTTTGTACTCCTCGCATGACCATGCATAAATGAGATGATTCCATAACAACAGCGACACCTTGAGGTTTGAGGACTTCAGCAATTGCAAGGGCAACTTGCTTGGTCAACCGCTCTTGAACTTGAAGTCGTCTGGAGAACATTTCGGCCAACCTAGCCAGTTTGCTCAATCCAAGAACCCTTCTGTTGGGAATATATCCAATGTGCATTTTTCCGATAAAAGGGACCATGTGATGCTCACAAAGACTGAAGACTTCAATATCTTTGACAATGACCAATTCGTCGTGGTCTTCATGAAATACAGCTCCGTTGACCAAATCTCTTACATTCTCTTCATAACCTTTCGTGAAATACATCAAAGCTTTTGCATAACGATCAGGAGTATCACGTATACCCTCGCGATCAGGGTCTTCTCCAATGCATTCAAAAATTGTTCTGACTGCACCTGCGAGTTTGTCCAACCTAGCCTGAGCTTCTTCTGGGGTTTGCTCCAGTCTCTCTCTGGTACCGATGCAAGGCCAACTTAGACCGTCAAAGTCGATTGGTGGGTTCATGGTATATGGACTTGCAGGGCGAGAGGCTGTGGCAGGTGGTGTTATTGGTGCTTCATCTCGAGCGTCTCTAGCAGGTTCGTGAAGATGGGATTTCTTGGTCTCAGCAGAAGATTCCGTATCAGCCAGGCCAGTCCAAGATACCCCAGACATGGTATGTGGGTTTGATTGTGGATCACCAAGATCTATTGTTCTTCTCCTACCGTAAGTACTCTGAATGGAAGAGGCCAGAGACTCTCGTTCTTCGGCTCTTGATTTTGTGGGATTCCGGAGAGGAGAACCACCGTTGAGAAGATATGAAGGAATTGCGGACCGGGGTTTAGGATGAAGTGGACTGGGAGGTGAGATGTGATTTTCGGGTGAGGGTATCTTGGGTTGATTTTGACTCATGGAGGGCAATGAGGATGAGATTGTCTAGAATAGCATTGCTGATGGTTGCAAGAATTTGAGAAGATGTCTGGGTTAGCCAAATGTCTAGATGTTACCGGGACATTGCTCTTTATAAGAGGAAAGTCAATGCTTTCGTATGAGTAGGTCGAAGCTTTATTGGATTGTTGGTGATCTTTGGCAAACCAAACTGCGGGATACGCAAATGACAAAGTGACTTTTTTCTCGTCATGGGAGGAAAAATCGGAGAAGGAATCCCAAGCAGCAACTCCAAGCAGCAACTTCCGCGAGTCGGAGGCGTTCGCTTTGCCCCTCACGGTGTCGTTATCCTTCGTGCCTTCCCTGCAGCATGTAAGAGCAGTCACTAGCAATGTACAGAGTCGATATTAAGTTAACTAGTTGGTCAACTAACCGATTTCATTGGAACAAACCGGACCTGCAGCTCAACTAGCATTGACTAGCCAACTAGAACCCCACCAGCCCGCTTAAACCCTTTAGCCTGACGAGCCTAAGGAGCCTGATGAGCCTAACGGGCTTGATGAGGCCCCCTTGGCCCCGGAATAACGAATCGCCAGTTAAAACAGGGTTCCCTCGGTCCCTGAATTGCGGATATCTTTGCCTAAAACGCCCCTATAACGTGCTTCTTACAGACCTGGGGATTGCCATTGATTCGATCCACACAAGTATCATCTTGATCTCTCTTATATCTGCCTCTTACAAGATTCCAAACTCTGACTTCAAGCCTCAGACTGACTCTCCAGCAGCTCGACGAATGGAATTGGCCATCTCATCAGGAATACTCAAGAATGGACTATGACTGGCATCAACAGACTCGGTCCGAAATTCCACTCCAGAATTCTCCACCATGCCCTTCTGTGCATGAATCGGGATTGCCATATCCTTCTCACAATACAGATAAGTGCTAGGCACGTATTTCCAACCAGGGTAGGTGACCTTGGACGCAAACGTTTGATAGCTATGAGGCTTGAGCTGTTGCACCCACTTCTCGGGATCCTTAACGTCGTTGTAGAACACATCGATGGGAGTCATGGGATTGACGGTCTTGCCATCCTCAGAGACGTCGAACCAGGGTAGAGGCTTGCCTTGCAGACCGTCCATGAGGGACAATCCTTCTGGAAGGGCAAAGGCACAACAAAAGTACAGATGCGAGATGCCTCCTTTCTTCCCGTCTTTCTCGCGAGATGCCTTGTCGAGTCCCTTTACTGCTTCGCTGCCAATGACTCCTCCGTAGGAATGAACCACGAGAAGCACATCCTTGCCTTGATCGATATAAGGCTTGACGGCTAATTGAATTGCTTCCACATCAGGTTGGAAGTCTTTGAGCGGTTCTGGTGCACCCACAGATGCCAGATTGACTCCTTTGGTCTCATAGCCTGCAGACTCTAGGCGTTGCATGACCGGCTCGAACGCCGCTGGGCCATGCCATGCCCCAGGGACAAACACGATTGCTGGTTTTGACGACATAGAAACAAAATTATGAAGGTACTTTGTAGATGTGGTAGATGTCCCGCTCACTCAGTGCTGTGATTTGTGCTTCAGTTATGATCAGTCTTGGATGTTCAAGCCGTCAATCAACAAGAAATGAACTTGCAAAGGCTGAATATATTTAAATAGATATCCAGCCTTCAATGTCCAGCCTCCAGGACCGGGGTTCTTTGAAAAGCCTCGTATCTCTTGCCCCGCATCATTTGTGCAGTCCAGATCCGCCATCGGGTAGAGGACTTCTTCTTAGACTCTTGCTGGTAATTGTGATTTTAACTTCACGTCCCGAGATTCTGTTCTGGCATGTACTTCGGGCCGCTCTTTCGGGATCAACTCGTTGTTTTGTATTACCATCAGCATCGAGCTTCGGGGAACAATTGTTGTCGAAAAGGTTAGGAGAACGTAAGAGGAGTGGGGCTGGCACTCATTAAGAAGGTGGTGCTTGCTGAGTCGATTAGATCTACTCATTTCTGGTCGGGCTGAGGTGTACGTTGTAAACGTGATTGGGGTCTAGTTTGATTTCAAAGTGCCACTATCATTGTGACAATGGAAGACGCTCACGGCAGCATCTATGGGGCATGCAGGCTCCATCCCGTCATCTCATCTGACATGTCATGTAAATGACCACATGGGCGCCGAACGCAGGGAAGCCTTCGATACAGTCTAGGATCGTTGGCGTTTTCTTCACATTACATTTCTCTGGGTCCATGGCGGACATCTAGGACCGAGGAACGCCTTTGTTTCATGCATATTGTATTCGTTCCTTGTTCAATATCTTATATACACAATCTTCAATGAGCTTGTAGTCATTACAAGAATGTCAATGCCAAAGCGCTGACTGTGCTCAATCCGACAACGGTCCATCCAGTCGTAATGACCTGCTGGTTGGTGATCGCTGAACCAGTATCCCATACTAAATGTCTCAATCCATTCCAGCTGTGGAAGGCAAAGGGAAAGGCGAAGAAAGCTTTCAGGCCGACCTTGGCGATGACCGGAAGACTGGCAAAGCTCGCCGCAAGAGTGGCTGATTCAAGATGCCATCCGAACAGGGGAGCGACCAGATACGCAGCTCCAAAAGCATAGACTGCGCCGGACACTGTAACACCTGTGATTCGATTGAGAGCCGAAAGATACCAGGTGACTTGTGGTCTGTAGATGGAGAGATGAGGAGAGACAGGTCGTTGAAGGCGTTGTGCGGCGAGGATTTCTTGACCTTGAGCTTGCGAAACAGTCGATGATGAAGCCGGCCTGGTTCCATATCACAGGTTAGTTGATATGATTCTCGAATGAACTGTTCGTCCTCCAACCCATGTCCAGATCCCCGAAATGTTCTCTTGACAAAGCCAACCATTAAGCTATTCGGAAAGAGATGCTGCTGACCTGTATTGTACGTTTCTTCCCAATGCGATGGCTGCAGGAGCTGGGAATCTCGACAGAGGAGTTCTGCTAAAGGCCGAGGGATTGGCTATGGCCACTACCATTCAACAGTTAGTATGGTTTTCGAGTAGATGGTAGGAGAATCTTACAACGCCGAGTGGTAGTCTGTAGTGCCCTCCGCGGGACCATATTGACCGACATTGCAGATGTTGAGGCTGTAGACAGACAATCTACTTTGTTGTGACAATGATTGAAGTGGGAGCTTCATGATGTCTTCGTTCCGATGCATCTCGGCTGAAATCGCTTGGCCCTGTCCACGTGACCAAATTACCTTCACGATCATCATGATTGGCCCGTTCCAAATCAACCACTACCGACCCAGAATAACCACTAGTCGAAACGTCTTTGATTTTCATGAAGCTACAACTCTCGTCGGTGCCTTTACAGGTCATGAAGGTCTGATCATCGCCGAAATTTCAATCATTCGTGGATCCGAAGACCCGACTGAACGTTCCTAAACGGTCTTTCGCTGTGAATGACCACCTCAGTCTCCCGCTGTGGACATGATGTCCGCCGATCATGGCAAATCATCAGACCCAGGCTTGACCACTGATGAAGGTCTCCTCCTTCAGACATTAACAGACTCAGACCACCTCGAAACGGCATTGCCCACAAGATTTTATGCGCTTGTACATGAACCACGTGCGAAGATCCCATCCACAACTGAGGTGATCCTCCATTACGTGCAGTTGCCTACGGACAAGCTATGAAATTGCTCTCTGTGGTGCAAGAAGTCTTCTCAAAAAATGCACTTGGACGACTGCCCAGAGCTCGGTCAGGTCACCTCTGTACTGGCAAAGTCATAGATGGAAGTCTGCTGCATTTGTCCTCCGAATATGTAGGTCAGCAAGTGGAACCATGGACACGGATTGTGCAGTTGGAACAAACGGTTACTGTCATGGAGCCACAAGACCGCCTGAGCACACATCCCATAATATCGAAGTCCTCACTAGTTTGAGAAAAGTTCTGTTCTACCACTGTTGTTGATATAGCAAGGTCTGGTTGACGAATCAGCAATCGGCTTTTCTGCCGGACTTTCAAAATCTTTGTGGGTTCAACCAGAGTTGGCAAGTTCGGTGCGCAACTAAGCAGTTTAGCATTATAATCGGTAGGTCCTCAAGAATGGCCTCGCTCACTTTCAGCACAACACGTACGAAATTCTATGGATTCTCCATATATCTGCTCACTTTGAGAAAGGTATGTATCTATATATCGGTACTAACAAAACTACTCGACATATATCCATCGGTAAAACCACAGCAGCGAAGGCTTCTCGGATCCCCCTCGTGACTTTATATCACAAATGTCAGCCACTATACAAAGCAACATGATCAGGAGATATAGCAGAGAAGCATATAGACTTTATGACCACCTAAGCCTCCACGACGTTCCTACCAGCAGTCGACGTTCAACTGGACAACCTTTACGAGGTATAAGCGGCAATAGCAGACCCAACTATGCCGAACCATTGGAGACAGAGTTCGATGGCAGTGAAGAAACTGAAAACATCGAGAACGAAGAGAACGCAGGACCGAGTTGCAGACGCAAAAAACCCTCTCCTTCATCAGGTGTCAAGCGGAAGCGAGATGAATCAACCGAACGACCAGCCAAAGCGAGGCCAACAAGCAACCTTCGACGAACGGTGGGTGATGTTCTCAATACGATCGAAGTGATTCGTGACAACACCGAAGCCCAAAAAGCGACATGTCAAGCTACAATTGAAGTGGCAACCAAAAAGGTTCCTACCTCTTTGTCTGAGAACCTGACATATTTCGACGGAATCAATGAGATTTCAATTTCGAGCCTTGATATTGATCGCCGCATTTCCATTTACCGTCAGACTCTTGCACCAGAACCATGCATCATCCAAATACCAAGTCCGGAATACGAATCACTCGTTAACTCGGACGTTCTATACATTAATCCGACAATCACCAAAGAAGCCAACAAAATTCTCTATGGTGAAAACATCTTCGTCTCGGCTGATCCAGCAACTTTATTCCCAGCACCACCGGACGCCACCGGATTGGATCATACGAAATCACATCTAATACGAGCACTGCGATTTGAAAAGTCCGGCAATGGACTTACATTATGCAACGAAACAGTCAACGGGGTCTTCAAATCATTAAGGACTATCTTCAGTCACACTCTGCCACAACTACACACGATCAGTATTCGAAGAGAGGTTTATCGACCATACGATCAGAACGTGGCTAAGATGCAACACTACGTGAACGAACATAAAGCGGACATTGATATACAAAAGATGTACAACAAGAAAGAATTGATCATTCGCGTGGCCATGATGATGCTGCGTGAGTCTGAGAGACGAACTCTACCATTTCGCGCTATTTCCATTGTTGAGGACACCGCGTCTACAGTCCTCGTAGGTAACGAGTATTACCGGTGCCGCACCATTCAGGTTGATCTAGTTTCCGACACATCGAACTCCAGATTGACAGAGAAGGAGCACACAGAAGTGGCTGGAGAGGTTAGGGGTATACTCATCGGTGCCATGATGGATCTGGAATGCTGCGAGGGTACATCTGAGGAGGAGTGGGCGGGGAAAAGAGCAGCTCTCCAAAAAGCGAAAGAGCTTCATGAGTACTTTTGGGAAAGGAAATCAGACTGGCTTGTTTGAGTAAGGTCGTCATTGTATACATAGTTGATCCAATCCAGGCATGGAGTCTGAGATACACACGTAAAGTTAGCCAGCGACTCGAGATCATCAATATCATTATAAACATGATATACCCTCCTTGTCCTTCATCGTCCACAATTCACATCATATGTTAACTCCATGCCTCAAGCAAGCCGGGAAAAGACCATCTGCACCATAAGAAAGTCCTTCAACTTGGACTTTCTTTCCACCTCTCGTTTGATCTGACGCCGTAATTCCAGCACAGCACAGCACAGACAGATACATACACTCACCTTTGCTAGCCATATAACCTTCAGCCTTCTCCGCCTCAAACCGTTAGACTTGAGTAGATAGAAGCTTTTCCGATATTGACCTAATCCACACCGGCCACACCGGCCGCACCGGCCGAACAGAATTTGACTCGAGTGTCAAATCAAACCAGACCCGGAGTAACCCGCGGCTCAGGACGGATATAAACGGTGCCCCAAGTTAATGATCAAGGTAATGCTACACAACAGCCCTCGCGCTGAAGCTCGACCTGCAAAGGTGCCTAACCATGTAACCCCGGAGGCACCCGGTCCGTGTCTAACTACAGAGGAACCCCGAGCACAAATGTCGTTCCTTAGTGGTAGATTAGGTAAGTCAATCATCTATCACAAAAGTCCATTTTGACACTGCAAAAGCAAAAACGTAGGATTACTCTGCTTCGGTATCAACTTCCCGACCACCTCAAAACAAAGGACCGACGACGCCGATGACTATGTCGACGATCACGATCATCATCACGGGCGTCGCGACAGCTCCCAAGAGCTCGAGAGTGGAGGTCGAATGTATGTACTGTAGGGTGAACAATATTACCGAATCGAGGCAAAAAGACACAGAACTGCCAACCCCAACGACATGTCGTCGTACTGTGGATTCTTCCTTCTTGCCCCTTATCGTGCGCGATTCGGAGATGTGACAGGGCGTGTGGTGTGCCGCGCCGGTGTGGATTTTTTTTTCGACCGCAAACAAAGTCTGGGGTAAAGCTGGCAATGCCACAATGCCGGACGAGAACGACGGGTGATTTGAGTTTTCCTTTTTGGCTGGCCGTTCGTAGGGCGGATTGTGGCGCTCTGGGAGGAGTTCAGGTTGTTTGTGTTAGAAATTAGAATGGGCCTTGCTGTACAGCTGCTACTGTGGGCTCTAACTAAGGTAACTAACTAGCAGATCGTAGATCCCCGCCTATCCGCGGTGCCCAAAGGGCTTCGTACATCTTCTGGTACATTATTTGATGACATCCAGGGATCTCTACTTGATAGTGTCATCTCTGGCTCAACAGTAGGGCGTGCTTGTGCGAAGGTTTTGAGTCTCGAGCTCGTGATATTTCGAAATCACGGTTTTGGGCGATAAAGTATATCCTGTTGTGATAGCACGGTGCTTTCAACGACAGTAGTCTTTTCTCATGATATGACTATATCCTTATCTGTTACCTACCTGCGGGATTTGTCCTTCGATTCAAAATTCCACTGGCCAGCTATACCTATCTTCAATTCACAAACGAAGTCGTAAAGCGTGGAAAATGATGTTGGCTCAACCAGCTGTTCTCCCACCCCCAGAGTTATCGTACAACACTCATATATCACACCATTCAGCAGTTCATGTCCGGCCAAAGAAGGATATCGACAAGAAACCTGTATTTACTTTACGGCCCGCCACCACGGCGGATGCTCCAGCAATCGCGGAACTAGGTTCATCTGTCTTTGCAACCACTTTTGGCTTTTCGATTCCAACCAAGGACCTTGCTTCGTATCTGGACGAGGCCTACAGTATATCTGCGATAGAAGCAGACATCACCAGTCCAACAAGACATGTCATTGTCGCATGCGATGGGTTAGGTGGCAGTGTGATTGGCTTTGCTCAATTGACCGAAGGTACTACCGAACCTTGCATAGAGGAGTTGGAGGATATCGTTGAGCTTCAACGATTATATGTCCGTTCCGATTACCATGGAATTGGCCTGGGAGTGCCTTGACGAAGCAAACCGAACAAATGGCCAAAGGAATGGGATATAGAATCATGTGGTTGGGAGTCTGGGAGGGCAATTTCCAAGCCCAACGGGTTTACGAGGCCATGGGGTTTTCCAGGGTTGGTGAGCATGAATTTCAAATGGGGAGGTGTATTCAAACCGATTGGATCATGTGCAAGAACTTATGATGATGACATTACCTTTAGCGCTGACATGTTGGTTTGGTCTGTTCAATTTGGTGATGATGTTCAAGAATCAGCCAAAGGGCGTGGATGTTGATGGCTTTGATTGGCGTTGAACTTCCACACGGTATAGGATCCGATATTTAGTGTAGCCATATGAAAATATGACTGTCCTTACAAAATCGGGGATGCCTCTGTGCTCTTCATGCAACTCTGACAAGGTAAGTGTGTTTTCGTAGTACATGAAGCAAGAGAAGGGCGTATGCCAAATGATCGTAGTGAAGTTACGTATCTTCAGCTTCTCAATAATCCTCGTTCCTTGGGACGATAGATGTAACCTTGAATATGAAACCCATGCAAATCATAGAAAAGAGAAAGCATGGGCGATTAACGGCAGGTTTTTTGTGGTCCTTCTAGGACTCCATATTGGCGTTGAGTGGATGAAGACAGAATGTCCCCTTCCTAGACGCCATCACCTCTGAAGCAATCGAATTGTGCTGTGGATGTGAGCTGCCAGGCCGAAGTCCATAGAGAGGAGAAAGAAAGAGGAATTGATAATGAGGAAATTGAAAATGTGAGGGATCAAGCACTGACTCGTGAAAATTGTTCTTGGCAAATCTCATGACTCAGAAATGATATCAAAAGTTGGGGAAGACCATCTGTCCTATCCAGCCTCGCGAGAACACCTATTGCGTACAACTCGTCTCAACTCGGAGGTGTTGTTCTGGTTGTAGCGGTCTAACACTTGAAGATGCTCTTGTGGAAGTCCTCTTGAGCATTACCTATTCACCCTACCACTCCCCTCAATACCTCTCATCGAAGAACTCCGACAAAATGCACAACGTTCTCAATCGAATCCAGATCACCTTTGGCTACTTCACCAGCTGCGCTTTTGTTGTGGCATCAATCATAGCCATTCTCTCCATCATTCCTCTTCCTACCCCCACATCATCTCCTAGTGCCTCCATATCCGCCAGGAACGTACAAGTTGTCAAGGGAAGACCACATTACTACTCCCCGAAACGAGAAGAATATGCTCAGATAAGATTTGATCTCGACGCCGACTTATCAAGTCTTTTCACATGGAATACCAAACAAGTCTTTGTCTATGTGACAGCCAACTATCCCAGTTCGAAAAATGGCAAAGGTGCTATGTCTGAAGCCGTGATATGGGATACCATTATACCAGCCCCTCAAACACCCTATTCATTACAGAATCTGAAACAGACATATTTCCCGGACAAGAAGAAGTCGAAGTCGAAACTCAGAAAGGTATCTGATGCGAAATCCAAAACAAAAGATCTCGTTAAACCCGGCGTTATCTCCCTCAAGAACATCAAACCAAAATATCAAATCACCGATCCAAGTGGAGTACTCAGTGAGAGGGGAAATGCTACGTTGCAGGTCAGTTGGAATGTCCAACCTTGGGTAGGAGCATTGATCTGGGACAAGGGACTGCTAGGAAATCGAGTGGCCAAGTGGGACGCTAGAAAATCGGGTACAAGCAAAGTGTTCGAGTTTCCTCCGTTGAAGGGCTCCAAGCCAGAGGTTGTACGAGACACCGATGGACCGAAAACACCAAAGGCCGGCTCTGCGAGTCCTATTGTCGACGTCTAGTAACCTGGTCGAATATACACAAGGCGACCTTTGATCACCTGCATGTGATTGCCCCATTTGACATGGCGGATGTTGTCCCTGGAATCACGGCTTCCTTCGACCAGGCCACCGGGTTTGAAAGCTATGTTTCAGCTCGAGATGCTGAACTGAGTTTAATGGTTGGTCATGCCGATCTGTGGTGGATCTCGAGATGCGTATCTCTATGATGAGAAAGACACCGGCATTCATCATGAGCCCAGTCTAACCTAAGTCGACATCAACGACACTCCACCGCAACACATTCCTATGGAACACACCCGGAGATACAGGTTCCTGTTCGCGCCCTGACGGAGCTCCATGCACATCCACACTGATCAACCACTGTCAAAGGGCTCGGTTCGATGGAGCGAAGGGGCAGGTCACGTGACATTATGACTATATGACCTGCTATCCTGTTGTTGTACATAACCAGCAGAACGAGCAGGGTTTCTCCGATCATACCTGAGTTGCTGATTTCCGATAGCTCGGGAGCCAATAGTCGACTTGAATCCTTCTCCTGGACTACAGGAAATGCATGAGATACAGTCTAACTAGTCGCTTGACACTAAGATAACTGTACCAAAAATGATATATCGGACTACCAATTCTTCAAGTCTAGCCTCTATTTTTTGTCATGTTGATTAAGCCACAATCCTATTTCGAGGGCAAGTTTGCTCGGCTGATCAAAATGACACAAGTGTCCTGCTTCTTCAAGAATAACCACAGATTCTGCGTTCAATGCCTTTTGTAACCTTGGAGCAATATCAACTGGTAGCCAAGCATCATCGCGCCCCCAGATAATTTTGGTTGGTACTCGTTGACCAACAGTATGGTAATCTCCTTCGACGTCACTAACATCACGGTTGTTAGCTTGAATCATTTCTTGCAGAAATCGTTTTGATCCCTGGCTACCTCCTTCCGACCAAGGCGCACTCAATTGGTCTTCAATATCTCTTGAGACAGGATGGTAAGTTGCACTTTTAACATATGCTCGTACAAGTCCCTCGATCATGTTTGGTGGGATTGCAGCAAACACACTCTCATTCTCTGCGACAAGTTTGAAGAAAGGTAAACCGGACGAAGGAAGTACCACAACGTCGACTAGGCAAAGGCTTGCGAATTTAATGCCGTGTTGGAGCAGTAGACGCATTGATACTAGTCCACCGTTATCATGAGCAACCACATGTGGTGGATACTTCAAGTCCCAATGCTTGATCAGGGCGGCGTTTCCCTCAGCACGAAGTTTGAGTGATCCATCCAAATCAATCCGATCTGCATCTTTCGCCTCTGTCAAGCGACGATAAGAAGGTGACTGGCCAAATCCTGGATGATCATAGATATAGATGCTATATCGACTAGACAAAGTTCGGACTAGATTTTCCCATTCCGCACTGCTCCATGGCGTTCCATGAATAAGAATAAGGGGTGGTGCCGAATTCGTACCTAAGCGAGTCCATCGTATAGAAAATTCATGACTTGAGGTCTTGTGGACAAAGATTTGGTTGAGAGTAAAACCGGGTGCCATTGTGATGCTTCAAAAAGAGGACCAATCGGCGATATGTGAATTTGGCTAGAAGCAACAAAGTAACTTAGTGGTTTTGAGTTGCTGGCAAGTGGATGCGGAACCAGGAATGAATAAAAACCACTTATAACTTCATGAAACAAAAACTGTGACGCAGACGACCATGTCCATTCTTGTTGGACCAAAGATCAATTCTTTGAATGATCAAGATAGTCAATCCTCTTTGTACATCCAGGATAGCCTGTTCTGATTTACAAGCTGGTGCGTATCTGTGATCTTCAGTGTTGCTTTGCGTCTTGTAGGGCTCTTGGATCTGACGTCAAAGCGGCTCAGAAAGGCTTGGATTGGTACGATAGCCATCTTCGGTGTAAGCAATCCATAGTCGACAATAGCGGGAACTTTTGTCATTCGTTGCGAACGGTGGAATGTTGTTACATGCAACACGCCAGATCAACGAGTGGCAGCTTCAGTTTCTTCAATGATTCAATACAGCCTGATAGGCCTCGAGTCATTGTCCCCACTTGATAAGCGGAATGAGTTTCGCTCAAGGCTCGAGGGTAAGAAGGTTCGGCGTTTTGATTCAAGACTGAGGATGCTTGAATGGCTCGAGATTAGCATGAACCGAGCTACACCCTTCCTATTCAACCAAATTAGAGACGGATACCTTTGTAGATGAGAGAGCTTGCAGATAGAGCCCTCGGATTCGCAACGGTCCAAGTCTGGCATGGGCGAAGTGTGCCTACTCAACGTCTGGTCAGTGTGTCTGTGCCCCGCATATTTACTGCCCCGCCTGTCGTTCATACTGGAAAACCCATTGTGAGATCCATTCATGTGATATGGATAAGGTCAAGAAACGTAAAGATTGTTCTTAGTGACGTTGAATAATTTCAATGGTTGAAAATGGAAGTTTTGAAGCGGGGCAAGAGCAAGTCAGCTCCTTCCCAGAGAGTTACCAAAACATTGAACGGAGGAAGTCAACGTTGAGATCGGGGACAAGACCAACATGTCCTCATTGCTCGAGAAAGTTTTCCAAACGAGACCACTTGAACCGTCACATCCGTTCTCACACAAAGGAAAAGCCATTCCGTTGCAAATTATGTGGGAAGCACTATCCTCGACAGTAAGTCCAACTATGGTAAAAGTCTCCGTAACTGACAGGGTAACAATGACTCCCTATAGGGATACTTTGACAAGACACATTAGATCTCACAAGGAGGAAACAGATTTGCACAGAGCCCAGTCATCGATAAACACCGAGAACGTGCAATGTCTTGACCCAGTTTCCCCTTCCCAGTTCCCACACCGCCAGTGGGCACGACGCACCCGACGCCCGCAACGACATCTTCACAGATTGCTCAGTCAGGCCATCCAGGTATTTTACAAGCTTCCGCAAAAGTCCAGCAATATGAAAGAGCTGATCGATCAGATGAAGATGCAAGTTTCATCCTCACTCCGATTTTTCTAGATCCAAATCTTGAGCCGGGTTCTGCTTTGTTGTCTCGTCCTGAAGAGCCCGACTTATTGTTCACTGAAGACGATCCCACTTTCACCGACTCTGTATTCGGGGATGGTACTACAAACTGGCTACTTGAGGACAATTTCTTCGACGTGATTGATAACAGAACCATTCATCAAAACTTCGCCGAGACTGAATTGTTGAACCAAGGCTTGGAAAATGGTACCTTCGGTGACCATACTAGCATCAAAAGTCGAACCAACCCTTCTCTGCTTGACTTACGACGTGTGTGGTATACTCAGATTCGAAGCATCGAGGTTGAACAAGAAATGAATGCTGAACAGGATAGGACAATTTCTGTCGAAAATTCTTCATCAGGAGATATAGATGAGCGCTATCGTACCCGAATGGCCAACAAACTCATCCCGACATTACGAGATGATCCCTTACCATCAACTGACATAATGGTGACGACCAGTCAATCGTATTCCTTTTCTTCCGGCTGACCAGTTTCTTAGAATATCTTCATTCGGTTGTTCTTTGCACGATTCAATGTCGTGTTACCACTTATTCATGGCCCTACCTTCCGACCGACTTCGAAGAACATCCTTTTAGTGCTGTCGATGTGTTCAGCAGGAGCTCTTTCAATGGGTTCGGAGACTTCGACAAAGCTTGGATGTATGCTTTTTGAGCGTGTGAACAAGATCGGGATGAGCAACCACTGGGAGAAAAATCTCTCGCTCTGCCCTGATCAAACACATGACAATATCAAAACTGCAACAATTGGCCAGAGTTTTGCTCTTTTATCCAGCGAACCAGCACACCGCGCAACGGCTACTGCCCTTCATGGGTCGTTGATTTCGGTATGATTTGCCACGGCTTTTGTTGTTAGCTAACAGTTCCCCACAGGTCGCTCGTCATGCAAAGGCTTTCAAGGAGCCTCCCACGCTGGAGATTGGAAGCAATCTTTCTACAGACGAGTTGGATATTTTATGGCGATCATGGGCATCTGATGAAGAGATGAGAAGGTCCGTGAAATTATGACAATCAACCAAAAAGCAAAAGCCTAATCCCTTGTTAGGGCAGCTGTAATACTGTACATCCATGATGCTGAAATTGCTGCTTTGTTTCACCATGAACCAATCTTTCGACATCACGCCAGCAAACCGCCGAAGATTGCGTCAGCTGAGTTGTTCTCTGCACCCACAGCGGCCATATGGGCTGCAAGATACATGGCCATTCAGAGAAAAACCTTCGTCGAAAGGCATAGTGCTGAGATCACCAATGATGCTTGTGGGACAGATAACGCTTGCTCGGTATCTGATGTCGAATTTGCTGTGTCAGCAATCAAAACAAATGCCCACAAGCAGAGCTTGTTGAATATTTATGCCAGTCTTTCAGGTATAGGCGCTTCTATCTGTGAATGTCGACATTTGGACCTTCTATCACCACAGCTCACAACGAAATTTGAAGCTGACCTTATTGCCTGGTATCACTTGTTCGGGACGGTACAATTCAAAAGCGGAAACACAGTCGAGCACTATGAGTCTTCTTTCAACTTGAAGCCACTATGGCATTTCACCTTCATAAGTGCCATGGTGGACTTCGACATTCTGGAATTGGCTATTGGGAGAGAAGGCACATCGATTACTGCTTCTACGCAGGAATATGTCAGATCTTTTATATCATCCACAAAACTAACGCGATGTCTCTTTCATGCTTTGTATTTGCAACATTTACTTGTTTCAACAAGTATGGGATCTCTGATCAACCTTCACACTCCAAGAATACTCTTTTCTGCAGCTGTGTTGTGGTATTGTTATATTTTGTACTCATCGTCAACTTCACAGCTCATCGAACCTGTGCTCGCAATCTTTCCGGACGACACGTTCGAGGCTTTACCAGAAATAGGATTGTTACGTGAAGAGCAATGCCGCGAAGTGACAAATGCTAATCAGTACTTGAGGACCATGCAGAGTCTGAAAAGAATATTCAATGGTTCTCCTGAAGATGCGAAGACGACTACATTGTGTGTCCTGGAGTCAATCCTCCGGCGACTTGGTACTAATGGTGTATCCAAGACCTTCGCGGATCTTGTACAAGGTTTCATCTTTGGAGAGACCGAAGTAAAAGCGTGAAGCGCTACTGAAAGGTTGCTATCTTACTTGAAATGGCTCTTTACTCAGAGGCAATATCCCATAAGCGACTTAACAGGGGCTTTGAATTGTCCAGAAGTTTGCAAGAGTTTGGCTGTGTCGTATTGCCAGTAATGCCAACCAACACATGCGCCATATTTTCTCTGCCAAGTTATTTCGAGGTGTCGCATCTGTCGGAATCATACACCGCAGTACGTGCAATGAGCTCCAGAGGGTACTCCTACGATGGCCTCCTCGCGAAGCTTCTTCATTGAAGCTTCATATTTGGGGCTCCTAATAATATGAGAAATAGGCACTGCTGCATCTTCACGCAGATGTCATTCGCGTGTGCGTCAAGTCTCGAAATCTCCACCTGTTCAACAGAAGCCTTTCCAATAGATAGAAGGCTCGTGCGAAATCGTTGCAATTGAACACAAGTACATATGAGGAGGAACACCAAGCGGGGGACAAGGCTGATGCGGGGCTGTTGTGATACGGGGCAGGACTTTACAGAGTCCCTTTAAGAGAGGACTTCCGTCCATTGCAAAAAGTGAAGAGATCCAACCGATTCTAGGTGTGTGCCTCCGTTGTGAATTCCAAGACAGTCAACATATTTGAAATTTTATTCGCCAGAGAGTCGTGAGAACTGTGGCCATGGTTCGAATTGTCTTAGCGGGAGGAACTGGAAGTAAGTTTCCAACAAGATGGGCAAAAAGAATATCAACCCGTCGTTAAGAATCTTAGCACCTCTCACTTTCTCTTTCTGCATAGTTCTGGGCTGACATATCGCTCCTACAAAATCGGTAGATGTCGGTCGTGAGATCCTGGACGGACTACTGGAGCAAGGAACCCACGAAATCACAGTCTTCACACGCTCCGTACGTTATGACCACATCTTTAAAAAGCTTCGGACAACGGGCCACTCTGAGGATAAGCTGACAAGCAGAGGGATGTTTGATTCCATAGGATCCAGCGAAATTCCATATCATAGGCGCTAAAGTCGTCCAAGTCAATTATGACGACAAGGAGGCTTTGACGAGGGAGTTGCAAAATGTCGAAACGGTGCTCTCATTCATCGTGGCGCATCAGGATCCCGAAGGCCTGGCACAGAAGAATTTGATCGATGCGAGTATTGCCGCGGGCGTGAGGAGGTTTGCACCGAGTGAGTGGGGAATGTGAGTTTACCAGTCTCCCTTTCTTTGTATCGCTCTGCGAGGTATGAAGCGGATATATTTGGGTGCCCATGTTAACACAGTTTCACGGTACTTTCAGTGGAAATGGCAGCGGGATTTCCTTCTATGCGGCCAAGGAGCTAGTTGCTGAGTATTTGAAGGAGTTAAACCAAGATACCAAGGTGCGAAGAAGTCCCGGTTGGCTCCATATTATCTGTGTTTGCGTGTCGCTATACCCGCATCTTTCTGTTGGCCACAGAGTTGACATCATGTGCATTAGATCCTCGAGTACTCGCTTTTCCAGCCGGGTATATTCATGAACTATCTGGGCACTCCCCATCGGTCGACCAAGTATGTGGAACTGATGAATTTTCCAATTGATCTGCAACACCGTAGGGCGATTGTACCAGAGAACGAGTTTCAGGCGACATGGACGACCGTGCAAGATTTGGTCCGTGTAGTTGTTGCAGCAGTGAATTATCAAGGACGGTGGCCGGAGGTTGGCGGTATTACTGGTGAGACAATAGCCAGTTCAAAGCTTTTGCAGATTGCCCAGAGGATACGAGGTATGTGTTGTTGAGAATTTCACGTCATCTTGACCGGTTGATGTGAGTAATAAAAGCTGACCCTGGAGGACAAGGCAAAATGGAGATAGAAAAAGTGTCGATCGAAGATCTCGGATCGCGAAAATTGAATACTTCGTGGGTTCCTCAGGCCAATCATCCTGCGATACCACTGGAGATAAGACAAGCGGTCTCTGAGAATATGACGGCTGAACTATTACAAGGTGCTGCTCGTGGAGCGTGGCGCGTTGGAAATGAATGGAACCAGATATTTCCAGATTTGCAGCTCTCGAAGGTCGAGGATTTTCTGTCGGAGATTTGGAGGGACAAGCCGTAGCGTTTTCAACTACGACAAGATCTGTAGCAGATATTGAGACCAAGCTGGAATTCTGTTAACAATGAAGGGTCTTTGTTGATGATGCAGAAAAATTCGATAATTAGTCAGGACTGAGAGAAGAGATGCTGGAACAAGAAGAGGTGGAGGTGGTGGTTGACGATGGAGAAATGAGAATGAATTTGAGAGAAGAAATGGACGATGAATATTTCCCGACTGATCCACCCGTCTTCCTTGGGAGAATATTCTTATTCATACTTCAGACTAGATGATTGAGTAGAAGTCTCAAGGTTTCCCGCTCGGAGACAATGCTCTTATTCCACAGCCATGTCCGACCCTAAGCTAGCTGGTAGCTGTGGTCACAATGCTCGCGACGACGTATATGGAGTGGATCGTCTTTCTTGCGATTGAGTGGAAGTCATGGTAGCATGTCTGTACCTCATCCAGAGCACTGCCATTTGAGTGGTCCAAGAATGAGCAGGGTTGTACTTCCGTAGAAAAGGAGATAGTGTACATGTAGAGTCCAAATGACCAAATCAGGTCTCCAGCTGTTGTACATTCCTCCAAAGTATGGTCTTTACGACCTCATCAGTGGTATGCGCCAATAATGGCATTCCTTCTCGTCAATTGTTGTCCGTCTGATCAGGCGCCTTTTTCCGACTTGCCAGGATTTCATCGACGACTCCCAACTCTAGCGCCTCATCGGCACTGAGGAAGAAATCTCGTTCCATGAGTTTTTCGATTTCTTCGAGAGACAACTTCTTCTTCCCTGTCAAATGTCTCTGATATATTTTGTTGAGGACTTCTCGTATCCGTAATATTTCTTTGGCATGAATTGCTATATCTGCTGCTGTGCCGTAGTGACCGCCACTAGGTTGATGTAACATGATACTCGAATGAGGGAGGCAATATCTCTTTCCGGGAGCACCACCGGCGAGTAGAAGACTGCCCATAGATGCAGCTTGACCAAGGACGAGAGTACTGACCTGTAAATGATGTTAGTGTTGCCTGGAATGAAAAGGCTGGGATCAAAAGTACCTCTGGGACAATATAATTCATACAGTCGTATATGGACAGACCAGCTGTCACGGAACCGCCAGGTGAATTAATGTACATGGATATAGGACGATCGCTGTCGGCCTCAAGGTAGAGTAATGATGCTGTAACTGTAGCAGCCATTCGGTCGTCCACCTCGCCATATACAGCCACAATCCGCTCTTTCAGCAGGCGACTGAAGAGGTCTGTGGTGTGATGCGCTCCTCCAACATTCTCAGTTACGAACGGTACCGGTAGCCAACTCGTCGGAGGTGCCGATCTTGATATTGAGTGATGTCGGTGTTGAGGAGGATTTTGCAGACTTGAGAAAGAAGCAATTGCACTTTGGCGAGTGGATAGTCGGGGAGCCACCCGCAGAAGATTCCGCATTATATATGATGGCGTGTGAGTGAATGTCACCTCAAGAGAATGAGCGTGTAGGAGTTGAAGTCGGCGCAATTCAAAAAGTTACAAACTCAGCCTTGCGCAGCTACAGTGGAGCACAACACATTTCTGGTAATATCTCGGCCTTGCGGTCGTCCCACCACTATTAGCTGATGGACTCGTGCTTTGATTGACATGAACTCTTCCCTTCCACTCTAATCGAAGTCGTTCAAGCATTTGTATATCTACATTTATGGACATGAGGATGATTCTTTCTAGAAAGCCCGCGGGGTGTCTCTAATAACCTGGCCTGACCATAGCAGAAGCAGGCATGAATTGAATCAGCCAGCTCGTGCCCGTGCTGCTGCAATCCTGGTCAATAGATCAGCAATTCCAGCACGATCTGCAGCATTCTCAGTGGTTGATGTGGTGGCGCCGGCCCGACTTCTCCTCATCAAAGATTTCATGGCTTCTCTAACATCCAACTCAATCAAATCATCATCTTCAGAAGCCTTCACATGTTTTGTATGTGCCAGATCATTTTGATGCGAACCCTCCGGCAATAGACTTTGTAATTCGATACCGTCTTCCGTCTCCACCGGTTGGGCTTGCGTTCCTGCGCGACCTTCTTCCGCAGCCTCCAAGTCCTGTGAATTCCTTGGTTGCTCGACTTCAGTATGACCAGATGCCTTTAGTTTTTCGTTTCCAACCACCAAGGTCAACATCTGAAGTCCAAAGATGATGAAGTCCAAGATGACAAGTCTCCATTTTGAGATTGGACCCAACTCCCCAACAAAATCAATGATCAGGCCTCCATGAATGTAACCTCGCGATGCCCATCCAGTTGCTTGAGGCTGCGCCTGAAAGACATGAGTGATCAAACAGAGTAGGTTCGCAAGTACCACGGGCGGTAGTTGAATCGCAGGAGTCAACGGCGGAGGTCTGTATTGAACATGAAGTACTTGTGACACTGCGCGCAGGAGTAGGAAGAAGGTCAAGTTGTCGCACAGGTAGATTGTTCCCAGTTGTAGAAATACAAGGGTGTCGAGTGTACGGAGGAGAGAGTCCACATGGCCCGACTTCACAGGCACACGAAGGCGGCGCGAGATGGAGTCATTTGAAGGGATGTTCATTCCAAAGTTGAGAAGGGCTCATGCATGAAGTGATCGACTATCATCGTAGCTGTGGATGACGTTTCAATCTGATGAGCGGCAGACCATGGCGGAGAGTTAGCACGAGGTGGTGTGTAGATGAGTGACCAAGAGTCCGCTCTGATAATGGCTGGTCCGCGGCCAAGATATCACGTGATGTGCCGTTTCTAACTCCATGGTTGTTCCAGCATTCTCGACAGGTAGTATCTTCACCTGCTCTTATGCATACAATTATCTGCTCGCCCTATGACTGCATTATCGTTGCGGTTTCTCTGGCGCAGTGTCTCATCGGCGAAACAGCATATAGTGTCAAAGCAGCAGAGCCACGAAATCGCAACAAGCCATAACTGCTGTAGAAAGGGAAGATGGAGTTTTGCTATGGTATTGGGAGGTGTATGCCCCATTGGATTGTGTGGATGCCTTCCATGACTCAGAGGGCCGTCTGAATGCCTTCTACTTGAAACCCCGGAAGTTCGAGACCAAAAATCTATGGTGAGAGCTTGGAGATGGCCCTCAAGCGGAAGCTTTTTGAATAAGTCCTCTGGATATTGTTCAAATATCCGGAGCTTTTCGTGCTGTTGACTTTGTCGAACGATCAGTCATGGAGTTACCAAGAACAAAAGCGGATGCTCGAGGACAAGATGTTACCAAGTCTGTATTATACGGCGAAAAGACTTCCTCGGCCATTGATGTGCACGATGACAAGTGCAAAATTGATTCCTGTTTCTCACGGATCATGTTTCATATATCACAAGAAAAACAACCTTCGACCTAAGCATTATCACAATTCCCACTGGATGAACACATCGATGATTCATCGACGGCTGCACAAAGACCTCCAGCCTGTGGTCGTGATTGAGTAACTTGCGGCGGAGACAGATCCCACATGCACACTGCATGATCGATGAGAAGTATTACCTTGACAGATAGCATTCTTGGTCAACTTCGCAGAGCAAGGAACTACTCGGACTCCAAAAGGACAGTACTCTGGCGCACAGAGCTTGAGCCGAAGTGTCATTGCTGCGCACCTGTTTTCGACAGTTATCAAGAACTATCAGACTCGGCATTGTCATATTTGAATCGGAACAGAAAGCCTCGTATCTCGCCTACCGCTGGTCAATAGAGACGCAATCATCGAGACAGTGATGCTTAAACATGCATGCCAACATCTGTGAAGCCAGTGGCTTGATTGATGCGCACCACAGATCAACAATAGGTTCGAAGCCGAAGATATATCTGAATTCATTCAGACCTCGAACTAGTCTTAAGTGATATCTTCAAGATTTCACGTGTTGAAGTCAAAGCTCTAGAAGATTCTTGACTTCCATTGGCTTGGTAGTATTGAGAATGGCTCTAAAAGACGTTGATTTGGATACTTTACAAATCGAAACAGCTTCAATTGACTGAGGCGACTATCTTTCTCTGGATGAATCAGCAAGCAGCAAGCAGCAAGCAGCTCATGCATGATCGCCATCAGCCATAAACCCGCGAGATGATCCAGCTAAGATTTCTTGGTTAGCCTCTCTACATACCAAGTTGTTCTTGTTGAGAGATCTCAATCCTTTCAGTGTCCAATTCATAGTTGAGCAATCGTGTCGGGCGTGACTGGTACTCTCCAGTGCCTTGTGATCGCAACTGCTCCGCCTCTGAGAACCTTTCATGGCCGATTTATTTCAAGCTTCAAGCAGAAACCAAAATCCCATGAGACACTTTCGCAGCTCTTTTCCTTTGATTCTCTGATCATGGTTCTTGATCATACTTGATCGATGCCTCTCCAATCTTTTCCTTGCCACATCTCGCGGAAACCTCAAAGACGCCCTTGCGGGATTCGAAAACTATTTCTATATCAATCGTCAAATCAATGTGATCGGTTGATTTCGCGCGAAATTTGGAGAGCTTGTCTCTGACCACACTGGTAACGTTCAGCTCGATGCGACCTAGTTGATACACTGTCGAAGTTAGCAACATAGCTCACGGACATGGTGCATACAGCTTATATACCATTTGAACCCATCTTCATAGGTGCATTCGGATCTGAACAGCCATAAATTCCTTGGCCAATGATCACTTCATCCATGATGTTGGCAGGCGTCTTGACGGCGGCATATGCACGGATAGTACGCTTTTTTGCGGGCTCAACGTCCTCGCCCTGCTTTATGTCAGCTCCATTAGACTTGATTGCCGCGTTACTTACGCGCTCCAGCACCCATTCCACCTGGTCTTTTGCTCTTGGTCCTTCCAGTGGACAATCCATGAGATCTGCCTCATCGTGTTTGGTCTCATCAAATTCCATGTGCGCCAATATTCCAACATGTCGTTGCGCTTTCCGCAAGACAATTGGAGACTTGTCGAGACCAGCCAACGCTGCACCAGTTGCAATAGCGGCCCAGGAATTTTTCGGACGGACGAGTTTGGCTTTACCACTCAGGAACGTGTCAACAAAAGCGCTAAGCTCTGCCTTGACATATGGCGAAGAACCTAAGCCCCCGCAAAGGATTACTTTCTTGACCTGATCAGTATCTCATCACTTCGAAAGGGCAGACTTCTTACTGTAACTTCAGGGGAGCCGGCAAGAACAACGTCTCGATGAAGTTCTACAACGAGGTCTTTTGCCCTGCCGAGCACTCGCTCGTAGCATAACTTGATGTCTGCACTGTTAAATTGTCAGTCACTTGTGATGGTGTCCAAGTTTGCCACTTACCCGGTCATAATCACATTGCGCTCTCTAAAATCGTAGAATTCCCTGAATTTTGGATTTGACCCGTCCAAATCCTCCATTGAGAGAGGCAAAAGGTAATTTTCGCAGTCGTTACTTGCACCTTCATACGAACATTTGTAGCCCTCCCAGATCTTCATAAAGATACTGCCTGCTCCAACAACATTCGCAGGAAGGGTATGGAAAGCAACCTCGAACCTCTGCTTGAGCAATGCCTGCAGTTGACGATCAACATCTGTACCACCAATCGGATATGCTGACATCTTGCGTTAGTTGAGATCACAAGGGCGGATGATTTCTGATATTTACCTGTCTTAGGGCAAGCCTCCTTGAGCTTAAGTACTGGACCATCTACTACGGCCCAGGATGCACCGTCAAGTGTGCCGCCTCCGAGATCAATCACGATAACACTGACACCAGGCTGGAGTATGGTCAGTAAGCATCACGAAGAAGTGAGAGCATGCTCATTACCTCAAGTAACGTTGTGTCGATGCCGGTGAGATGGTCTTGCATGGCAGCCAATGTCGCAGCTTCTGGCTCATCAACAAGTCTGATCTCATCGGCTGGCCGCGATCCGAGTCCAGCTTTGATTGCAGACTGGTGATATACATCCCTCACTGAGGCATCCCAGGTGGCAGGAACTGAAAGCTGGAAGCGTATCGGTATTCCCTCCAATGTAAGCTCACCCACCTCTTCTATCAAGTCACTGATGATTCGATCATAGATCCACTTCAAAAATTTTGTGGACACATCCTGCGCTGTCATACCTTCAGGCAACCTCAGCAGTTGTCCGCCAGCTGCTCTTTGCAACACAAGATCTGCGAAATCCTCAATTTTGGTCTTTGGATCTAGCAGGAGCTTCCACCATTGGATTATTTTCAAGCCTGGGACACATTTCGGACCATATCTGTCCTCCTTCGTGTTGTTGTCCTTGCCAAGTGCCATCCAGCTGGGAATTTTGTCACGAACCTCGTTAAACGCTGGTACCCCTTCTCGAAAGATTCTTGTATCCGGTTTGCCGTTCACCATCCGCAAGAGTACAGCTCCGCTGTAGGTTGTTCCGATGTCAATCCCGACTATTCTCCGCAATGATTGTGAAGCTTTGGGCATTGTCGATCTCAGAAGGCGATCTGGTCGGGTCTTTGGGGTTTCTGGAGGCGTATTGTCATTTGTATCAATGGTTTGAACGTCAGGTTCAGATGTTCTAAGGGTACCTTGAGTATTTGTCAGTCATTCATGCATTTGTCAATCATCACGCGGCTGGACTCGTAGCCACCTACTCTCATCTTGGAAAAGTAAGCTAGATGTTTCCGGGTGAGACAAGCCTATTGGCGCGACTTCTGCTTCTTGTGGTTGTCTGCTAGAGTCGTCCTCGTCGCTTGAGTAGTGACGAATGCGGCTTGATTTTCGAGTCTGAGGGCTTGCAGATTCGGTTTCGAGGAAACTTTTCTGTCGGACTACGGCCTTGCTCGCTGTTTTCTGCTTCTTCCTTGCGTTGGGCGTGATCGGTGCCGCCGATCTTGTTCTCGTTGCCGGTTTGCTGGGTGTTGAAACAGCTGGCCTCGCCCTGGATCGCTTTTCTGGGCTCGTCCTGCTTGATGTTGACTCTGGAACTGGTCAGACCTCTCTCTCGAGCCTTGAGAGAACGGATATACTCTGAGATGGCTTGTTTCTTCGCCCTATTCCCAATATATTCTCATAATTCACTCTCGCCATGACTGAGAAGGTGCACGGATAACAAATTGAGGAAGGGTTCGGAAAATCAATGCTAAAGCAGACACATAAAAGCTCTTGTCTTCGATTAGCGATCAGAAGATTAGCGGAGAGACTGAAGTTGAGGAATGACGAATGGAGATGTCATGTGCAGATCTCGTGAGACTGGCTCTCTTCACTTGCTTGAACATTCACCAGTGGGTTTTTCAGATCTGTTGCCTCGTTTTACCGATCTAACATTCAGTCACTGAATGACCAAGCTAGATGCATCCGCTAAATTCTTATTTGTCCCTGCTCAGATCCTCAAGCCCAAGCTCAGCAACACGCCGTGAACGACTCTTCACCACTCTCTCCATCATCTTGGACGATAAAGAAATCAGACGAAACAATTTACAAATTCATGTCGAGATCTAATTCGATCTCATCTTCATTGATCCGACTGATGAAGAACATTTGATTTTCATTATTCATAACAGCCAGCCAAGGCCACGATCAGCTATGGCCGAAATCGACTTGGTCAGCACTCCCGTTGCGGAGGCTTCGAAGCGCCCAACGAATACGGAAGCAGCAACCCCAACTGTATCAGATATCAACGCAGGAAGTCCTCAAGAAAATTGCCAGGACGCTGGTATCGAGTCCAAAGAAACCAGACGCTCAGCGCGAGCCTCTAAGTTGCGTAAAAGATTTTCACCCGAGCCTATCACCAGCTCGCGCCAACCGCCATCAGCCAACAGTTCTGCTACAAATAATGGCAAGAAGAAGCATGGTGAAAATCGAGGGCAGAAGCTGAACAGCGGCGAAAGTCCGTCGAGAGATGAATTGGGAGAACTCAAGCGCCAACTAGCTGAAGAAAAGAGAAAGGCGAGGAGAGCGGAAAGACAAGCAAAGGAACTCTCTGACAGGCTGCTGGGACGCATCGAATTCCCCAAGCGTCCAACCACGGATCATGAAGTTCATCAGCGCATGACCAAAATAAATAAGCACCTGAAGAAATGGGCTGGAGATTGGTGCATGCACATTCCCATCTCCGTCGAGGATTTGGACACTGCCATGTCCTTGCTCCACAAGGAGGGCAGTGTTTCATCTGCTACATTGAAGGTTTTCAAGCGAAATACGAATCCTCCAATTGATTCTGATATCATTTTTCACATGCTACTGAGTGAGTTTGTACTTTTCAACATCATAAGACGACCGTTCGCACATCTAGTGCGCAAAGACCCGAACGGCGACGACCATCATGAAGAAGAAGCGTTCTCCTGGGCAATAAAGTTGGCAGGACTTGGTAATTATCATGCACTTCGTATTCGACCGCTGAATATTGACATCTACAGATGGTCCAGAAGCAGGCCACAGACTGAGAGCGGCAATCCTGCGTGCTCTAGAACATCCACAAGACGAAGCTTCGGGATCTAATACAATACACTCACTAAAGTCCCAAAATATCACCAGCCTTCAGGAGACTTATTGTGAAAATCTGGCACAGAAGTTCCTCACTGTCTATGGTTCATTTCTCGAGCAGTCTCGGCGCAAGCGCAACTGGCCCACGGAGCTGCGACACAAGCAGCTACTAGAATGTATTCGAGAAGTTTTTGATCTAGCTTCCGACCTAGCTACTCAAAACCCTCTCATCAAGGTTGCATCACTCGATGAACTAAAGGATTTGACGTTTCAGCTGGAGCATGTGTCCTACGAACCACATCGTGCCTTGAATATCAAGAATGTTGGCGGTCAAAAAAATGGCATCGATCACCAAGCCTCCGGATGGGAAGGGAAAAAAATTGATCTTGTTATTGTCCCAGCAATAATAAGAGCTGGCAAAGAAAAAGGAGACCACTACGACCTGGAAACAATAATTACGAAGGCAGTTGTATGGATGTTACCCACGAAAACCTCTGGCGGTCTAAAATCCTCACCGGAAGATTTGTCCGAAGATGAACTCGCACCAGAAGCAGCACCACAAGCCAAAGAAGCAGACAACAGTCGTCAGCTTAACTTCACCAAAAAAAAGAAAGCACCACAAGGACAGAAGTCCGGTTCTAAGGCGTTACGTGATTCGGGGAGCCGAAGCATAGCTTCTGTAAAACATGTCGAGTCTCTGTGCTCCCAGAGAGAGGAGCAACATGACCTGCATAAGCCTTTCTTTCCTCAACAAGAATCGGCGAATACTCCAATTAAGTCAACGGTAAGTATTGAGTTAGTCGAATCTCAGGACGATGGTGTAGACGGCTCGCAGCAATCACCAACCAGAGAAGCTGTAGGATTTGGCGACATCCAATCTTCTGCATCCACAGTCCAAGCTCAAGAAGCGAAGTGTACTGAGATGAACGGCGACAAGATGAGCTATATAGTCGATTTTCCTGAGAACGAACACGCAAAACCGGCTGTTTACAAAGAATTTTCGAGTGCCAACAATACTTTAGAGGGCCCGTGCTCGCCAAATGATGCTGAAAGTTCTCGATGCGAGGAAGTTCCAGACTCTCCAGATTGTACAGGAGATTTCGGGGAGTTGCAAGAGGAAGAATTGAGAGCACGGTTGCGTCCTGTCATAGAGTTTTGCAAGGTTTCTCCATCCCAGCGAAAATCAGATGACTCCCTGGTTCGCAGACTCTAGAAAACGCGCTCAAACGCAAGAGGTCAATCGAGACGACCAAGAACTGCCTCGAAGATGCGCCTGGCCATGTCGAGACTCCGCCTGCAAAGAAATTAGTAGGTGACTAATCTTCTCATTGCAGCTGTTCGATGGATACTGACAATTTCTAGAGAATCGGAAGCGAGGAAAGAAGAACACCCGCACCCCCGCCGCTAGAGAGCGCCGGCGCCGCCGCATGCCATCAAGACACCACCGAGCTTCTAGCAGGAATTAAAGAAGCTGCCAGCATGGTATCTGAAACTACAACACCAGAAGATTGCGTAGAAGTTAGAACCGCCCGAACTGAAGAAAACTCGAATATCAATGCAATATCACGAGGCACCACACCAGGAACAGTGGAACCAGAGGCATCTCATTACTACACCGTCGCTAAGGAAACTTTGGAGAAGGCCGGCACAAGTACAAATCCTGTCGATCTCGAAAGATGAAGATAGTAGCAGCAATGTTCATTTGTCTTCGTAAGGATTCAGGATACTGCAAGTTAGAACTTCATGGATGGGGAAGTGGACCGAAAGTTTTAGAAATGTTTATTTCATTGCAGGTACGCAGA